>VZQC01010196.1:6100-109859 GCA_009823505.1 Rhizomys pruinosus
TTTTTAAATTTTTTTTATTAATTTTTATTTATTTCTGTATGTGTACAAATGTACTGTCTGCATGCAAGTCTGTGCACCCGTGTCGTGCACTGCCGCGGAGGTCAGAAGTGGGTGTCGGATTCCCCTGGAGCTGGAGTTCTCCTGGAATTGGAGTTTCAGACGGTTCTCAGCCGCCATGTGGGTGCTGGGGATCGAACCCGGGTCCTCTGCAAGAGCATTCGGCGCTCTTAACCGCTAGGCCATCTCTCCAGCCCTACACTTCTAATTTTTAAGAAGAATTTTTTTGGTCTTTTTGAGACAGGGTCTCCTTGTAGCCCCAGCTGTCCTGGAACTCGCTCTGTAAACCAGGCTGGCCTTGACCTCACAAAGATCTGCCTGCCTCTGCCTCCCGAGTGCTAGGATTAAAGGCGTGCACTACCATGCCCGGTGAGACAGCATTTTTATTTTATAGATTGAAACTGGCATTTCTTTTTCAAAAGAAATATTGATATTTGGTTGGTGCTATAGATTTGTGCATCAGTAATAACTAAAAAATGAGGGAGCTTAGTATGAGAAAAGGGGAGAAGTGTATTGATATAGGAAGGGGAAAGAGAAGTGGTAGAGAGATGTGGGATGCTGAGTCGTTTGGCGTCTGGCCAAAGCATTTCTTTTAAATTATTTATCTATTTATTTATGTGTATGAATGTTCTGTCTGCATGTAGGTTTGTGCACCCGTGTCGTGCAATGCCGCAGAGGTCAGAAGAGGATGTCGGATTCCCCTGGAACTGGAGTTCTCCTGGAACTGGAGTTACAGACGGTTCTCAGCCGCCATGTGGGTGCTGGGGATTGAACCCGGGTCCTCTGCAAGAGTGGTCGGTGCTCTTAACCGCTAGGCCATCTCTCCAGCCCCTGGCCAAAGCATTTTAAGAGGATGACTCCACCCTTGCATTTAAGATGCTGAGGCAGCAGATTGCAGGACTACTCATTTCTCTTGGCTCTGAGGCTGGGATAGGACACCTCCTTTCACTCTTAGGACTTAGTCCTGGCCTCCTGACTTGCTTTGGTCAGTAAGTGGTGAGTGAGATGGATTTTCATCATTCCCAAGCAAAAGCTTTAAGAGTGATTCCTGTCCTTGATGCCTGCGTGCTTTCCAGTTCACTGGTGCTTCAGACCCAAAGAACAGCAGCAGATTCAGGTCTGACAATGAGGTATGTGTAGCAGTTAAACTGTTATTAGAAGTCACTGAGGTTGGAGCTGAGGATGTAGTTCAGTTGGTAGAGTACTTGTCTAGTATTCATGAGGTTCTGGGTTTGGTCCCTAACCCTAACCCTAACCCTAACCCTAACCCTAACCCTAACCTTATCAATAAACCAGATGTGGTGGTGTGCCCTTAATCCCAATACTTAAGAGGTAGAGGCAAAAGGATAAATTCAGTTATCTTAGGCTCCATAGTGAGTTTCTGAACATCTTGTGATATATGAAATCTTATTGCAAAGAAATGGAAAAGGCTCTGGGACGGGGGTCTCGATGTTAATGTAGCTTCATGGTGTTGAGACAGCGCGTTCTGAGATGTAAGCCCTTCTTTGTTCCCCTGCCTCCAGCCAAGCAAACCTCTACCAGGAGTCATCTGGATCTGAGCTGAGGCACTGCCGAGATAGCGCATGCTGAGCAGAAGAGGAGGATGGTCAGGGAGAACCGGCACCACTGGAATGCACAGCAGTGGTGGTGGGCAGTGCTTCCACACCCACGGGCCATGCAGACAATAATCAGACCCTGGTAACTGGCCAATCTATCATCTCACACCTTTATCACTTCTTCGTGGGGATATTCTAAATCATCTGAATTACTATTTAAAAATATTCGATTAACGATTGTTAATCGTTGCTATACTGGTGTGCTACGGAACATGGGAACTTATTCTCCTTCCCAGCTGGACCTATTAACCATCTTCTATCCACTCCTGCGTCTTTGTATCCATTTGTGTTTCTATTGCTCCATCCTTTTACAGTAGCTGCCATCATCACTCGCTTTAAGAAAAAAAAATGTTACACTTGAGGTTTTTTTCATATTTTCATCCATCACAAGGATCCATTAATGCTCTGTCAAAAATATGTACCATATCTAAAGTTCCATTACACATAGTCACATCACCATTACCTCTTACCAGGATGTCCGAGCTTATCTTGAATCCCTTATTGGTACTTCCTCCTTTGTGCCCAGTCAATGCCAAGGTTTAGATTGGGTTGTCTCTCAGTATCTTCTCTTGGCATTCCAATAGCTATCATGACAAAATTTAAAAGAAAAAAGGAAAACCTTGTGTAACATGTCTCCCAGGATTTCTGTGATCTGGCCTCGTGCTGCTTTGCCATCTCCTGGGGTCTCTCTCCTCCTTCTCCTCTAGGCACACTGGGGGCCCAGCAAGCAGGGCTCCTTCCCACCTAGGGCTTCTGGCTCAGTTCCCTCTGCCTGGCTCCTCCTCCACTGACTCCTCCTCCTCTGGCTCCTCCTCTTCTGGCTCCTCCTCCTCTGGCTCCTTCTCCTCCTCTGGCTCCTTCTCCCCCTCTGGCTCCTCCTCCTCCTCTGGCTCCTCCTCCTCTGGCTCCTTCTCCTCCTCTGACTCCTCCTCCAGGGCTCTTGGTGTTTCTTCCACACATCATCTGGATCTCAGCCTCCAGCCTCAGCCTTGCATGGGTCTCCCACAGCCTGTGTTTCCTTTGTCACACTCTGCAAAATGACTCTTTTCTGCCAATTATTCATCAATATTTAAGTTATATTGGTTATTTTTTCTTGATTCTTAACAGTCTCCTCCACTCCTTTCCTAATAAATGAGAAATGCAGAGTTTTGGAAGAGGGTGGGTAGAAGTGGAACGTTATCTTGCTTATTGAACTTTAAGCCAAACTTCGAGGATATTACTTGCATGTAACAGGTTATTTAATACTTTCTGGAAAAATTAATTAAATAGAGATGAAAGCATGAGTATGTATGTGTGTGTGTGTGGGTGTGTGTGTCCGGGGGAGGCTGGCAGACAGTGTATCTCACTGAACCTTGAGCTAGGCTAATGGTCTGCAAGCCACAGCTATCCTCCTATCTAGCCTCTCCACATTCCCACAGTGCTGGGATTATATGTGCATGTACAGTCATGCCTAGCTTTTTGTGGGGCTGCAGGGGATTTGAACTTAGGTTCTTATGTTTGCACAGTAGCACTGTTACCCGAGTCATCTTTCTAGGCTCCACGAAAGCATATTTTTTCAGGAGAAAATAAAATAATATGATTCCATGCTTTAGAGTAGCATGGGCTACATCACAGAAGCAAGCGTCAAGAGCCTCAGCAGACTTAAGAATTGTGGAAGACTGAAGAGACTCCTTCAAGATGACGGTGACTCATCCCCCCAAACCTGTGCATGTGTTATCTTATAAGGCAAAGTGAACTTCTCAGATGTAATTGTTGGTGATCTTGAGAGGGAGGGTTTATCCTGGGTGACCTGGTGGACCCAGTACAATCACGTGGATATTTATAAATGAAAGGGCCTAGGGCCAACCTCAGAGAAGGGCCAGAAGCTCTAGTGTTTCAGCTGAGAAGATGAAAAAGGAGGGTGTGTTGATTCTCCTCTGGAGTCTCTAGAAGGGAAGCACTGTGGTGTCAGCCCCATCACACAGCACATTTCACAGTTCTAAGATCTGTACCCAACTCTAAGAGGACAGACCTGTGCTGTTTTAAGCATCTGAGCTTGTGAAAGCAACAACTTCAGCATTTTTCATGATTGTCAGCAATGACCGTTCCAGAGGGTCAGACTCACTGGGGGCAAGAAGAGAAGGAAGAGCAACATCACATGAGCACTCTGTGGAAGCCACGGCACTCTGCCTCACTTACTACACATCCGCTGTAGTCTTTATCCTGATATGGTTTGCAGAACGTAGCAGGTGCATGGTGATGAGTTCTTGAATAGAGAATGTTGTTTCCTTAGACTCTGTGAAGAAACTGAAGAGGTCTCAGAATCCCCAAACTGCAAGTGAAAATAGAAGCAGAAAATAGAAGTCACCACAGTTCTAGTAGCCAAACCTGAGAACTGTTGCAAAGCTCTAAACTCATGAAAAAAAGTGGTAGATTGCACACTTAACCCTAAATCTATTTTCAGTTGACAAATACCTATTTCCTGTGCATACATTTATATGAGAAACCCTTTACACTCATTCCATGAATGCTGTATTTGTTTTCTCATGGGAGCTCTATTTTACTAAAAAAACTTTCTTTTTCTTCAACAAAATGTGTGACTATGAGTTGGTAATCACAGGGCCATATGGACATAAGGCTTCTGGTGAGTTCAGTAACTACTCTGGTGACTTGAGCTGAAACAAGCATGTTGGTCATGCATAGTCCTGGAGATGTTCTGAGGGGCACAAGTGAATAGCCATCCTGAGTGTTAGGTCTCTTTGGGGAATGAAAAAAAGTGGGTTTAAGTCATAAGTCCATGTTTGGAATTATACCTGTGAGCTAATTTTGAGTAGAGAATAATCTGGCTGTGAGGAACATGGATTCAAGTTTCAGGACCTCTCAAATGACTAGATCATGCGAGTCCTTTCTGATAATGGCTTTAAATTGCACATTTATTTATTTATTTTAAATTTTATTCATTTTTTATGTGTATGAATGTACTGTCTGCATGTATGTTTGTGCATCCATGTTGTGCAATGCCACGGAGGTCAGAAGAGGGTGTTGGATTCCCCTGGAACTGGAGTTAAAGACAGTTTTCAGCCACCATGTGGGTGCTGGGGATAGAACCTGGGTCTTCTGCAAGAGCAGTCGGCGCTCAACTGCTAGGTCATCTCTCCAGCCCCATACTTTTTTATTGTAAGCATGTATGCATATGTGTATTTCTCATGCATGTTAGGGCACATGTGTGGAGGTCAAAGGACAACTTGTAGGAGTTGGTTCTCTTCTATCATGTGGGTTGCAGGGATTGAATTCAGGTCATCCGGCTTGGAGGCGAGTGCCTTGACCCTATCTTGCTGATTCCTTTACTGAGCCAGATGCTATAAACACCTGGGATAACAATGGATTGGGGTAGCTCGAGACCATGAAAGACATACACAACTCTCCCAGGAGTCGTTGCTGGTTTGATGAGAAAGCAGTTACCAGCAGCTATTTTCAGCTGTCCAGTCTTTAAAATAAACAGAAAAAAAACTAGATTGTTTGTGTTTTCTTTTGCGTGAGCATGTGTTCTGGGGTCGGGGGCGGGTGCAGTCCCCTCTGTGGGAGCATGAGGAACCAGAGGTTGATGTCAGGATCTCTTCTTCAAATCACTCTCTTCTCTATTTCCTTTGGGACGGGGTTTCTCACTGAACCTGAAGCTCTGTGTTTTAGCTGTTCTGAGGAGCCAGCACACCCTGGGATCCGCCCGTCTGTACCCCACCCTCCAATGCTGGGGCTGCAGATGGTGCTGCCACATCTAGCTTCTTACATAGGTGTTGGGGGCACAAACTAGGGTCCTCAAGCTTCCCAGCAAGCACTTTACCTACTTGAGCCTTCTCTCCAGCCCTGGTTTAGTTGTATTTTCTTAACTTTTCTCTGAACTAAGATGTTAGCGCCTTTCCACCCCAGACAGTGGCTTTGCTCTCTTCTTATTCAAAGTGAGTTCCCTGAAAACGAGTGGCTTTTTTTCAGATTGCTCTATGATTTCTGTTTCATATTCTTTAGAAGTTCTTTCTCTGGGTGTGGAATTAGCTCTGGGCAACAAGATCCTCTTAACTAGTGTCACAGAGATGCCAAATGGCATGTCTATGGACTACCTTTAGAGAAATGATTCTGGGATTTCCTAAAGAGTCCAGGCTGGGTGTCAAAGTCAGTGGCTGCCTAATTCCCCTGGATCACTGGAACAGACTGTTCTGCCAAGACCATTTTCCTTTCTATGGAGGAACTGAAAAGAACCCATACAGTTTAGAAATGCAAATGGCTTTCATTTGAACAGGATGAGGGGCACACCATGCCAGACTCTTGCTTTCTACTGATTACCACCTGCCACAGTCTTTCAGGCAGATGTTTCCTGCATGAGGCTCATGTCAAGCACACAAAATGCTGATAAGAGTTCAAGGTACTTGCTGGACTTCTGCTAAAGCCCCATTGAACAGTTCTCTCCAGAAGCAACAAGAGAAGTGAGACTGATCACAGAAGATTGTGTGACAGCAGATGGTGTGGCCAGTCTGCTTCCCATGTAGTTCTAACATAAATGATGAAAATTAAAATGAATATCATTTACCCTACACATTAAGAAGTGTTTTGTGTGCATCATTTTATTTTATTATATTCCTTACATCTCCAAAAAGGAGAAATAAAATGTGAAGTATTGATTTGGATTTTGACATCAGCAACATAGGACTTAGCCTCCCACCTAGTCATAGGTCCTCATGGTATAAAGCCCAGAAGCAAGAAAGATGTTAGGGTGAGGCTTTTCAACATCTGCCAGGCCTCTCTAACCAGATGAGCATTTATTCTGTGAACGAAAAGAATTGCACCTTCCGTTGTATCTTCTGCAAGGCTGATTAATTGAGTAGAATTTCAATGACATGAAAAGGTTGAAATGTAAGAACAGAACAGAATTATCTTTTTTTTATATTCCTTAGATTATAACATTTATTTATTTATTTTTGTTTTTGTATTTATTTGTTTATTTTTAAGGTATTCTACAATATAATGATACAGTTGTTTGCAGATAACATTGATGTTACTCAGTTTGTCATACAATTAGGTAATTGGTGCATTTTGCAAGTATCTATGTCCAAATTTTGAACAACCCAAGGTTCCCATAGTCCAGTTGGAGAAGCTTGTATGCACAGGCATGTTTGATCATTTAGGAGATCCAGACTATATTCTGTAGTCTCATGTACCCCATCTCTCTCAGCCCTTACATTCTACGCACACACCTCCTCTTCCGCACGTTTGTTCCTGGCTTTTTTGGGAAAGGGGTCACAAGTGGGTGAGAAGAAAACAGTCTAACTGTCTATTGGAGTTGTCATTTTGACTCTAGTCTGTTCAGTTGTTTCCCTTCATGGGTTGGACAGCTTTTACAGTGATACCCTTCTTAGTCATACTAACAACAGCACAAAGTCTATTAGATGTACGAGCATGTTAAGCCAGTACTAATTATTATGGCAAGGCTAGGCTAGTGAGCTGGCACGATCTTGGATGGTATGCCTAGTCCGCAATGTGTTTTCTCTATAAAGGGTGACAAAATCTTATTGTGGCTTATAAATCTCCTAACCATAAGAGGACAATAAGCTTGTGGCTCTTACTATGAGTGATTCTCCAAGGAGAAGAGCTATAGATAATTAGATTTGGATTTATATATAGTTATATTTTATATATATTATATGTATATTAGAACTTGGCTCCACTGTTGCACGTATCTCCAGGCTGTTGAGGTGTAGCTGATATTCGGATGAGTCTCTGCTTGTCTCAGGAGACCAATATTTTGCTGTATTGCTTTAGGTGGCCTTTGGTAATGCTCTCTGGCATTTCAGAGGCCAGTTTACGCTAGCAATGACTCTAATAACATTTTTCATGCTCACACAGGTCTTCGACAACAAGGACTTACTGCCTTTCTCCTTGCATATATCCCACTTATAGGCAAAAGGCCTTTTAAATTTGGGGGGGCAGGTTTGAATCCCCTACCAACATCCTCCTAGGCAGAAATAATTCATTGCTGATGTCAGAGCTTTCTTGTAGTAATATATTTTTTTTAATTACACAGCTTATAAACATTTACTATTGAATTTGCTCTAGATAGAGAATTATCTTTCACAGTTCTATGCCTATCAGTCAATTAAAAAAGGTAGTTATGCTGTTTATATGGAAATTACCACTGTAACAATTGCCTCTAATTTACATTTAAAGGGAGTGGTTTCATTACCATGCATGTTTTTCTTTTCCTATAAAGGGGGGAGGTAGGAAGGTTTCTCAGCATCTGGACGGTAAGCTTCATTAAGGCCCATTATAAACAATTAACCCAAATAGTATTCAGAGAGATGTCTAGTGTCTGTGACTCATGGCGTTGAGGTTCCTCTTTTAATGTTCAGATGGGTCAACCTCAGAACAGAATTATCTTAGGGTATCTTTAGCTTCCTTAATAGCCTATATTGCCTTCCTCTGTACCTGACCTAACTGTTAGGTAGACCCTTTGAAATGTATGAACAGACCCCTATTTTCCAACCAACAATTGCTAGGAATGCTGCGAGCTAGTGCCCGAAGCCAAGGCAGGGTTTTCTCCCCTGTGCTGTAACCCACTTACCTAATGTTTCCACCAATGTATTTGATACTTTACTTTTTCATTTTTTTTAATTTAATTTTTATTGATGCTTTGTGCATTTCGCACCATCATTTTCCAATTCAGATCAGGCATATTTCCCTTTCCCTTCCCCCCCACCTCCCACCACATCCCCAGGATCATGATTCTGGCCATATACTGTCCTGTATTCTTTCAGGCTTTTTTTTTCTTCCCATTTTAGCTATGAAGTGAAAATCCATGAATACAAGCATCTTCACGTGAAAACAATCTGCAGCTGTTTGTGCCCAAATCCCCACAGTCCCACCATCCAGTGGGGGGTGGACAGGTTGTTTGTTCAATCAAGTTGATCAAATGATGTCCAGACTACATTGCTGCTAGTTTCACCATTCACTCACCATCGGCAGCCTTACATTCTATACCACATTCCCCCTCTTCCGCAGAATTGTTCCCTAGGCTTAAAAAGGGGCATCAGGTGGATGAGAAGTAAAACAGTCCCTCTCTATCTGGAGCTGTTGACTGGACTCTGGTCAATTCTTCTGGCCTGTTTTCCTTCATAGGCTGACAGTTTGCTTCAGGAGTAACCTTTGATCCTACTAATGAAGCACAAGCACATGAGATATATAGTATTTAAGCAGCACTAATAGTTGGTAGGTTACTTTGGATAAACACATATGTTTTGGATGATTGTTAATCCATTGAATTACATTTTTCCCCCCTGTTAGATATGACAGGGTCTTACTGTGCTTATAACATCTCCTAACCTGTAGAGGATGTAGCTTGTGGCATCGCCATGGGTTATCCTCCAAAGAGAGAGACAATAGCCAATAGATTGGATTTCAGGCATTGGTTGCCTCTGTGCACAGTATTTCCAGGCAGGTGAGGTGTAGCTGGTGCTGACAGAGGAAGTTTTGGTTGACTCAGGGAGACCCGTATTTGCTTTATTGGTTTAAGTGCCTTGGTAAACTTCTCTTGGCATTCCAGAAAGGCCATCTGTACACTTGCATGTGGGTCTCTATGAATACATCCCTCCCATGTTAATCTCAGGTCTTCGCAGCAGGGTCTTATCACCTCTCCTCCTGCATGGTACCCCAACTTAGGGGCAAGAGAGCCTTACCCTTTGTATGGCCTTGGATCCCCTGGCCAACACTCCCCTTGGTAGAATAATCCATGCTGATGTCAGAGCTCCTGCATTAATAGACTTTGCATAAGTGCATAGCCCAAGGATTATTAGTATTATATTTGGTTCTGAACAGAGTTAATCCTTTTCCACGTTCCATGTCCATCAGTCATTAAAAAGGAATTTTTACTGGTTTTATAAGGGATTACTCTATAAGTAGTTGCTCTCGCAATCTTACAGTTGGAGAACACACCTCATTCATCTCATTTTCCTCCTTGTTTATGGGGGGAAGAGCAAGAAAGTCACATTCAAACCTTTGTGCACCTAGAAGGTAAGTTTCATTAAGGACTCATTATAATGTTTGTTACATGTAGGATCCACAGAAGGGATTCGATGTTTATGGCAATCTGAGGCTTTTCTTGCCTTCAATGTTCAGAACGGGTCAACCTTTCAGTGCCACTTTTGTACATTCTACTCAATGCAAAGCTGGTATTTTTCTTTCTCAGCCGTTAAGTTGGTGACATTTTTGTCCTGTTGTGGAACAAACAAATCTTTTCCCGTAGTTAGTTTTTGATTTGAATTGCAAGGTTTTGATGAGAAGGTTTTCATGTCTTCTGTATCCCCCCACTTTTTTTTAACCCATAGTCTCCAGAAGACAGATGTATTATACATAACTATAGGGTGGAATCAAGGCACAGATTTCATCAAATTCACCCATGTTGTTTTGGGTGACTATATATGAGTGCAGTTATTTATTAAGTGTATAGCAAGCAAAAGTAAGAGGAATAAATATTGAGTTGCAGATAGAGAGAAGCAGCAGACAACAAAACAACATCCAATCAGGCACTCACAACATCCAGCAGGGGTGACTGAAGTAGCCCAATTGAGATAGTGACTGAAGGTAAAATTAGAGGGTTGAAAATCTAGTGGAAATCAAATGGGGAAGTTCCATTGAGGCAGCAGGTTGGAGTTCTTGACTGAGAGTCTCCATTGGAGCAGAGTCTTCTCGGTTGAATCTTCCAAGTAAAAGAACAGCAGATAAACATATAAATGACAGATAAATAACATCATCAAACCAGTGAAACTGACTGGGAAGTTGCACTTTCTGTGCTTGAACTTTCCCTCGCCAAACTTCTTCCTGTCTTCCCTTCAAGGATTTTTTTTAAATTTTATTTATTTTTTTGTATGTGTATGAATGTACTGTCTGCATGCAGGTCTGTGCACCCATGTGGTGCAATGCCGTGGAGGTCAGAAGAGGGTCTCGGATTCCCCTGGAACTGGAGTTCTCCTGAAATTGGAGTTTCAGATGGTTCTCAGCCACCATGTGGGTGCTGGGGATCGAACCCAGGTCCTTTGCAAGAGCAGTCGGTGCTCTTAACCGCTAGGCTATCTCTCCAGCCCAAGGATTTTTATATTATAAGATAAACAATAGTAACCTTGGTAGGAAATTATTTACCTTCCAGTTGTTCTCAAGGATACAATGTTTTTTTTTTTGTCTTTCCGAGACAGGGCCTCCCTGTAGCCCCAGCTATCCTGGAACTCACTCTGTAGACCAGGCTGGCCTTGAACTCACAAAGATCTGCCTGCCTCTGCCTCCTGAGTGCTAGGATTAAAGGCGTGTGCCACCACGCCTGGCTAAGGATACAATGTTTTTAATATCCTTGGCTGATTGCTGTTTTCCTTTCTCCTTGTTACAGAGTTAGCAGGCCAGACTGCTACAGGAAAAAAGTTTTGGAGGAGACAAGGGAGTGCCTCCTCATTTTCAGTAGGCTCAAGAAGCATATGACAGTTTACCAACACAATGTATATTATAGTGTGGAAGCAAGATGATAACATTAGTGTGTCATATGTGGCTCTGGTTCTGGGACTTTAGAAATGTGTTCTGTTCAATCATGCTGCTCTCAAACATAGTCAGTTACCTTATACTAGATTAAAAGACCAAAGCAACTTTAGCAGATTTTAAAACAAGAGGACTGGAAAAGTAGCTCAGTTAATACGAGTTATTGCCTAGTATGCATAGAACCCTGGATTTGATCCCCGTAACTACAGGCAGGTAGAGGCCTTTAATCCCAGCACTAAGGATGTGGAGGCAGGAGAATCAGACAGCTAAGGATATCCTCAGCTATACACTGAGTAGTGAGCTTGGGGTCAGCCTGGGCTATATGCCGCCTTATCTCAAAAATGGACAAATAAAAAACAAGAAACTGGCACAGAAACAGAAGAAAATAAGAGTCTAAACTAAAGGAATTAGCCTTACTTATGGACCTTCTTGCTAGTCTTCCTCATAGTCTGCAGTCTGGCAATTTCTCTCATATATATCTATATATATATCTATATCTATCTATCTATCTATCTATCTATCTATCTATCTATCTATCTATCTATCTATCTATCTATCTATATTTCATTCCGGGAGGCAAAACTGAAAAAAAACTGGGATCATTGCTTCCTAATGGAAGGAGCCTGAATCATCTAAGTGAAACATGCTGGCAGTGGAAGACCTTCAATCCTGTCAGTGCTAAGCATCAGGCTCCAAGGATAGAAGAACGGCATACAACAGAAAACCCATCACCACTACAGGCTCATCTCTGGGAGGTCATAACCAGAGAGGGATGGAAAAACTGAACAAGGCTGTGGACTTTCAGCTTTGTGGGCACTTCCAATGTGGGGTGTTCCTTCTCTAAGAACAGACTATACAGGCTGTGGACTCTCAGCTTGGTGGGTACTTCCAATGTGGGGTGTTCCTTGTCTAAGAACAGACTATACAGTGTGGACTCTCAGCTTGGTGGGTGCTTCTAATGTGGGGTGTTCCTTCTCTAAGAACAGACTATACAGAGTGTGGACTCTCAGCTTGGCGGGTGCTTCCAATGTGGGGTGTTCCTTGTCTAAGAACAGACTATACAGGCTGTGGACTCTCAGCTTGGCGGGTACTTCCGATGTGGAGTGTTCCTTCTTTAAGAACAGACTATATAGGGCTGTGGACTCTCAGCTTGGCGGGCGCTTCTGATATGGGGTGTTCCTTCTTTAAGAACAGACAGAAAACTGAGTGGTTCTGCTTGGGTTGGAGGGTGCCAAGTACAAATAAACCCAATCACAAACTAGAGTCAGGACAGGACAAATGGAAGGTCAGAACATGATGGCCTAGCGGTTAAGAGCGCCGACCGCTCTTACAGAGGACCCAGGTTTGATCCCCAGCACCCACATGGCGGCTGAGAACCGTCTGAAACTCCAATTTCAGGAGAACTCTAGTTCCAGGGGAATCCGAGACCCTCTTCTGACCTCCGCGGCATTGCACAACACGGGTGCACAGACCTGCATGCAGACAGTACAGTCATACACATACAGAAATAAATAAAAATAAAAAAAATTAAAAAAAGAGAGTATATCTAAGTTGGCTAAGCAGTGTGCTAGGGTACAGAGACCCTGAAGTGTGGGAGAAGAGGGACTCAGTTCCCTTTGTTGAGGAGTCCTGGGACATGGGCTGGAAGCTCAGGGATAAAAGGTATGCTATGCCCTGTGGCCTTAGTTCAGTTGTGAGTATTTCGCACGCAGCTAATCTTTCCATGTGTGATAGTGTATACTTCTGCATGCATATTCTTTGCTCATTTGCCACTTTGAAACTAACCTGTAGGGAGGAGAGCCTTATGATTAGTTCTGTGTACCAGACACTGAGCCAAGCTTAGGGAGCCCAGGCCAACTGCATTCTTCAGATTTTTTTTTTTTCCAGTGTAAAATCTTTCCCAGGTAAGCCAAGCAAACCTGCCAACCTGTGAGCTCATAGCCACTTCTGAAAGTCAAGTTATTAATTTGTTTCTTGTACACCAAAAATGACTGCCAATGACTTACGGCTGGGCAGGAGGATGTTGGACTTTTCTCAAAATGCCAGAATCCTTTTACTGCCCACTTCTCCAATATTATTTTCTACTTCCCAAAACTCCTGGCTTTGTGAACTCACAGCAGCAAGCCCTGAGGAGTAGTTGAGAAGAAAAAAATTGATCCTTTCTAACTATAAGTTGTGAGGATCTAGACAGTACCTCCCACCTCTGAGACAAGAAAAGTTCCAACTGTTCACAGGAATAAAACTAGGTGAAGAAAAGTAGAAACGGTAGTCTAGAAAATAAGAATTATTTTGGCAGGAGTGAGACACAGGAAAGAAAGGAAAAGGGAGAATTAGAAAAGCAAACAATCAACATATATACCATATATTGCATGTGTATTTCCTTTTCATGTTTCAATCCTTTCTATGACAAAACAATCTGATAACAAAACCTGTTCATCGCCCATCATATGCCTCATCTCCCCATTTAAGTCCATTTATCCACTTGTGTATTAAAAAATCCAAATGGTCCTATGTTATTTTAAACTGTGTTCATAATGTAATAATAATATCACTTTGTACCTCTGTGTATATGTGTTCATTTTATTTATTGCATGTACATATGCGTGAGGGTACACATGTATGTGTGCATGTGTGTGACAGCCAGAGGCCAACCTCGGTCTTCTTCATAAGCTGTCCACTTTATTTGTCTGAGCAGTATTCATCATGGGACCTGGGGCTTGCCAATTAGGCTAGGCTGCCTGGCCAGTGAACCCTGGGGATAGATTTGTCTCTGGCTCCCCACCTCTGTTATTACACTGGTTTGCCATCACGTCCAGCTTTTTATGTGGGTGCTGGGAATCAAACTTAGGCCCTCTTGCCTGTATGGCCTGCACTTTACCTACTGACCCATCTTTCCAGCTCCTGTACTGAGTATTTCTTAAATCAGGAAAACAGTATAGAACTCCGCTCATCTGGACTTCCACCTACAGCGCTGGCTCCATGATACTGCCAGAAGACTGGAAATGCATTACCTCCTATGTAACTTCAATTCTGGTGTGTTGGACCAATCCTGTAGTCCAAGGGAGCTAGGTGTTTGGAAACCAGCATTCTGTCCCTCTTTCTATGTAGTAAAAGGCCAGAATTTTACTTTGATTCCTGTTTTGCCTTTATGATCATGGACAACTCACAAATGTAAACTCTGAGTTCTAGTTTCCTTTTGTTGCTGTGATATAACACTGACCAAAAACAACTTTAGAGGAAGAAAGGGTTTATTTCACCAGATAGGAACTCAAGCAGGAACTTGAAGCAGAAACAGTTGAAGAATGTTCCTTGCTGGCTGGCTGCAGGTCTATGCTTAGCTAGCTTCCTTATACAGCCTGGGACCTCCTGCCTTTTATCTTAAGAATAGAACAGATAGACCTTTTGGGTTTGGTACAATATGTGGTTTGGGGGGCCTGTGGAGGTATCTTTGTGGATGATAGTGGCTCTAGTATTTATGTAATATTAAAATAATTAACAAGTGACATATTGTCAGTGCCAGGGTTGTTAGATGACATCTCAGGACACTCAATGGCTTATGAAGCAGTTTTAAATCCCTTGTCTAATTGGAGTCTCAGTCAACAAAGTGCTTCCTATGCAAGCATGAGGACCCAAATTCAGATCTTTAGCACCTGTGCTAAAAGCCAAGCATAGCAGCAAATGCCTGTAATTCTTGAGGCCGATATGGTTAAAGTACATGATGTCATTATAAAAGCTCATCTGTTTGCACAATGACTATGGACTAATACAGTTTGTAGAGATTTGCACAGAGTGTCCTAGTTAGCTTTAACTGTCTACCTGACCCAGCCTAGTCACCTGAAAAGAGAGTCTCAGTGAGGGATTTCCCATCTCAGATTGGCCTGTGGACACAATTGTGGGAGACAATTTCCTTAAGCCTTAGGTGTCGAGGATCCATTGAGGATGTGTCACTTAGGGCTTGGCATCTCACAGACACTTACTCTCTGTGTTTGACCAGCTGTGGAACTCTGTAATAGTCTCCATCTGTTGCAAAAAGTAGCTTCTTTAATGACTGGTGAGAGGTACACTTGTATGTGAATATAAGGGTACATATTTAGCTCAAAGGAAGAAATTATATTTGTCTAGGGATGTGACAAACATAGGATATTTGTTTTTTAGGATTTATGACCTCTCCAGCTATGTGTATTTGGCTATGTTTACAGTACCACACAGGAGTTCCATCCCAATGAGTGAGCCTTAGGTCCAATTAGAGAGCTATTGATTACTCTCCCCAAATGAAGGCACACTGCTGAACCAATAAAGATAGTTTGCTGTGGTGGTCACTGAGCTTCACAGCTGTGTTGATTGTTTTTTTTCCCCCCTTAGAAGCTTGCACAGTATCTTTTGATACTACAAGAGGTAGTCTTTTGGGTGAGGAGGCTTTCAGATTAGTTCTAGCTCCCCTGATCCAATTCCTATGTCTGAAGTATGTCCTGTCTTCAGTCATAGGGTCTTAATTTCAAGTTCTCTGGGAGGCAATCCAGGATTGTGGCAATAGCCTGTGAGGTCTTATCTTTTCTTTTCTCTTCTTTCTTTCTTTTCTTTTTCTTTTTGAGTCTCTTGAATTACTCTGACCAACAACTTGAAAGAAGATTTCTCAGCTCTCATTCTTTTTTTTGCCTTTTTGTATATTGTTTATTTTGTTTGTTTTGTTTTGACAGGGTCTTCCTAGTTATAGCCTGCCTGGAAGGCACTATGTAGATCAGGTTGGGCTTGATCTCACAAAGATTTGCCTGCCTCTAGAGGGCTGGGATTAAAGGTGCTTACCATCATGCCTGACATTTTTGTTGTTGTTGTTGTCCTTTGATTGATTGTTTTGTCATTTTAAGACAGTGTCTTCCTGTAGCCCCAGCTGGCCTGGAACTCACTATGTAGACCAAGCTGGCCTCAATCTCATTCGTGCTTACCTCTGCCTCTCAAGTGCTGGAATTAAAGGGGTGTGCCACTATTTTTAATGCTGTCTTCTTCTCTACTCTTTTTGGGGACTGATTGATGTTTTTACTAAGGTCTTCAGGTGTGTCATTAAGTTATTAATATGAGACTTTTTAGTCTTTTGATGTAGGTACTTAGTGTTATGAACTTTCCTGCTTCCACTGTGTCTCATAATATCGGTATGTTATGCTTTAGAGTTCATCCACTTCTAGGGATTTTTAAATTTCCTTCTCGATTTCTTCTTTGACCCAATTTTCATACACTAGTGTTTTGTTTAGTTCCCATGTGTTCGTGTATTTTCCCATTTCTATTATGTTGATATATGGCTCTACTCCTTAGTTGTTAAATAATATACAGGATGTTATTTCAATTTTCTTAAATTTGTTGAGACTTAAAAAAATAAAAATAAATAATTTATGTGAAAAAAAATTGTTGAGACTTGCCTTGTGTCCTAATATGTGGCTGATTTTTAGAGAAAATTTTATGGGCTTCTGAGAAGAAAGTATATTCTTAGGTGTTTGGGTGGAATGTTTTGTAAATGTTAATAAGGTCCATTTGATTTATGATACCATTTAATCCAGGGTTTTCCTGTTTAGCTTTTGTACAGATGACTTGTCTATGGGTAAGAATGGGGTATTGAAGCCAGTCATTATAAATATGTTGGAGTAAATCTGTGATTTTATTCTATTTATTATTTTTTAAATATTTTAATCATCATTTTTATTTTATGTGTATAAGTATATTTCCTTCATTTGTTTAAGTGCACAAATGCTGTACAATGCCTGCAGAAGTAAGAAGACAGTGTTGGATCCTCTGGAACTGGAGTTACAGATGGTTGTTAACCACCATATAGGTGCTGGGAATTGAACCCAGGTCCTCTGCAAGAGCAGTTAGTTCTCTTCACCACTGAGCCATCTCTCTAGACACCTATCTGTGATGTTTATATATGAATGTTTCTGTTATGAAATTGAGTGCTCATGTGGGGTGGATATATATCTTTAGGATTACAAATAACTTCTTGGTGGGTTTTTCATTTAATGAGTATGAAATGTCCTTCTGTATCTCTTCTGCCTAGTGTTAGTTTGAAGTTCATTTGTCAGATACTGAATAGCTTTACCTGCTTGCTTCTTAGTTCCATTTCTTTGGAGTAAAGTACATTTTTCCATCTTTTTTCATAAGGTGGCTTTCATCATTGATGCTGAAGTAGGTTTCTTGGAGGCAGCAAAAAATGGATACTTTTTACTAATCCAATCATTTAGTCTGTGTCTTTGTATTGAAGAATTGAGACTATTAATATTAAAAGTTATTACTGACCAATATTTATTAACACCTATTACTTTGGTTTAGCATTGTTTTCTTTAGCCTCTTTTTTTTTCTTTTCATATATATATATATATATATATGTATATATATATATTTTTTTTTTGTCAAATTTAGAGCCATGTCCCCCATCCCCCCACCTCACCAGAGCTCATGCATTCTGCCAAACATGCTTTTCATCTCTTTCTCAGTCTTTCTCAGTATTCTCCATGTGGAAGTTGTCTGTTCTGAGCAGAAGTTCACTGTTTCAGTCAGTTCTTTGATGCACTTCTTTCTGTTGTTGTTTTTTCCGATATGCATCACTCCCAACTGCTTTGGACAAAAGCTCAAGGGACCATGCACAAGAAATATTTACAACTAGGTAATTGGCACTACCATCCATGGATGAGGGATACCATTCATTGTTTGTTTTTCTGGGACTGTGTTACTTCACTCAGCATGATGTCCTCTAGCTGCAGCCATTTTCTTGCAAAGCTCATGATGTCATCTTTTTTTTACTGCTGCATAGAACTCCATTGTGTAGATACGACATTTTCTCTATCCACTCATCAGTTGAGGGGCATTTGGGTTGGTTCCAGCTCCTTGCTATTGTGAAGAGAGCTGAAATAAACAGGGCTGTGCATGTATCTCTGCGGTGGGGTGAATCTTGAGGGTACATGCCTAGGAGTGGTATGGCTGGGTCGGGTGGTAAGTTCATTCCAAGTCTTCTAAGGGTTCTCCACACTGATTTCCATAGTGGCTGCACGAGGTTACATTCCCACCAGCAGTACATGAGTGTTTTCCTTTCCCCACAACCTCTCCAGCACTTGGTATCATTTGTTTTCTTGATCCTAGCCAGTCTTATTGGAGTAAGATGATATCTTAAAGTGGTTTCAATTTGCATTTCCTTAATGATTAGTGATGTTGAACACTTCTTAAGGTGTTTCTCAGCCATCTCTAATTCCTCACTTGTGAAGTCTCTGTTCAGCTCTTTGCTCCATCTATTGAGTGGGTCATTTGTTTTCTTTCTTCTTTGTTTTTTGAGTAGTTTATATATTCTGGAAATCAATGCTTTGTCAGATGTATCTGCGGTGAAGGTTTCCTCCCACTCTGTGGGATTTCTCTTCACTTCCTTGATTGTTTCTTTTGATGTACAGAAGCTTTTGAGTTTGATGAGGTCCCATTTGTCAATTGTCGACCTTAATTCTTGTGCAGCTGCTGTCTGATTTAGGAAGTCTTTTCCTACGCCTATGTCTTGTAGTCTGCTGCCAACTTTTTCTTCTATCACCTTCAGAGTTTGGGGTTTCACGTTGAGGTCTTTAATCCATCTGGAGTTGACTTTTGTACAGGGTGAGAGGTAGGGGTTTAATTTCATTCTTCTACAAGTGGTGATCCAGTTTTGCCAACACCACTTGCTGAAGATGCTGTCTTTTCTCCATTGTGGTTTCTTGGCCCCCTTGTCAAATATGAGATGGCTGAAATTGTATGTGCTCAGATTTGGATCTTCGGTTTTGTTCCATTGGTCAACAGGTCTGTTTTTGTGCCAGTACCAGGCTGTTTTTATGACTATAGCCCTGTAGTATAGTTTAAAATCTGGTATAGAGATCCCTCCTGTGTAGCTCTTTTCACTCAGGATTGATTTGGCTATTCGGGGTCTTTTGTTTCTCCAAATGAATTTAAGAACTTTTGTTTCCAAGCCTGTGAAGAAACTCTTGGGGATTTTGATTGGGATTGCATTAAATCTATACAAGAGTTTTGGTAAAATGGACATTTTTACAATGTTAATTTTCCCAATCCATGAGCATGGGAGGTTTTTCCATCTTCTGAGGTCTTCTTCAATTTCTTTCTTTAAGGGTTTAAAATTTTTGTTGTAGAGGTCTTTGGTGTCTTTGGTTAGGTTTGTTCCTAGGTATCTTATTGTTTTTGAGGCTATTGTGAGTGGGAAGGTCTCTTTGAATTCTTTCTCCAGTTGCTTGTTCTTGGTGTAAAGAAAGGCCATTGATTTTCTAAGGTTAATTTTGTATCCTGCCACTTTGCTGAAGCTGTTAATCGTTTCTAGGAGTTTTCTGGTGGAGTTTTTTGCATCTCTTAAGTAAACAATCATATCATCAGCAAATAGGGATAGTTTGACTTCCTCTTTTCCAATTAGTACTCCTTTAATATCCTTTTCTTGCCTTATTGCTCTAGCAAGTGTTTCAAGCACTATATTGAAGAGGAGTGGTGATAGGGGGCAGCCTTGCCGAGTTCCTACCTTTAAAGGGAATGTTTCCGTCATTTCCCCATTTAGGATGATATTGGCTGTGGGTTTCCTGTATATGGCTTTGATTACATTGAGGAATGATCCCTCCAATCCAATTCCTTCTAGGACTTTAAGCATGAAGGGATGCTGGATTTTGTCAAAGGCTTTTTCAGCATCAATTGAGATGATGGTGTGGTTTTTGTCTTTGATTCCGTTTATGTGTTTGATGATGTTTATTGATTTTCGTATGTTGAACCATCCCTGCATCTCTGGTATGAATCCAACTTGGTCATGATGGATGATCTTCTTGATGTGGGTCTGTATGCGATTTGCCAGTATTCTGTTTAGAATTTTGGCATCTGTGTTCATGAGGGAGATGGGTCTATAATTCTCCTTTTTAGTTGGATCTTTGCCTGGTTTTGGTAATAGAGTGATGTTGGCTTCATAGAAGGAATTTGGGAGAATTCCCTCTGATTGTATACTTCTAAACAGTTTCAGAAATAATGGTTGTAGGTCTTTTTGAAATGTTTTATAGAATTCTGCTGTGAAACCGTCTGGGCCTGGGCTTTTTTTAGTTGGGAGGCTTCTTACTACATCCTCTATTTCTTCATATGTTATGGGTCTGTTTAAGCTGCTGGTCTCCTCTTGGCCAAGCTTTGGTGATTCCCAAGATTTCAGATATTCATCCATTTCTTCTAGATTTTCAAACTTGGTAGAATATAGGTTCTTGTAATATTCCCATATAATTTTCTTGATCTTTTCCTTGTCCGTTGTGATATTTCCCTTTTCATCACAGATTGTATTGATTTGGAGTTGTTCCTTCTTTCTTTTTGTTAACTGGGCTAGAGGTCTGTCTATCTTGTTTATTCTTTCAAAGAACCAACTTTTGGCTTCATTGATTTTTTGTATTGTTTTCTTTGTTTCTATTTCATTGATTTCTGCTCTGATTTTTGTTATTTCTTCCTGTCTGTTGCGTTTAGGGTTCATCTGTTGTTGCCTCTCAAGTGCTTTTAGCTGTAGTGTTAGATCATTCACTTGTGCTCTTTCTGTTTTTCTAATGTAGGCACCCAGGGCTATAAATTTCCCTCTTAGGACTGCTTTTAAGGTATCCCATAAGTTTTGTTGTGTTGTATTGTCATTGTCATTCAGTTCCAGGAATGTTTTTATTTCTTTCTTTATCTCTTCCTTGACCCATTCATTATTCAAGAGTGTGTTGTTTAGTCTCCATGTGTTCTTGTAGGCAGGAGGGCTTGTCCTGGTGTTGATGTTGAGCTTCATTGCACTGTGGTCTGACAGGATGCATGAAATTATTTCAATCTTTTTGTATTTGTAGAGGTTTCTTCTGTGTCCCAGGATGTGGTCGATTTTGGAGAATGTTCCGTGGGGTGCTGAGTAGAAAGTGTATTCTCTGGTATTAGGATGGAATGTTCGGTAGAGGTCTATGAGGTCCATTTGGTGTATCATATCGTTCAGTTCAGATGTCTCTCTGTTTATTTTTTGTCCTGTTGACCTATCCAAAGGACTCAGTGGGGTATTGAAATCTCCCACTATGAGTGTGCTGGGGTTAGTCTGTGACTTGTGGTCCTGGAGAATTGTCTTTATAAAGTTTGGTGCACCAGAATTTGGGGCATATATATTCATAATTGTGAAATCTTCTTGGTGGATTGTTCCTTTGATGAAAATGTAATGGCCTTCTTTGTCTCTTCTGATTTCTTTTACTTTGAAGTCTATTTTATCCGATATTAAAATAGCAACACCTGCTTTCTTTTTGGTACCATTTGCTTGGAATATTTTTTTCCATCCCTTCACTTTAAGGTGGTGCCTGTCCTTGAAGGTAAGATGTGTTTCTTGCAGACAGCATATCGATGGATTCTGTTTCCTAATCCAGTCTCCCAGTCTATGTCTTTTGATTGGGGAATTTAGTCCATTAATATTTAAGGTTATGACTGATAGGTTTGTGTTGCTTCCTTTTGCCTTATTATCCATCTGCGGTTTTGATTTAGGTTTCTACTTCTGCAGTTATGCTTTTATTGATTTCTCCTTCTAGTTGCCTGGGGTTGGTTGCTCCTTTCTTCTGTTCTTTGGATTGCTTCAAGTATTCTCTGAAGGGTTGGTTTTCCGGACATGTATTCTTTCAAGTTGTTTATGTCATGGAAGATTTTCCTCTCTCCTTCCACTATGATTGACATTTTTGCTGGGTATAGTAACCTGGGCTGGCATCCATTGTCCCTCAACACTGGGAATGCTTTGCTCCAGGTTCTTCTTGCCTTCATCGTTTGCTGTGAGAAGTCCGTTGTTATTCTGATAGGTTTCCCCTTATAGGTCACTTGTTGTTTTTCTCTTGTCGCTTTAAGAATTTTCTCTTTGTTTTGGGTGTCCAGCATTTTAACTATGATGTGGCGTGGAGAATTTCTTTTCTGATCTTGTCTGTTTGGAGTTCTATGTGCTTCTTGTATTGGTATTGGTTTGTCCTTTTTTAGTTTGGGGAAGTTTTCATCTATTATTCTGTTGAAGATCTGATCAATACCTTTCTCTTGGGATTCTTCTCCTTCCTCTATTCCTATGATGCGGAGGTTTGATCTTTTCATAGTGTCCCACAGCTCCTGGTTGTTCCATTTTTGTGTATTTTTAAATTTTTCATAATCTTTCCTTGAGGTTTTTAGTTGTTCTGTGTTGTCCTCCAGGTCTGATATTCTTTGTTCTGCTTCCTCCATTCTGCTTCTGAGGCTTTTTTCATTCCTTTCCTCTTGAATGGATGAGTGTTTGATTTCCTTTTTCATTTCCTCTTCTGATTTCTTTAGTGTTTCTATTTCTTTTTGGAGCTTCTCGATCTCTTTTTGTAGCTCTTTTGTTTGCTGGTTGGTTTCTTTTTCTTTTTCAGCATGGGATCTTTTCAGTGTTTCTACTTCCTTCCGGAGCTTGTCATTCTCTCTCTCTCGGTCCTCATTCTCTTTTCTTAGTTCTTTAATTTGTTCTTTATGATCTTGTAGTTCTTTAAGTATGTTCCCAATTGTGTTTCTGATGTCTGTGTCCTGGGGCATCCCCGGAGGGATCCCACTGCAGGAGTCATCCATAGGGTTGGTAAAGCTTGGCGTGGGATTATCCTGCACCTTTCCAGTGTAGTCTCTTCTTCGTGATCCTGGCATATGGGCTTCTCCTTGCCTGTATTCCAATGTGAGTCCTAAATGCCTCTTCACTGTGTTGAAGGCTTGCTTTGCTTGCCTCCTTCAGATGCCTTCATAATCCCAGTTTGGAGGGTGGTACCTGTGCTTCTGCTGGTCTCAGGAGATCTCAGATCTCTAGCCCTTTTTGTTTAGCTGTTCTGGAACTGTTTATTCCTCATGCCCTCTTGGGTGTGTTTAATCTTCTCTTCAGAGACAAGTGTTCCTTTTAATATCCTCTGTAAAGCTGGCTTGTGGACATAAATTCCTTAAATTTGTTATCATGGAAAGTTTTCTTTTCTCTTTGTATTATGACTGATAGTTTTGCTGGGTATAATAGCCTGGGTTGGTAACTGGTCTTTAAGAATTAGTAGAAATCCAGGCATGGTGGCACACACCTTTAATCCTAACACTCAGGAGGCAGAGGCAGGTGGATCTTTGTAAGTTCAAGGCCAGCCTGGTCTACAGAGTGAGTTCCAGGACAGCTTGGGCTACAGGGAGACCCTTTGAAAAGACCAAAAAAAAAAAAAAAGAATTTGTAGAACATCAGTCTATGACCTCCTGGCTTTCAGAGTCTATGCTGAAAAATCAGGTGTTAGTTTGATAGGCCTTCTTTTATGATTTATATGATTTCTTATTCTATCTTACAACCTTCAATATCCTTTGTTCTGTACATTTAGGGTTTTTATTATTATGGCATGTGTCAAGTTTCTTTTTGGTCTGGTCTATTTAGTGTGATGTGTATCTCTTGGTCCTTGATAGGTACTCCTTCCTTAAACATGGGACATTTTCTTCTATGATTTTGCTGAAAATATTTTCTGTGCCTTTGATCTTGGTTTCTTTTCCTTCTTCTATACCTATGACTAATATATTTGGTCATTTTCTTGTATCCCAAAGTACCTACACATTTTTATTTAACATTTTCTTTGATGGAATGATCCAGTTCTACTTCCTTGCCTTCAAGACTTGTTATTCTTTCTTTCATGTGATTCATTCTATTGGTGAGAGTTTTCACTGAGTTTTGTATTTCACTGATATTCTCCTTTCAAGCTTTATTTTAATTCAGCTTTTCTTAAGAAACTTTCTTTCTTTACTTCTATTTTTTTTATCTTTTTGAGTCAGGACCTCCCTGCAGCCACAGCTAGCCTGGAACTCACTATGTAGAGCAGGCTGGCTTTGATTTCATTGAGATCCACCTACTGTGCCTCCTGAGGGCTGGGATAAATGCATATGTCACCATATCTGGCTAGATATTCTATTTCTTTACTAAATTCTATTTTCATATATTGGATTGCTTTCTTTATTTCATTCAGCTGATTGTGTTTTCATGGTCTTCATTACAGAATTTATACATATTCTCTTAGTGTTACTTGAAGATAATTATGATTGGTATTTTGAAATCATTGTCTGGTGCCTAAAGTAAGCTATAATCAGCGGAGATTATAGTGGATGTTCTGATTTCTGGAGATGTATTGTTTTGATTACTCATATTGTTTATATTTTTCTTTTTTTTTGGTATTTTTGAGACAGGGTATCCCTTTAGTCCCAGCTGGCCTGGAGTTCTCTCTGTAGACCAGGCTGGCCTTGAACTCACAGAGATCTCCTGAGTGCTGGGATCAAAGGCGTGTGCCACCATGCCTGGCTGTTTATGTTTTTTCTATTAGCCCTACACATGTAAAGTTAGGTTGTTGGTGATATTTTTTGGTATGAATATCTGGCATAACCTTTGTTGAGCAAGTGTTCAGATCTTTGTTTGCTGCCACCTCAGAGTTTCAGGATGTGGACCAGCTGAATTGTGCATAGTGTTCAGTCTGTGGTACCTCTGTGTCAATTTGTGGATGGGGTGTGAGATGAGTTCCTCTCATACTTGGGAATATGTGAACTTCTAACTCCAGGAGCAAACCCTCTGTGGAGTTAGAAGATTATCACTGCCAATATTTAGAAGTTTGTGGAATGCTGCCACAGTTGTACAGGTGGTCCCTTGGTGGTAGGACCTGAGGTTACAGTGGCAGTGAACAGTGCTCCATGGGGGCTAAGGGGAGGATATCATTCCGACCTCAGGTGGAGTTGGGTGGGGTTGAGGCAGAGCTCAATAACTGCTTTTTTCAGCTGGCATAATATCTGAACTTGCTTATAGGGTAAGATTTTATAATTCAGCTGGGTTGGAGATCTTACCACTTGTAGTCATTAACTGGGTTGGAGATCTTAGAACTGCTTGTAGTCTCTGAGCCATGTGGTATGTGGGTGTGGTTGATGGTTAATGCAGTGTGGTTCTCTGGAAGGGAGATTTCTGGGATGTTTATGTGGGTTGAGGTTAGCAGGGAGCACACATGTGCTACTGGAGATGTCACAGAGCTGGCCTTAGGGTTTTGGGTGATGGCAGGTGGATGGGGGAAAGCCTTCTTGGGTTTCTAGGATACATAGAATAACTGGAGAGTCCCTGGTGTGTAGCCTGGAGGGGACAGGTTAACTCCAAAAGAAAATGGGGGTCAGGAAGAGGTGGGGGGTTACTGATGGTTAAAGGCTGGGATTGGGAGTTAGAGCATCAGGGCAAAGCCACAGATCTGGGTCTCTGGGCCATATGGAGGTAAACTAGAGAGTACCTGGTGCAGCTGCAGTCAGCTGGGTTCGAGCAAACCCCAAGGGGTGTCAGGAAGAGGTGGGGGTCCTGGTCTTCACAACTATTATTTGTCTTTTTAAAAAAGTCCTATTGAATCTAGAGTCTAATCTGTGTCTCCAAAGTGTTCTTGAGTGTGGGTCTACCCCTTGGAGTCTGGTCAACCTACCAGGGGTCTCACATCAGGAAGGAAAATCTGCAATAAAAATTTGGAAGATTGACAACACAAAGGATTGTCACAGCAGAGGGTAGAAGATGAAATCCATGTGCTCTACTCATGGAAGCTGAATGGTTTTGAACCAAGTCTGTGACAATTATACATTTCCAAGAAACTAGAGAAGAGTTTGAAACTACCCATCACAGGGAAAGGATAATGCTTGAGAATTTGGAAATGTTACCCTGGTTCAAGGATTACACATTGTATACATAGGTTGAGTTATAAAATCTTACCCTCTAAGCAAGTTGAAAAAAAAACAGATGCCACCTGAAAAAAAAGATAAATTATAGCACACCTAAGTAATATAAAATTACATATGTAAGCTAAAAAGGTAAGATATAAAAATATACATGTATGGATATAGATGTATCTACAATATGTAGATGCAGAAAGAAATGCATATGCAGTGGTAAATAGACATAGAAACAAACATATACAGAAAGTTCTAATTTTTCTTCTTTGTGATTTTCATTTTAGTTGTTTTATTGTACAATCATAGATGTCGCCATGGTCTGCCCCTTGCTTGTAGCCGCTCCATGGTCTGCCCCTTGCTTGTAGCCGCCCCATGGTCTGCCCCTTGCTTGTAGCCGCCCCATGGTCTGCCCCTTGCTTGTAGCCGCTCCATTGCCCTCTTGCTATTTCCCCTCAGTATCATCCCACTGCTCTCCTTTCTCCAAATAGGCATCCTCTAGTTTCATAACACACACACACACACACACACACACACACACACACACACAAATATGGATTCTACATAGGAGAAAAAGTGTGCCCTCTCTGCCTCTGGGAGACTGGGTTATTTTGCTTAACAAGATAATTTCCAGTCTGACAGAATTCATTCTTTATGGCTGAATAAAACTCTATTGTGTCTACATAGCACATTTTCTTTATCCAGTCATCTGTTGATGTGTGTCTAAGCCATTTTAATATCTTGGTTAATGTGAACAATTGCACATTGAAGATGGGTGTGTAGGAATTTCTGTGGTATGTCGACTTAGACTCTTCCAGATATCTACCTAGGAGTGGTGTAGCTGAATCATACATAGTTCTTCTGATTTAGTTTCTTTTGGGAGCCTCTGTACTGATTTCCATGTGGCTACACTAATTTTCTTTCTCTTCATTATTGTATAAAAAGCTCCTTTCCTCTGCACATTAACCAGCATTTGCTGTTCTTTTTTTAATAATTTTTTTTTGGACTGGAGTGAGTTAGAACCTCAGGGCAGTTTTAATTTGCATTTCTTGATGGTTAAGGACACTGAACAATTTTTATACATTTATTGGATGTTTGTATTTCTTCTTTCAGAAATTGTCTAATTCTATACATCAAAGAAGCTTCTTTTGCAACAGAGTGAGACTTTTTTTTAGAGTCCTATGATCCTTTTTAATATAATACTTTTATTGATGTTTTGTGTGTTTTATACATATTTTTTCAGTTCAGTTTTCATATATTCCCCTTTCCGTTTCCCCAACCCCACCCCAATTCATGCATTCTGTCATACATGTCCTGCATCTTTCTCTCAGTCTTTTTAAAGTTTTTCACTGCAGAGGTTTGTTGTTTTGGGCAGAATTTAACTGCATCAATCCCTTCTTTGGCTCAGTCCTTATGTTGCTGTTGTTCCTTCCCATTTGTATTGCTCCAAAATATGCATAATGTACCAGAATTATGTCCTCCAGGAATAAACTGTATGTTAGTTAACTTTGAAATGTATTTAGGAATTCACATTTTCCCTTTAATTTTATATTACTCTAAAATATGAATATATACCTTCCACCCATTTACATTAATTACCATGTCTGAAAATAAGTGGTAGATTAATTCTAGGGCCCAATAAGAGATTCACATTATACATGACAGTTGCTTTCAAATAGAAAGAAATATAACAATAATGTTGCTCAGCTTGCCTTTCTTTTCTGGGGGCGGGGTCTTTTTGAGACAGGGTCTCCCTGTAGCCCTAGGTGGCCTGGAACTCACTCTGTAGACCAGGCTGGCCTTGAACTCACAGAGATCCATCTGCCTCTGCCTCCCAAGTGCTGGGATTAAAGGCATAGGCCACCACACTTGGCTCAGCTTGCTTTTCAATTGGGAGATTTGATGCCAGCATCCACAAATGAGGGAAATCATTCCCCGTTTGTTTTTTTCTGGGACTGTGTTACTTCGCTTAGCATAATGGCTTCTAGTTCCACCCGTTTACCAGCAAAGTTCATGATGTCATCTTTCTTTACCACTGCATAGAACTCCTTTATGTAGATGTATCACATTTTCTCTATCATCTGTCGAGGGGCATTTGGGTTGGTTCCAGCTCTTTGCTATTGTGAAGAGGGCTGCAATAAATATAGATGTGCATGAATCTTTGCGGCAGGATGAGTCTTGTGGGTATATACGCAGGAGTGGTATGGCTGGGTCAGGTGGTAGGCTCATTTTGAGTTTTTTAAGGGTTCTCCACACTGCTTTCCACAGTGGTTGTACCAGTTTACATTTCCACCAACAGTGGATGAGTGTTCCCCTTTCCCTACAACCTTTCCCTAATTCGGTGTCTTTTGTTTTCTTGATCTTAGCCAGTTTTATCAGAGTGAGATGATATCTTAGAGTGGTTTTAATTTGCAAATTAAAACAGACTGAGACTTTTATAAAGTTCCACGAGTGGTCACACAGTCTTTAAAGAGATTCAGTCTGTAAAATGCTCAACCCTAAGTGAGACATCTACAATGGAACCTCTACACTTAAAAGCTTACAGAACCTAGTGGAACAAGGAGAAGAGAGACTACTAATGCATTTTTCAGTTCCCATCAACAGAGAGCCATGAACACAAAGGGCCACAAATGGCTACAGCATAGAGAATAAGAATCTGGAGAGTGTATGTCCTTGGATAGGACTCCCCAATTAAACGTCACCCACTCATGCTCAGGGACCACTGAGGAAGAAGGGGTAGAAAGGTTATAAGAGCCATGGGAGGAGGTGCATGACCACATGGATACAGAGTCTTACAGGCTCCTTGAACATTGCACATATGAACCTAAAGCAATGTGACAGCAGGCACAAAATCCCTGCAAACACAAGCAGATAAAATTCCAGAACAGAACTGTGGAAATAGGCAGTGGCCCCAATCTTAGCCAAAGAACTATTGGGCAGCTGATTACTGCTGGGTGAGGAAGAGCTGATCTTCTTTAAGGAGTGACTATAGATATGCTGGCTAGACCCCAATGGATGAACGTGCACCAAAGGACATCAGGAGATACTAACTTGATTTGATAGGCCTTAACATAAGTGACAGAATACATGAAATCGGGGTGGGGGGAGGGTGCTGATGGGGAAGGGGGTATAAAGATGATTAAGATGTTGTGTATGAGATATACAAAAATTCAATAAAAACAAATAAAATGAAGATTTAAAAGAGAAAAATAAACAAAACCCCCAAATTGTCTGTTTCATTTATTTGCTCATTCAGTGACTGGATGATTTGTGTGTAGTGTTTAATTTCTGAGTTGCTTATGTATTCTAGATATCACTCCCATGTCAGATTTACAGTTGGCAAAGATTTTTCTCCTATGTTTTTTAGGATGTCTCTTCACTCTGCTGATAGTTTTCTATGCTCTGCAAAGGCTATTTTATTTCATCCAATTCTCTGAGTCAGCTCTTTCTATTGCTTCCTGAGCAATGGGAGTCCTTTTCAGAAACCCTCTACCTATATCCTATATCTTGGCATATTTTTCCTGTGTTTTCCACTAGGAATTTCAAAAATGTAGGTCTTATGTTTGAGGTTTGGTCTATTTTGAATTGATTTTTCATTCAAGGTGAGAGACAAGAATCTAGTTTCAATCCTCTATAAATGGATATCTAGTTTTCTCAGCAACATTTATTAAAGAGGTTGTCTTTTCTTTAATGCAATTTTTGGCACTGTTACCCAAAATTTGGTCTTCCGTAACTGTGTGGGTTTATTCTGGGTACCTCTATTCTATTCTCTTGGTCTCTGTGTCTGTTTCTGGTGCCAGTACCATGCTGGTTTTTTTGTTGTACCTTTGCGGTATACTTTGAAATTAGGTATGGCAATACATTGTTGTTTCTTCTCAAACTTGGTTTAACTATTCCAGGCTTTTGTATATCTATGTCAATTTTAAGATCACCTTTTCTATTTTTTGTGGAAAATGTAATTGGACTTTTGATAGCGATTGCATTGCATCTGTAGCCAATATTAATTCTTCCAGCCCATGAGCATGGGACGCTTTTTTTCCACCTCCCTATGTTTCTTACTTCTTCAGTTTCTTAAAGTTTTCAGTGCAGTTTCACCTTCCTAGTTAGGTTTATAGTTATAGCTATTTTATGTGTAGATGAGATTAATTCTCTTATTTCTTTCTTAGCATGTTTATTAATGGTATATGGGAAAGATGCTGATTTTTGTAGGTTAATTTTGCCTCCTGCTATTTTTATGAAAGTGCTTATCATATCTGAGAAGTTTCTGTGGAATATTTTGGGAATTTAAAATATAGTATTATATCATCTGGAAGTAGGAATACTTAACTTTAGCCTTTCCCATCTTAATCTCTTGGACTTCTTGTCTGATTACTATGGCCAAGAATTCAAACACTACACTGAATAAAATAGAGCAAATAAGAAATCCTTGTATAATTTCTGATTTTAGGAGAAATGCTTTTGGGATATTCCTATTTGTATAATGTTGGCTCTAGCCTTGCCATATATAGATTTTATTATATTGAGGCATGTTCTTTCTATTCCTAATTTCTTTGCGGTTTTTATCATGAAGAGATACTGAGGTTTTTCAGGAGTGTTTTCTGCATCTAATGAGATGAACACTCAAGACATGATTTGTGTCCTTAAGTCTGCTTATTGCTATAGTATATTTATTGATTTGTTTATATTGAGCCATCTTTGTATCTCTGGACTGAAACCAATTTGATCATGGCGAATGATTTTTCTAATGTATTATTGAGTTTAGTTTTCAAGTTTTTTGTTATTGTTAGTTTGTGTTATCCTGTTCTGGTATCAGAGTAATACTGAATTTGTAGTGTGAGTTTGGCAGTGTTCCTTCTCAATTTTTTGTTTGTTTTAGGAAACAGTTTGAAGAACATTGATGATAGTTTTTATAAAGGCCTGGTAGAATAGCCACACCTATTGGAACAGGCTTATAATCCAAGGTGAGGCAGGAGCACCTCAAATTCAAGACTAGCCTGGGAAATTTCATGAGACCTGTTCTCTAAATTAAAAGGGGAAGAAGGGCAGGTGTTGCAGTTCAGTGGTAGAGCACTTTCCTGGCTTGTATACGGCCCTAGGTTTATTTTTCAGCACAAAAAAACCAAACTTTTTTTAAATCCAGCAATGACTCAGCCTAGTTCTGGGAACTTCTTTGTTGGGGGATTCTTCTTGACTCTTTCAATGTCAGTGCTGGTAAGATATTTGTTTATGGTGAATCAAATCTTTCTAAGAATATTTCCATTTGTTGGACATTTTCCAGTTTATTGGAATATTAGCTTCCAAACTATTAGTGTCTGGATTTCATTGAGATCTGGATAATGACAAAGTAGTATCTTCTCTGATGCTTACCAGACACAGACATCTTTGTTGCATCAAATATTCAAACTGGTGGAGCTGTGGGTTTGTCCTACTGCTGGGACTTCTATTCTTATCACCAAGGTGGCCTGGATGACTTGAGGAGTTTTTGGCTCTCTCACTCCAACATACATTTCTTCCTTGTTTTACCTATGTCCTTTCCTGGTTCTTTGTGTTTTCAGGTGTCCTGTCATCTCTGATGTTCTTTGGAGTAGAGGCTTTCTGATTTTGATCTCTTTTCATGTACAACATGATGGAGGCAGCTCGTGATCTTCCCTCTTTACCTTTGGTATCTGGATATATTATTACATGAAACTGTTGAGTATATATTGCAGAGATACGTTCACTACCATGCTTATTGCAGCTCTCTTCACAATAGCGAAGAGCTGGAAGCAATCCAAGTGTCCCTCAACTGATGAGTGGATAATGAAAATGTGCTACGTCTACACAATGGAGTTCTATGCAGTGGCAAAGAAAGATGACATCATGAAATTTGCAGATAAATGGATGGAACTAGAAGCTAAGTGAAGTAACACAGTTCCAGAAAGACAAACGACATGTGATATCCCTCATTTGTGGATCCTAGCACCAAATTCTTATAAGTCAAGCCTGATGCTATTATAGATAAAACTTGAAGTTTATATCTTCTATTTTCCCAAGTTCTAAGATTTATGAGAAAGAATCAATCTCTTCTTTGAAAGTAAATTAAGGGGCTGGAGAGATGGCTCAGCGGTTAAGAGTGCTGACTGTTCTTGCAAAGGACCCGGGTTTGATTCCCAGCACCCACATGGCGGCTAAGAACCATCTTTAACTCCAGTTCCAGGGGAATCTGACGCCCTCTTCTGACCGCCACAGCATTGCACAACACGGGTGCATCAACCGTACACTCATACACATAAAAAATAATAAATAAAAATGAAAGTACATTAAAATATATGCCAACTTGCTATGTAAAAAAAAAAAAACCGGATATTCTCATTGCCAATCTTTTCTAATGATTCAGAGCTTATGCATTCAGTTTACAAAGGCAAGTCTAGAGAATAAACCCTCTATAAATAAAAAAGAAAATGTTGATTATAACCAGAAGCTGGGTCTGACATTGGATACCTGTAATTCCTCATGTCAGCATGAGGGGAAAGATAAGCGAACCCTCAAGGCTCACTGGTGAGCTAGTCTAACTGAGTCCATAAACTTCAGGTTCTGTGAGAGTCTGTCTTAAAAAATAAAGATGGCTTTTGAACTGCATGCAATATCACATCTATACTGATCCTACTGTAAAATCATACACCAAAGCATCATGCTGTATGTGACCAACTTGGTATCCATTGATCAGTTTCATCCACACATCCCTTCTTTTTTTAATTATGTTCAGGGGTTCAGATTTTTTCTTTTAATTCTATATTACTCTAAAATATGAATATATACCTTCCACCCATGTACATTAATTACCATGCCTGAAAGTAGGTGGTAAGTTAATTCTAGGGCTCATTAAGATATTCACATTATAACATCATAATTGCTTTCAGATAGAAAGCAATATAACAATAGCATTACTCAGCCACAAGAAATTATACATGCTTAATGACCTAGACATGTTCAGCAGTTTTAAGTTTTAAACAATTATATATGCATGAAACATCATGTGACCCTATAAATATGTACAACTTTATATTTGTATATGTCAGCCAAAATAAACTAAATAAAAAAAATAAAGATGGGTACCAGGCATGGTGGCATGTGCCTTTAATCTAGAACTCAGGAGGCAGAGGCAGGTGGATCTCTGAGTTCAAAGCCAGCCTGTTCTACATAGTGAGTTCCAAGCCAGCTGGGGCTACAGGGAGACCCTGCCTCAAAAAGACAAAAACAAACAAACAAATAAATAAATAAGTAAATAAATAAATAAATAAATAGAATGATCCAAAAAAGATACAATTCAAATCTCTGGTCTACACACACACACACACACACACACACACACACACACATAAATGAATGCACAGCAAAAAGAAAGATTTAAGATGTGACAATAATAATTCACTTTTCTAAAAATATATATAATAAAATAATTTAAATAAATGTGAGTAAAAGGGAAATAGAAAATAATCATGAAACATATTTTTCATAGTTTAAATAATGTTGTTGCAATGAGTTTATTTTGCCAGTTACTCATATAAAGAACTGTGAGTGACACTGTGACAGGGTGATTCACAAAGACATTAGTAAAATCCATTTCACATTTTAAATAGCAATAATAAAGAACATAATAAAATCTAAAATGTCAACCCCACGGTAATTGCTTTATTCTTTACATCAATCATCTGATATAGATACTGTCTGTAACATAGACACTGAGAAAGGAGTCCGTGTTGGAGTAGGGGATCCAAACCCTCATTCTCAAGTCAGTTCTGGGGTTCTGGGGATCTGACCTCAGGTCTTCATGCTTACAGGAAGGCACTTTACTAACTGAGCTATCTCCTCACTCTCTACTACTAGATCTAAGAAAGTCTTTTTCCTAGTAAATCCTATCTTCATTATGGACATGAAGTGTTCATAAAAAGAAATCTTACTATATTAGTTTTGGTTGTAAAATCATGTGTATATTTAACTTTAAAATTAAATTGCCTAGGTCTCACTTTGGTAGCCATTCCCCTCTCTTCTTTTCCTGGACTATCCTTGCCACTCTTCTCTGCAGTAATTCTATCCCTACACATTCTGAGTACATTTATGGAAGAATCCTTGGCTAATTTGCTTATATAAGAAGACACACAACCATGGCTGCTGCTAACCGTTGTGTGGCCTGAGTATCCAGGGTCTGCCATGTCCACCATCAGGATATTTTTGCTGGCCTGGACACATCTCCACACAAACTGCTGCCACAATAGCAGGGTGCCTTAGTGAAGGGGACATGTGTTGGCCTTAGTAGTTCAGCATCAGGCATAGGGAAGGCACTGGTATCAGTGCATGCTGGGGCTTTGTGTGGCCATGGCTACTTCCATCTGGATTCTAGTCTTGCTTCATCAGCTGCAGAGCCCTTCAGTTTATATAGTCATGAATTCAGTGGCTTCACATAAAGCAAGTGTGGTTAGTCAAGAGGGGTCCAGCCTTCCTCCATATAGCTTTTCCTAGTATCTTTTATTAGGTGGGGGGAGCATTGGTTACTTTTCTCATTAAGGTGAAATATATCCAACTAAAGCAACTTAAAGGAACTAATGGCTTATTTTGGCTCACAAGTTGAGAGCACAGTCTATTATGATGGGGGCAAGTGTGGCAACAGGAATGTGAGACAGTTGGTCATATTGCATTCATAGTCAGGAAGCAGGAAATGATGATAGCTGGTGCTCAGTTAGCATTTTCCTTGTATGAAGTCTGGGACCCAAGCCCAGGGAATGGTGCTTCTGACTTTCAGGATGGGCCTTCCCTTTCAATTAACTTAATGAAGATAATCACTTATGGGCATGGCAAGAGGCTAACCTAATCTAGATAGTCTTTCCCAGGTGTGCCCAGAAGTTTGCTCCTGATTCTAGACTTGGTTAGGTTGATAATTAATATTGACTATCAAAATATCAACATTATACTTTATTCTAGAAAGGGACATCCACATACTGTTCCCAGAGCTGTTCAGGAAAATGATGTTGCTAGCAAGCAGCACAAAGAGGCATCACAGTGGAGCAGGAACCAAGTTTCGAAGGCCTCCATGCTTGTGAGAGTGAATGTCAAAGAAAGGAAATGGAAGAAAATATTTAGTGAGCTCTTGCTCTGTATTTAAAGCCTAATGGACTAAAGTATCCCTTTTCAAAGATAAATTATACAAGGCTCAAAAAGTTTGGAAGAGTTTGTCCTTAGTTCCAGACTTTGCAATTTCCAAGGCTGGAACACAGCCTTAGGCCCCCAGCCTCTGGTGCTTGGCCCATTTTCATTTCACGGTGTTAAAAAGAAGACAGTGTGGAGAGGTGAACATTTGTACCAAAGTGCTCTGACCATATCATGTGGTGGGGGGCAAGTCCTGTTAAGGGAAGGCTGGGAAAGAGGCACAAAGTACTATTTCTCTGGGCATCAGAAGATTGGCCTGAGAGGCAGTCCTTAGAACATGAGGTTTGATCTTGATTAGAAAAGTATGGCTCTAGGGCAACTTTCTTTGTGGTATGAAGTCATGAGTAGATGGTAGTGGTTTGAGAGAAGTTCTAGGTCCTACCTACTGGTAGTGATGTGTGAGTGTGTGTGTGTGTGTGTGTGTGTGTGTGTGTGTGTGTGTGTGTTTGACTGTATGTAGGAGTGTGCATGTTTATTGCTGTGATCAAATAACTGGTAAGAAGCAACTTAAGGGAGAAAAGATTTGCTTTGGCTTACAGTTCAAAGGGATACAGTCCATACACACCATTATGGCAAGAAGTCATAGCGACAGGAGAATATGATGGCTAGTCACATTACATCTACAGTCAGGAAATAGAAGGTGTACAGGAAGCAGGATCAGGCTAAGAAACCTCTTATGGTGTATCCAGCAACCCACTTCTTTAAGCTAGGATGTACCAGCTAGAACCTAGTTTTCAAATATACTAACCTGTGTAGACATTTCACATTTAAATCACAACAATGTTCATATGTGTACATGTATATATGAGACAGTAGATCTTTGCTCATACAATGCCCCCTCAGCTGTGCCTGAAAACATGACTGATAAACTTTTTGTTCTCTTTGGTCCTGGCCACCAGTGAAGTATATGGGTCAGACCAGTTTTCTATTTACTTTTATCCTACTATGATCTTACAAAGTAGCTCAGCCATTATTCTTTCATAAAACTGGACAATGGTGCTGTAACACTTTATCAAGGAGAATCATGCTTTACCTGCAAAAGTCAACCATAATGAAAAGGTCTGAATTTGTAAGCCAGAGAGGAAAGAACTATAATTATGGGAGTAAAGGACACTTCTAGTAAGAAGTCCTTCTATTGCCCCATGGGATGAATGAATACAAACAGAAATGTAGTACAAGACTAAGTCTTAGGGCGGCACCCACACTCCCCAGTATCTCTTCAGCTCCAGAACTTCCACCATCACAGTGGAATTCACTCAGATGAATTCACTTGTATCAGCGTGTTCAAATATTCTTAAAGAGGGGGTTTTTAGTTGCTATTAGTGGCAGTACCATCTTCCAGACACTTACTACGTTGCCATACCATCTTCTCAGCCCATTCAGAGATGGTTTCTAGAGCCCATCTATAAAACAGTATATGTGATATGCAGAGCCTGAACTTGGAGTCAAAAAGGTTCAATCAGCAATCAGTCCTTCCACTTTCTGGGAGCTTGATCTTAGTCCTCAAGGTCACTGCTCTATGATCAAGTTAAAGTCATTGTTAATGTTCCTGATGTTCCCTGTGTCTCTGATTCCATACTCTATGATTTTGTTGGTCCTTGTGGTTGAATAACCTCAGATTATATAGCTTATCATGTGATTGTTACTTAAAAATATTAAAGCATTTTCGATTATTTGTCTAGTTGCCCATGTTCAGTGTATGGCTTTGCACCCATGCATATTTGGGCAACTCTAGATGGACTCAACAGCTGTTAAAGAAGAAAAACATAGAACTTGAATCCATCAGAAGGCCTATGTGATCTGGTCCATTAACCTTCTCAAAGAAGCCCATCTTTGCTCATTTTGTGGTAGAAAATTCTGGTGCTGTATACCCCTGTGCCTTAATTATTAATCTTTGATTGACTAATTGAATGAAAACTTTCTTCATTGTCCAGTTTCTCCCTTTTTATCCTGGTTACAGCTTTTATTAGTTCTTTGTCTATGCTGAACCACATACAGACCTCCACTGTGGTTAGTCTTGTACCTCATGCTTTCCAATGGTTTATTTCCTTGAGTGATTCCCCATGGCTATCATGAGCTCTCAGAGTGTTGGAATGGAATGCACAACCTCCAGATGTAAGAATGAGGAGAAAGCACAAGTCTGTCATTCAAACAGTGCTTGCCAGTGGAATGGTTTTGCTTAAGTTTTCTTAACCTCAGCACCCCAATTTGTAAAAGAAGAATGATAATACCCACCTCAAGGATTTGTTGTAAGGACATAATAAAAAGCATATGTGAATATGTAATAATCTTCAAGTATGAAGATTATTACCCATTCCAGTGGTTGTGAGACTAATATAAGACTTGGGGCAAAAGCTTTCTTTCTCTACTGGGTGCAGGAGATTCCACAGATTATCCAAAGTCAGGAATTGTACTTGGGCTAAAGATTCCCATTATATACAAGGTTTAGTGTAATTACTGGAATTTTTGCTTGCTGATTAGGCCCGTACTGATTTTTAATTGTCTTAGCTTTGGGGAAAAAGCTGCATTAAAAAAATGAAAGCCTCATAACAGCTTGTTACAGCATTATTTGTTCACAGCTACTAGCAAATGTACTTTAGCGAATGTTTCAAATCCAGTTTCTAAGGATTAAGTTGCAGCTAGTAATCATTTCATAAATATTAATGGTGAATATGCAAGTGGAAAGTTAAATTAAAATGCTATCAAATGGCTAGCAGGCAGCAGAAAATGAGCAGGATCTCTAATCAGTAGAATTCATCATTGTATAACTTTTATCCTCCCATTAGGGTGCAAAACAGAAGTTGATTTCTCTCCCATTGAAAAATCAGTGCATGTGGAAGGGAAAATGCAAATTAGTTCAATAGCTGAAATATTCCAGAGACAACAACTCTTTATGGGAAGTCAGCTTTCCTTGATCATGGTTAATGTAAATGGCTAGGCACACGGAAGGGCCACCGATGACTGTGGTCTTCTCATGGGATTGCTTGGCAGGACTTCACAAGGTTTCTGGGGAAATGGGAAATAATCCACATTCACACAACCATTTATCATTTTTGTCTTCTAAATATTTATATACTATAACCAACATGTTCAAAATATGACTGACTTTAGAGATTAAAATTGGGAGGGAGAAAGATTTTAGAGTTACTAGTTCTACTCAAGATGCTGAAACTTATGTGCATTATTTTTAGTATCTGCATTAGACATCTTTATTTCAATTACATGTGCCTACCCACCAAGTCACATATCCATCCACCACCATTTATCCATTCATCTATCCATTCATCCATCCATTGACTCATACATCCAATTCACTTACCCACTCAGTCACCCATCCATCAACAATTAATCCACCTATCCATCCATCCATCCATCCATCCATCCATCCATCCATCCATCCATCCATCCATCTGTCTATACTTCCATCTATTTAACAAGTTTTCACTGAGTATCTAATATAGACCATTAGGAAAAAATGGTGGGCATTGGGAAGAAAGGCTCGAGTAAGATATAGTCAGATGGTTCTTTCTCCCATAGACTTCATAGTCTAATATAGTAGCCCGTCATTTTAAAATTTAAGCGTCATAAAATTAAAGGAATTAGTAATACACTTTTTTAAATATTTATTTTTTAATATATATTTTGTACAAGATTGTCAAATCTAGACCTGTGTTCCCCACCCTATGCCCCCACCCCACCAGAGCTCATATTCTGCCAAACATGCTTTTCATCTCTTTCTCAGTCTTTCTCAAAATTCTCCATGTGGAACTTGACTGGTTTGAGCAGAAGTTCGCTGTTTCAATCAGTTCTTTGATGCAGTCCTTTCTATTGTTGTTGTTGTTTCCAATATGCATCACTCCTAACTGCTTGGACAAAACCTCAAGGGGCTGTGCACAAGAAATACTTACAACTAGGTAATTGGCACTAGCATCCACAGATGAGGGATACCATTCATCATTTGTTTTTCTGGGACTGTGTTACTTCACTCAGCATGATGTCCTCTAGCTCCAGCCATTTTCCTGCAAAGCTCATGATGTCGTCTTTCTTTACTGCTGCATAGAACTCCATTGTGTAGATGTACCACATTTTCTCTATCCACTCGTCAGTTGAGGGGCATTTAGGTTGGTTCCAGCTCCTTGCTATTGTGAAGAAAGCTTAAATAAAAATGGCCGTGCATGTATCTCTTCTGCAGTGGGGTGAGTCTGAGGGTACATGCCTAGGGTGGTATGGCTGTGTTTGGTTGTCAATTTCATCCCAAGACTATTCCAAGCGTTCTTCACTCTGCTTTACACAGTGGTTATACGATGGGTAACTTCCCACCAGCAGTGAATGACTTTTCCCCTTTCCCTCCACAACCGCTCCAGCACTTGGATCATTTGTTTTCTTGACCTAGCCAGTCCCTTAGTTGAGTAAGATGGATCCGTAAAGTGGTTTTGATTTTGCATTTCCTGTAATGATCAGTGATGTTGAACATTTCTTAAGGTTTTTCTCAGCCATCTCTAATTCCTCACTTCTGAAGTCTCTGTTCACTCTTTGCCTCCATCTATTGAGTAGGGTCATTTGTTTGTTTCGTTCTCTTTCACTTTGTTTTTTGAGATAGTTTTATATTTCTGGAAATCCAATGCTTTGTCAGATGTATCTGTGGTGAAGGTTTCCTCCCACTCTGTGGGATTTTTTCTTCACTTTCTTGATCATTTCTTTTGATATACAGACGCTTTTGAGTTTAATGAGGTCCCTTTGGGTCAATTGTCAAACCTTAATTCTTGCGCAGCTGCGTCCTGATTTAGGAAAGTCTTTTCCTATGCCTATAAGTTCCAATGTATTTCCTAATTTCTCCTCAATCAGCTTTGGGATATCAGGGTTTATGTTGAGGTCCTTGATCCATCTCGAGTTGACTTTTGTACAGGGCAAGAGGTGGGGTTTAATTAACATGCTTCTACAAGTGGTGATCAGTGTTGCCAACACCCTTGCTGAAGATGCCGTCTTTTCTACATGTGGTCTTCTTGGCCCCCTTGTCAAATATGAGATGGCTGAAATTGTAGTGTGGTTGCAAGTTTGGGTCTTCGGTTTTTTGTTCCATTGGTCACAGTCCCTGTTTTTTGTGCCAGTACCAGCTGTTTTTATTATGACGACCGCCCTGAGTATAGTTTGAAGTCTGGTAGAGAGATCCCCCCTGGTTGCCGCTTTTTCCACTCAGGGGTGTTTTGGCTTCTTCTCGGGTTTTTGTTTTTCCAAATGAATTTAAGGACTTTTTTTTTTTTTCCAGCCTGTGAAGAAACCCTCTTTGGGGGATTTTGAATGGGATTGCATTAAATCGTATACAAGAGTTTGGGTAGAAATGGACATTTTTACAATTTGATTTCCCAACCATGAGCCTGGGAGGTTTTCCATCTTCTGATGTCCTTCTTCAATCTCCTTTCCGTTCAAGGGTTTTAAAATTTTGTTGTAGAGAACGTTGGTGTCTTTGATTAGTTTCCTTGGTAATTTATTGTTTTTGAGGCAAATTGTGAGTGGGAATTTCCCATTGAATCCTTCTCCAGTTTGCTTGTTGTTGGTATAAAAAAAAAAAAAAAAAAAAAATTTTTTTTAAGTTAGTTTTTGGTATCCTGCACTTTGCTGAGCTTTTAATAATTGTGTACTAGGGAGTTTTTTTAGCATCCCTTAGTAAACAATCATATCAAAATAGGGAGCTTGATGACTTTCTCTATTCCAATTAGTACTTCCTTTAATTTCTTTTTCTTGCCTTATTGGCTCAGCAAGGTTTCAAGCACAATATTGGAAAGAAGTAGATGTGACAGAGGGCAGCCTTGCGGAGTTCCTACCTTTAAAGGGAATGTTTCTGTCTGTCATTTCCCCATTTAGGATGTTATTGGCTATGGTTTCCCTTGTAAATGGCTTTGAGTACATTGAGGAATGATCCCGCCATTCCAATTCCCTCTATGATTTTAAGCAAGGGTGAAGGATCTGGGATTTGTCAAATCTTTGCAGCGTCAATATTGTAGATCATGGTGCCGGTTTTTTTGTCTTTTTTTCCGTTTATGTGTTTGATGATTGTTTATTGATTTGCGTATGTTGACCCATCCCTGCATCTCTGTATGAATCCAACATGGGCATGATGGATGAGCATTCTTGATGTGATCTGTAGCCATTGCCCATACCAACATTTAGAAGTTGTGGCATCTGGGGGGGTTGGGGTTCATCAGGGAGATGGTCTATTATTCTCCTTTTTAGTTGTAGCTTTGCCTGGTTTTGGTTAATAGAGGATGCTGGCTTCATAGAAGGGAATTTTGGGGAATTCCCTCTGTTTGTATCCTTCTAAACAATTTCAGGAATAATAGTTGTAGGTCTTTTGAATGTTTTATATAATTCTACCATGAAACCATCTGGACCTGGCTTTTTTTAGTTGCAGGTTTTTAATTACATCGTCAATTTCCTCATTATTATGGGTCTGTTTAAGCTGTCGACCTCTCTTATTGATTGACTTTGGTGATTCCCAGGATTTTTTTTTTTTTTTTCATCCATTTCTTCTAGTTTTTCAAACTGGTAGAGTAATAGGTTTTTGAAGTAGTCCCATATGATTTTCTGGATCGTTTCCTTGTCGGTTGTGATATTTCCTTCTCATCACAGATTGTATTGATTTGAATTGGATTTGTTCCTTCTTTCTTTTGGTTAACTGGGCTAGAGTTGTCTATCTTTGTTTATTCTTTCAAGAACCAACTTTTGGATTCATTGATGTTTTTGGTATTGTTTTTGTGATGTGCTTGGGTCTATGTTGATTTCGGCTCTGATTTTTTTTTTTTTTTTTTTTTTTTTTTTTCTTCCTGTCTGTTGCTTTTTGGGTTCATCTGTTGTTGCTTTTAGCTGCAGTGTTAGATCGTTCACTTGTGCTCGTTCTGTTTTTCCTAATGTAAGGCACCCAGGGCTATAAACTTACCTGTAGGACTGCTTTTTAAGGTATCCCATTAGGTTTTGTTGTTGTTGTCATGTGTCCATTCAGTCCAGTAATGCGTTTTTTCTTTAGTCTCTTTCTTTAACCCAGTAGTTTACGCAGATGTGGTGGTTTAACTCCATGTGTTTCTTGTAGGCAGTAGGGCTTATCCTGGTGTTGATGTTGAAGCTTTATTGCACTGTGGTCTGATAGAATGCATGAAAGTATGTTTCAATGTTTTTGGGGGAGGTTTCTTTCTGTGTCCCCAGGGGTGTGGTTTGATTTTGGAGAATGTTTCCGTGGGGTGCTGAGTAGAAAGTGGTATTCTCTGGTATTAGTGTGAAATATTCGGTAGAAAGTCGATGAGGTCCCATTTGTGTTTGTATCATGTAGTTGCAGATGTCTCTCTATTTATTCTTTGTCAGTTACTTGTCCAAAGCTCACGTGGGGTAGCGAGTCACTACTAATGAGTACACTGTTTGTAGTGTGTGATTTTGTTGGATCCTTGATGAATTGTCTTTAATAAAGTTTTTGGTTGCCAGAGTTTGGTGCATATATATTTATAATTGTGCAAATCTTCTTGGTAAATTGTTCCTTTGTCAAATGTAATGGCCTTCTTTGTCTTTCTGATTTCTTTACTTTGAAGTCATTTTTTCTGATTAAAAATAGCAAACCTGTTTTCTTTTTGATACCATTTGCTTGGAATATTTTTACCATCCCTTCATTTAAGGTGGTGCTGTCCTTGAAGGTAAGATGGTGCTTCTTATCATCAGCATATTGATGGGTTCCTGTTCCTAATCCAATCTCCCAGTCTATGTCTTTTGATTGGGGGAAATTAGTCCATTGATATTTAAGGTTATAACTGCATAGGATTGTGTTGCTTCCTTTTTGCCTTATTACCATTTCAAAGTTTTGGTTTAGGTTTTTGCTTTTTGCAGTTTTACTTTTAATTGATTTCTCTTCTAGGTGCCTGGGGATGGTTACTCCTTTCTTCTGCCCTTTGAATTGCTTTCAAGTATTCTCTGAAGGGTTGGTTTTCCAGACATTGTATATTTTCAAGTTGTTTATGTTCATGGAAGTTTTTTCTCTCTCCTTCAACTATAATTGAACATTTTTGCTGAGTATAATAACCTGGTTTGGCAATGTATTGGTCCGTTAGCAACGGGATGCTTTGCTCCACTTCTTCTTGCTTTCATAGTTTGCATTGAGAAGTCAGTTGTAATTCGAAAGGTTTCCCCTCATAGGTCACTATTTTTTCTCTTGGGCTTTTTAGGATTTTGTCTTTCTTTTGGGTTCTAACATTTAACTATGATGTGACATGGAGAGTTTCTTTTCTGATCTTGTCTGTTTGGAGTTCCTTGTGTTACTTCTTATTTGATTGGTTTTGTCTTTTTTAGTTTTGGGAAATTTTTCATCTATTAGTCTGTTGAAGATCTGATCAATGACCATTCTTTTGGGATTCTTCTCCCTTCCTCTATTCCTATGATGCAGAGGTTTGAATCTTTTCATAGTTTCCCCCCAGTTTCATGGTTGTTCCACTTTTTTGTATTTTTAAAATTTTTTCATAATCTTTCCTTGGGGTTTTTCGTTGTTCTGTGTTATCTCCAGGTCTGATATTCTTTGTTCTGCTTCCTCCATTCTGCTTCTGAAGCTTTTTCCATTCCTTTCCTCTTGATTGGATAGCTGTTGATTTCCTTTTTCAATTCCTCTTCTGATTTCTTAAATATTCCAACTTTCATTCTGCAGCTTCTCAATTCCTCTTCCTGTGTGCTCTTTTTCCTTCACTGATTGGTTTCCTTATCTTTTTCATATGGGATCTTTTTAAGTGTTTCCACTTCTTCATTGAAGTTCTTCATTCTCTTTTCTTAATGTTTTGATTTACTCTTTATAATATTGCATTTCCTTAAGTATGTTCATGATTGTGTTTGGTATATCGTGTCCTGGGCCATCCCCAGGGGGACACCACTGAGGAATTTCCCCCAGGTTGGTAGAGCTTGGTGTTGGCTTATCCAGCACCTTTCCTATACTGTCTCTTCTTCGTGTCCCTAACATGTGGGTTTCCCTTTTGCCTGTATTCCAATGTGAGTCACAAATGCCTCTTCACTGTGTTGAAGGGCTTGTTTGCTTGCCCTCCTTCAGATGCCTTCATAATCCAATCTGGGGCTGGGGTGTGCTCTTTAGCCAGCGCCCAGGTACCTGCGCTTCAGGAGTCTTGGGGAGAATCTCTGATTTCAAGACTTCACACAATCCCACTTTTTTTTTTTTTTTTGTGTCTAAACATTATTATTTACAAAAACCAGTGGGCTGTAGTTTGCCATAATAGTTTTAGATCATTCACTTTCTGCCTCTGACATACATTTATATCTAAAGTCATCTAACATGTAAAAATTATTGCTTTTATGAGCATAGTAACTCTCTGCAGTAGGTTCATGCAATACTAGTATAACCTGGAAACTTCTATAGAATCTACTATAGAAATCTTGTCCTTTCTGTTTAATATTCTTTGTTTTCCTTTCTAAAATTTTTAAAAAATATTTTTATTTATTTTTTATGTATATGAATGACTGTCCTACAATGTAGGTCTGTGCACTCCATGTCGTGCAATTGCCAATGGAGGTCAGAAGAAGGCGTAGGATTCCCCTGGAACTGGAGTCAAAGACAGTTCTCCACTGCCATCTGGGTGCTTGGGGATCGAACAGGTCCCTCTGCAAGAGCAAAGTTGGTGCTCTTAACCACTATGGCATCTCTCCAGCCTGAAATATTTTCCTTGTAATAAAGCATGACCCACTCCTAAGGCAGAAAATATCTCAAGTTTTTAAGAAAACTTTAACGGTAATATTAAAGTCACTTTATTCGCAATTTGGGCTTTTGTGGATATGTCAATTGTGCTTCCATCTGCAAGGAACAAAACCAGACCGGCAATGACTTAATCATCAGGATTGTTATTGTTTTCTTAAGAAATCTGAGGTAACAGTTCAGTGAGTCAGTAAGAACCCTGGATCAAGCCTCAGATTGCCATAACATCGAACCCTTCTGTGGATCCTACATTTAACAAATGTTTATAATGTGCCCTAATGAAACTTACCTTCTAGGTGCCTAAAAGGTTCTGATATGAGAGACTTTCTGCCTCCCCGCCCTGATAGAACAAGGAGAAATAATGACGATTCGATTAGGTCGCTCCCCAACTGTAAATTGGAAGCAACTATTATAGAGGTAAATCTCTTATAAACCGGTAAACTTGCTTTCTTTAATTGACTCTAGATCCCATGGGAACTGTGGAAGGAATTACTCTCTGTTCAGAACCAAATATTAAATACTAAAGTCTAGGCTATGCACTTAGGCGAAGTATATTATTGCAGGAGCTCTGACATCAGAATGGATTATTCCACCAGGGAAATGTTGGCCAGGGAATCCAAGGCGCGCCAACAATAAAAGGTAAGGGCTCCTTGCCTCTAAGTTGGGATACCTACAGGAGGAGAGGCAATAAGACCCTGCTGCCGAAGACCTGATGTTAACATGGGAGGGATGTATTGAGACCACACATGCAAGTGTACAGATGGCCTCTGGAATGCCAGAGAGTGTTACCAAAGGCCACTAAACCAATAAAGCAAATATGGGTCTCCCTGAGTCAAGCAAGACAATCCCACTTTTTATACCAGGTGGGAGGATAACTCTGCCCCCACAGCCACAAAAGCCAATTAAGCCAAAGACAACTAGATTAACTAGCTTAAGTCAAACAACAGTCCGCTTTGCTGAAGCACCCAGCTCCTACCTACCTACCTGTGCTTCAGGAGGTCTTGGGAGATCTCCAGTAATAAACACTTTGTAATAAAGGTAGGAGCCCATAGGGGAAGAAGATAGATCGGGAGGAATCAGACCAGGATGTGATTCATAGGTCGTGCATGAGAAAAGTGACTTAAGGGTGGAAAGCAGAGGAATGAAGTAACAAGTCATGTGTTTGATGAAAATGATTGACCTTCTATGTAGAAGAAGGTTTGAGATGACAGAAGTTAAAGGGTCTGCATGGACTAGGTTGTTGAATTAGACAAGAATTGAAGAGACTGTGATAACTAAGAGGATAATATGAAGGGCTGAAGATATAGGAGATATATGAGAAGTTTCAGAATAAGGATTGGCAAATATGGTTAATCACTAGAATTAAAGACACAGAGAGGAAATGTGGCATTTCCATGTGATTTCTAAATAGGTGACTGATAGGCAGTCGAGTTTCAAATTATAAAAAAGAAAATAAAAGAGAAGCCCTGTTTGGTGGAAAGTCTGTAAGCCTTTATAGGAGTTACCTTGTTAAACAGGTATCCTTATATTTACAGAATGATATCCCAGACATCATCTAATAAAGAAGCTTCTTTTGCACCAGATGAAGAATATTACAAAGTCCCACAACTGGACAAACACAGACATTGTCTGTGAATTGCTCAAGCCTATGTGACACATCTACAATCCAATCTCCACACCTAAGGCTCATACAACATAGAACATGGGCCAAGAGGTCACTAATTAACCTCTTAACTAAGAAGCTCCTTCATGCAACAGGGGACTGGGAACTCAAGAGATCATGAATGGCCAAACCAGTGTTTGTTACAATAGAACTAAGCTTTGGCTGGAACGAAACTAAATCTGAAGAACAATGTAGTTTTATATCACTTTGCTCAGGTTTAAAATATGCAAAAATTGAAAATATTATTTATAGCCTTCATTCATATTTTAAGTTATTCATTTATTAGAGGCAGTTATTTCTTGAGAGATTTTTTTTGTGGATACACAATGCATCAAGAACCATGATGCATTATATACCCTCTTTGGAAGGATGAGGATCCTTGAGGGTGTTCTGTGTGTCTCTCTGCAAGGCGCATCACTACTTTGTCTTTGTCACACCTGTAATCCTTCTTCATAGTATGAGTCTGTAACCAAGGTTTCCCTGGGGATTTTAAAGGAACCAACATCTACCCCTCAAGTTGACATCATAACAACAGAGGGCAGCACACTGGACAATTCTAGTCAGCAAAAATATTTTTTCCTCACTGATAGAAAGTCATTGGTGGATCAAGTGTTATTAGTCTCATAAAAATAATGGGCAGAATCTAGTGGTTTCTAATGAATTGTACTTCATACCCATCATCTCTATTAATTCTACAAGACAGGTCTATCTTATCACTAGCTTTATTAAGATGTAACTGATAAACTGAACCTGAATATTTGCATAGTATACACTTAGTGTGATATATTGATATATGTACTGGTTGTGAAATGAATAAAGCAAGCCATATCCATTGACTTATGTTCTTATAATTTTTGTCATAGAAATATTTAAGATCTATTATTTAAAGAGGTTGGTCTTTTCTCCCATTGTTTATAGGTGGGGACACTGTTATGAAGAAAGGCAATATATCTTAGTTAAAATGATCTGACCTGGAATCATGGGAGATGGAACTATAATCCAGGTCTGTGTGGCAGTTACTTCTATTACATTAATTTACGTTGGATTGTAATTCAGCAAAATATTAAGGTAGTTTCTTGCATCTAGACATGTCTTATTTTCTCTTCCCCAGCTTGGGTAGTCTCTGCATATACATTCCACCCAAACATCATTCTTAGAACACATCACTGGTTGAGCTATTTGGTCATCTCATTTCTGTTTTCCTGAAATGTGAATTTCTTTTTTTTTAATTTACCATTTAATACTTAAATGACACTTCTCATTCATGCCCTTTAGGATTTTTTATATTATATATGCCAGAGATTTTCAAACATTCACATGTTATAACTCTTTGTGAATTTTTGACATATCTTACATATTTGTGTTGCTAATACACACTCTGAAGTTTTGACAGTGAATAAAATTTTAACAACATAATTCTGTGAGACTCCTGCTCAGTATGAAATTTGTGATGTGTCTTAAGACATGAGCTAAATGGGATTATACATAAAATCATGAAATGTGAACTTCTTTTTTATTTATTATATTTTAAGGGATTCATAATATAAGAACATAGTTGTTTTCAGATCACATTGACGTTGCTCAGTTTCCCATACAAGTAGGTAATTGGTGCTAGCATCCACAGATGAGTGATACCATTCATCCTTTGTTTTTCTGGGACTGTGTCGGTAGGATATCTTCTTTTTTTTTTTTTTTTTTGTGGTCTCATCCTCAGCTAACGGTTGCAACTATCCCCTCCAGCCCAATATCGTCTTTTTTTTTTAAATTTATTTATTTTTATTTATTTATTTTTTATATTTATTTAATTATATTTTAGACTGTATGTCGCATGTAAGTTGGGCAACCCATGTGCAATGGCCGTGGAAGCCAGAAGAAGGGTTGGTCATCTGAGCTGGAGTTCCCTGAATGGAGTTACGAGTCTCAGCCAACTTGGTCTGGGGACTGAACCCGCGCCCTTTGCAAGAGCAAGTTGGCCTCGCTTAACCGCTAGGCCATCTCTCCAGCCCCATATCTGGTTTTTTTTGATAAGTGTACAAAATTCAAAAAGTTTACGATGTCTAGACAATCATGCATTGTCCGTGTAGCGTGAGAAGAAGCCGCATCATTGTGGTTTTCATCTTCACTTCAACTTGATATGTTTCTTTGATGTACAGAAGCTTTTGAAGTTAATAAGTTCCCATTTGTGCAGTGATCAACCTTAACTTCTTGCAGCTTGCCCGGCCTGCTTAGGAATTTTCTTAGCCTATTGATGTGCTGCGCCAACCTTTTTTTCTATCACTTGCAGAGTTTGGTTTGGGGTTTCACTTGAGGTCTTTGATCCACATCTCGAGTTGATTGTACAGGGTGAGAGTAGGGGTTTAAGTTCTTCTATTACGTCGTACTAAATGATGGTCCAGTTTGCCATACCACGTGCTGAAGATGCGCTTTCTCCATATAGTTTTCTTCTTGGCCCTGGTCAAATATGAGATGGCTGAAATTGTAAGTGCTCAAGTTTTTGGGTCTTCAGTTTGTTCCATTTGCTCAACAGGTCTGTTTTGTGCAGTACCAGCTTTATTGTGTTTATGACTATACCCTTTAGTATAGTTTAAAGTCTGGTATGAGATCCCCCCTGTATTGCCTCTCTTTCACTCAGGGCTGTTTGGCTATCCAGGGTCGTTGTGTTTTTTCCGAAATGAAATTAAGGACTTTTTCCCCCAGCCTGTGGAAGAACTCTTGGGACTATTTTAATGGGATTGATTTAAATGCTATACAAAGTGTTTGGGTAAGGGCATTTTAACTATATTAATTCCCAAGCCATGCATGGGAGTTGTTTTTTTCCATCTTCTGATGTCTTCTAATTTCTTTCTTTAAGTTTAAATTTTTGTTGTAGAGATCGTTGGTCTTGGTTACGTTTTTCCAGGTATTCTTATTTTTTTGAGGTATGTGATGGGAAGGTCTTGTATTCCTTCTTTTCCGTGCTTGTTTTTGGTATAAACAAAGGCATGTGATTTTTCTAGGTTAATTTTTATCCGCCACTTTACTGAAGCTCTAATCATTTTATAGGAGTTTTCTGGTGGAGTTTTTTAGCATCCCTTAGGTAAACACATCAGTCAGTGAAATAGGGAATATCTACCTCCTCTTTCCAATTAGTACTGCTCTTTATTCCTTTATTGCCTTATGCCTCTAGCAAGTATTTCAAGACATATATTGAAGAAATGGTGACAGGCAGCTTGCGAGTTCTACTTTAAAGGGAATTTCTGTCGTTTCCCCCATTTAGGATGATATTGTGTCGTGGTGGGTTTCGTTGTATATGGCTTTGATCGTGTCTTAGGAAGTGTCCCTTCAATCCATTCCCTCTAGGACCTTTAATCATGAAGGGATGCCTGGTGTTTTTTCAAAGGCTTTTTCAGCATTGATTGAGATTATCATGTGGTTTTTGTCTGTACAGTCCTTTATACTTGATGATATTATGATTTCCTATTTGAACCAGTCCCCTGATCTGGTTGAATCCATTTGGTCATGATGGATACTTCTTGATGTGGGTCTGTATGCGATTTCCAGTAACCTGTTTAGAATTTTGGCATTGTGTTCATAGGAAGATGGTCTATAGTTCTCCTTTTTAGTTGTATATTTGCCTGGTTTTGGTAATAGAGTGATGTGGCTTCATAGAAGGAATTTGGCAGCATTCCCTCTGTTTGTGTCCTTCTAAACAATTTCAGAATAATGGTTGTAAGTCTTTTGAAATGTTTTAATAGAATTCTGCCATGAACCATCTAGCTGGGGATTTTTTAGTTGGAAGTTTCTTATTACATCTCAATTTCTCTCAATATGTGGGTCTGTTTAAGCGTCGATCTCTTCTTGGTTGTACTTTGGTGATTCCAGGAATTTCAGATATCATCCATTTCTTCTAGGTTTTCAAACTTGGTAGAGTATAGGTTTGAAGTAATTCCCATATGATTTTCTGGATCTTTTCATTGTTTTTTTTTTTTTTTTTTTTTTTTTTTTTTTTTTTTTTTCCTTTCTTGGTTAACTGGGCTAGAGTCTGTCTATCTTTTTATTCTTTCAAAGAACCAATTTTGGATCATTGATTTTTGTATGTTTTCTTGTTCTTTTCAAATTTCTGCTCTGATTTTTGTTATTCTTCCTGTCAGCTGCATTTACGGTTCATCTGTTGTTGCCTCTCAAGTGCTTTTAGCTGCAGTGTTAGACTTGTGCTCTTTCTGTTTTTCTAATGTAGGGGCCCAGGGCTATAAACTTCCCTCTTTTTTTTTATTTTTTTATTTTTTTGTTTATTATCATTGTTTTCTAGGAATGCTTTTTTTCTTTCTTATGTCTTCCTTGACCCATTCATTTTTCAAGAGTGTGTTGTTCAGTCTCCATGGTGTTTTATAGATCTTTCTGGTGTTGATTGTTGAGCTTTATTGCATTGTGGTCTGATAGAATTCATGAAAATATTTCAGTTTTTTTGTATTTGTGAGGTTTCTTCGTATCCCAGTATGTGGTTGATTTTGGAGAAGTTTGTGGGGTGCTGATAGAAAGTGTATTCTCTGCTATTAGGGTGGAATATTCTGTAGATATCTGTGAGGTCATTTGGTGTATCATATTGTTCAGTTCATATCTCTCTCTGTTTATTCTTTCCTGTTGACCTGTCCAATGTTCAGTGGGGTATTGAAGTCCCTACTAGAGTTACTGGGGTTAATCTGTGCCTTGTGGTCCTGGAGAATGTCTTTATAAAGTTTGGTGCATCAGAGTTGGTGCATATATACATAATTGTGAAATCTTCTTGGAATTGTTCGTTTGATAAAAATGTAATGGCTTTCCTTTTCTCTTCTTATTTCTTTTACTTTGAAGTCTACTTTGTCTGATATTAAAATAGCAACACCTGCTTTCTTTGGTACCATTTTCTTGGAATATTTTTTCCATCCTTTTACTAAGGTGTCTGTCTTTGAAGGTAAGATGCATTTCTAGACAACAGTATATGATGGGTTCTGTTTTCTAATCCAATCTTCCAGTCTATGTCTTTTGATGGGAATTTAGTCCATTAATATTAAGGTTATGACTGATAGGTTTGTGTTGCTTCCTTTACCTTATATCCATTCAAGTTTGGGTTTAGGTTTCTACTTCTGCAGTTATGCTCTTTATTTATCTTTCTAGGTGCCTGGGATGGTTGCTCCTTTCTTCTGTCCTTTGAATTGCTTCCAAGTATTCTCTGAAGGGTTGGTTTTCCAGACATGTATTCTTTCCATCTTGTTTATGCATGGAAAATTTTCTTTCTCCTTCAACTATAATTGCATTTTTGCTGGTAGAGTAACCTGGGTTGGCATCTATTTGCTTTAACACTGGGAATGCTTGCTGCACATCTCTTGCTTTCATAGTTTGCATTGAGAATCAGTTGTATTCTGATAGGTTTCCCTTTATAGTTACTTGTTTTTCTCTAAGAATTGTTTGACTTTTGGTGTGCGCATTTTAACTATGATGTGTGTGGAAATTTCTTTTCTGATCTTGTCTTTGGAGGTCTATGTGCTCTCGTATTTGTTATGGTTTGCTTTTTTTGTTTGGGAAATTCATCTATTATTCTGTTGAAGAATGTCAATACCATTCTCTTGGGATTCTCTCTCCTCTATTCCATGATGTGAGGTTTGATCTTTCCATAGTGTCCAACACGTTCCTGGTTGTTCCACTTTTGTATTTTTAAATTTTTCATAGTCTTTACTTGAGGTTTTAGTTGTCTGTGTTATCTTCCAGGTCTGATATTCTTTGTTCTGCTTCCTCCATTTCTGCTTCTGAGGCTTTTTCCATTCCTTTCCTCTTGATTGGATGAGTGTTGATCCTCTTTTCTTTTCTTTTCTTTTTTTTTTTTTTTTTTTTTTTTTTTTTTTTTTTTTTTTTTGGTCTTTTCTAGACAGGGTTCCCTGTAGCCCAGCTGTCCTGGAAACTCACTCTGTAGACCAGGCTGGCCTTGACTCACAAAGATCCACCTGCCCTGCCTCCCAAGTCTAGGATTGAATGTGATTTCCTTTTTCATTTCCTCGCTTTCTTTAGTATTTCCACTCCTTTTGGAACTTCTCAATCTCTTCCTGTAGCTCTTTGCTTAGCTGGTTGGTTTCCTTATCTTTTCAATATGGATCTTTTCAGTGTTTCCACTTCCTTCTGAAGTTTGCATTCTCCTCTCTAGGTCCTTCTTGAGTTTTTTTCATTCTTTTTCTTAATTCTTTGATTTGCTCTTTATAATGTTGTACTTCTTAAGTTGTTCAAATTGTTTCTAATATCCTGTCCTGGGCCATCCCAGGGGGATCCTACTGTAAGGAATCTTCACACAGGTTTGGTAGAGCTTGTGGTGTGATTATCCTTTGCCTTTCCATGTTGTCTCTTCTGTCCCTGGCATATGGGTTTCCATTTGTGGAATCCCAAAATGCTTCTTCACTTGTGAAGGCTGCTTTGCTTACTTCATATTTGTTTTATTGATATTTTTTTCTCTTTGTTATGGAGTGTTGACTTATCTAAGCTTTCAGCTTTCTATTGGAAGTCTAACTCACTGTTCTGAAGGTTCTCCAAAGAATCCACTTGGACACTCCTTTGGCAATCCCAGTTGGTGGGGGATGGGGGGGTTGCTGTTTAGCCAGTGCCCTGGTACCTGTTCTTCAGGTGGTCTTGGGAGATCCCTGATCTCAAGACTCACACAAACCCATCTTTTATTCCAGCTGGGAGTACAACTCCACCCCTACAGCCACAAAATCCAATTGAGAGCCAAAGATGAATAGACCAAACCAAAGAATCTGCCTGGGTGAAGCACCCAGCTCCTATCTGTCCTTCAGGTGTTCTTGGGAAATCCCCCAAAATGTGAACTTCTTAAAGGCAGGAACCAAGCTGTAGGGTCCAGAACTTTCACAGGGGGAGCAGTTAGGTCATGTTAAGAAATGCTCATAATCTGACAAATGGGACCTCATTAAACTCAAAAGCTTCTGTACATCAAAAGAAACAATCAAGGAAGTGAAGAGAAATCCCACAGAAGTGGGAGGAAAACTTCACACCGCACACACTGACAAAGCATCGATTTCCAGAATATATAAACTACAAAAAACAAAGAAAAACAAATGACCATCAATAGATGGGCAAAGAACCGAACAGAGACTTCACAATGAGGAATAGAGATGGCTGAGAAACAACTTAAGAAGTGTTCAACACACACATTAAGGAAGCAAATCAGAAGCACAAGATATCTCTCTACTCCAATAAGACTGGCTTGGATCAAGAACAAATGTACCAAGTGCGGAGAATGTGGGGAAAGGGGAACACTCATCCACTGCTGATGGGAATGTAAACTACACAATCCACTATGGAAAGCAGTGAGAACCCTTGGAAGTCTTGGAATGAACTTGCCACCACCCAGCCATACCACTCCTAGGCATGTACCCACAAGACTCACCCCCACAGAGATAATGCATGCCATTTTATTTCAGCTCCTCACTAGCAAGGAGCTGGAACCAACCCAAATGCCCCTCATCGAGATGCGATAGAAAAATGTGGTAATCTACACAATGGAGTTCTATGCACAGTAAAGAAAGACGACACTCAGAGCCTTTGCAGGAAAGTGGCGGAGCTAGAGAACATCATGCTGAGTGAAGTAAACAGTCCCAGATAAACAAATGCTGAATGGCATCCCTCATCTGATGGATGCTAGCCAATAACCTATGAATATCTGGTAACGACTTGTCCAAAGCAGTTGGGAGTGATGCATATTGGAAACAACAACAACAACAACAACAACAACAACAAAAGGACTGCATCAAAGAACTGATTGAAACAGTGAACTTCTGCTCAAAACAGTCAACTTCCTCATGGAGAATATTGAGAAAGACTGAGAAAGAGATGAAAAGCATGTTTGGCAGAATGCATGAGCTCTGGTGGGGAGGGGGAATGAGGGGGGACACGGGTCCAGAAAAAAAATGAAATATTCATAATCTAAGTTTTCCCAGCATGCAACATCTTTCCGCTTGGGGTACAGCCCAGAGCTGCATGATGACACGGGCTTCAGAAACCTTTCCAAATACCATCTTGTCTAAAAACCCCTCTGTAGCACCATGCCAGGACTCCTTTATGTGTTCATATTTCTGCCTGTAGTGCTCCAAGATTCAGTTTACTGAACTGTAATAATTTATCCATGTCACTCTATAAGTCATTCAGAAAATTTTAAATTTCAGATGTATATTTGTTTTAAAAAATATCTTACTGAGTCTTTGAGAATTTCATGAGAAGTTCTTTTGATCATATTCAAAACAAATCAGACCCCCTCTGTCATCTCTACACTCACACTACTACCCTCCACACCCAACTTCATGTTCCCTATTATTTATTTTCTTTTTGGTTACTTAAGCCTACCAAGTCTAATTTGTGCTGGGTGTGGGTTCATCCGTTGGAGTCTAGTTAGCCTACCAGGCATCATGCCCATAAAGAAACGTAAAGAAATCCCTTTTCCAGCAGTTATCAATTGCCAATGCATCCTCAGCTAGGGCTGGGGCTTCCTGACCACCTCCCCATGCTGGGTTTTGTCTGGCTTGGGCTTGCCCAGGTCTTGTGCATGCTGGGACAAGCGCTGTGAGTTCATATTGTATGCACTCTCCTTGACTAAATATCTGGAATCCTATTACAGTTTCTCCATCTCTTTCTGAAGAGCAAGGTGTGAGAACTCTGCTGGGTCACAGTGCTCAGTGGGCAAAACTCAATAACTTACTGAGCTTAATTTTCCCTTATTTTTCTTATGATTTCATTAAGATAATTTTTTGTAGCAAGCTTTAAAAATAGAAACATTGCAGGTATTGCACACAATGATCTTTCTTTAAAACATTTGAAAGTAAGTTGTTAACATTTGAAATAATTTGAAAGACCCAAAGAAAGATGCCCCACTGTGCTACTTCAGGACATTCTCTCGTGTATGCGCAACACAACCAGAAAATATAGACACTTGCTTCTCTGAACTGCCCCAAGCATTCTGTGGCTGTCCATCACACTTTATCTCCCCAGTGAGCAATAAATGGAATGACTGCACCCCACCTTTCAGGTGGGTGTGAGCCCTCTGTGTGCAGGGAATGGAAAGTCTTGCTGTAGGAGGAGGAGAAGGTTCAAAGCTGCATTTAGGACTGATGAATGAAGTGCATTATTAAAGTCAGTTCTCAGAGCAGTGGGGATTATCTCAGCATTAACATTTCTAATTTCATTCAGCTCTGATTAAACTTTTTCTTGCAAAAGGAGAAAATGGACAGTGTGAAATGCAGGGGGAAGGGAAACCAATCCCCTCACAAAGGTAGTTATACACTTGAAGGGATACAGGGAGCCTTCTAGAGATTAACCTCCATCTTGCAGTTAGCTATAAATTCTACATTCTCTAAAGAGGGGCCTCTGAAGGAGAGTAGTGTTAGGCCTTAGGAAGGGAGGAGAGGAGTTTGAGAGAGGCATGGAGTTGACTTATCCTTCTGGCGAAAGGATTATTACTGCAGGCAACACAGTGGGTTGGAGGAAAGTTTCAGCCTGTGCAGGAGAGCACATTATGTTCTGTTAAGAGTCCTAGGGAGGAGGAGGTGCTACACCATGAGGAGGTAGGGCCAAGGTCAGGTGGGCTTTAATCTTTTTCAAGACTTATTTATTTAACTTATTTAATGTGTATTAGTGTTTTCCTGCATGTGTGTATGTGTAACACATGCATGCCTGTTCCCCATGGGGCTCAGTAGGGGGCATCAGATCCCCTAGAGCTGGAATTGCATACACTTGTGAGCCAAGATTTAGGTGCTGGGAACCCAACCTGTGGTCCTGTGCAAGAACAGCAAGTGCTCTTACCTCCTGAGCCACCTTTCCAGCACCAAGACTATGTTTTGTGGTTCAGGCTTAGGAAGGGAGAAGAGCAGTTTGAGAGGTAGTGTTGACTACCTTTCAGGCAAAAAGATTTCTTAATGTAAGCAATGCTAGAGAAAAGCTTCAGCCTTGGGCCCAGTGATAAAGGGAATGTGGAAGAATGGGCCCAGTTAACATATAACTTGTGCAACTGTGACCCTGGGCACAGTGCCTCCAGGCCTGGCGGAGGGGGTAGGGGTGGGGTGTGAGGAGTTGGGTGTCTCTTAACATACTTATAGGCCTCTCTAGATAGGGCTTCATGACTTCGAAGGAGGGAGCAGCCACCTAAGGCTGGACTGTGCAATCACATCATCTCTGTGGGCTTCCCCATCCTTGTTTGCAAATGTGTAAACAAATAATGGTTGCTGATGTCGTGGGGACTTGTGAATGTCACATGAAAGAGCTCCCTGCTCTTGTGATGTGGATCTGTAGCATTAATCTTAGTGATCATGTGACTTTTCCTTGGCCATCCAGGATGGCTTTACCATTGTTTACTTATCAGAGTTGACCTTCCCAGGACATAGGAGTGATGAGGGAAGTACCTTTGAATGTACTGAGCATAGAACTTAGTACAGAAAAGAAACTGAATATATGATAGGACAAACTGATGGCTAGAAGAGGCTTGATCGGTTTGAAAATTGTCTGCGAGTTCATTTACCAACACTCCACTCTCAGCCCCTTACTGTACAAAGTAATTGATCCCTTTCTTGGTCCGAGAGTAAAATGTTTCAGCAAAGCACTGTTTGAGTGGAATCACAGTGTGCGGATGAAGGTTACAGAAAAGACAAGGTTCACCAGTAGGGAATAATAAAATGCAAATTTATGTCTTATGGATTTCAGAACCAAAGGTGGAGTTTCAGATCCCATCTCCCCTGTGAAATTCTTGGCTTGGATTTTTCCCACAGTCAAGGTAAAATAGAAACTTTTCACAAAAGAAGCATTTTTCTTCTTGGCCTGGAAAATCGATTTTGATGTTAATATTGCTCCTTGGAATCTTCTCCCCCACCCTTTCTGCCTAGCAAAATATGTATCATCTTCCACAGATGGACTCCAGCGTCAGCTCTCCATGCAGTAGCAACTGGAGCTGGTGTCTGTGAGTGTTAACCCTGGAGCTGAGGCCATGCTGCAGACATTCTTTCATGTGACGTTCACAAGTCCCCACGACATCAGCAATCATTGTTTGTTACACATTTGCAAACAAGGATGGGGAAGCCCACAGAGATGCTGTGATTGCACAGTCAAGCCTTAGGTGGCTGCTGGTGGTTTTAGGTGCAGGACACTGGACTTCAGCTACGCCTGAACCATGAGGACTCCAGTCCCCCTGGGGCCTTTTGTAACTCTGCAGACATAGCTACCCTTCCCTACAGAGTCCTGGTAGAGCCCTGGGGAGTTTTTAATCCTCACACTCCTTGACCCCACCAGAGCCTCTGTTCTCTGGGGCTCTAAGTGGAGCAGTTGCAAAGATACCTAAGCACCAAGGCCAGGCCAGTCTTCCAGAATAATCTCTTCTGTCAGCCATTCACACTTTGAACTCCCTAGATTTGAGATTACTGCTCTCCTGCTTCCCTCTGCCTCCTTCTGTCCATTCCACATTCAATTCATCTTCCTGGTTTTTCTTTTTCTCAATATGGTTTAAGAAAGTAGCATTCCATCTTGTCTCCTCTTTGCCTAACATAACACCAAATGTGGAAAGCCTTAGTCATCCAGTGCTTTGTTGCAGACAGTGATGGATGGATTTTATTTTTGTTGATTTCTTGGATGTCATCATTCTAGCCTATTATTTTTATGCATCTGACCACATCACTGATGTAGAGCCACAGAGAATTAGAGCCCATGATTACATGGAAGATGGAGACTCCCACTCACCTGCAACTTTTCTGATTAGTAATTCTTAACAATCTAGGAAAGCAGTGTGCTTTCTTCAACTCACATTTTCTTTTTGTCTATTTAATTTTACACAGATGTATTATCTCAGGGTTGTAGTTCCTTCTTTTTTATAGTCTTTTTTAATTGACATTTTGTATATTTTATACATCATTTTTCATTCCAATTTGGATACCTTCCCCTCTCCCTGCCCCTCCCCCTCTCCAGTTTATGCATTCTGCCATACATGTCTTGCATCTTTCTCTCAGTGTTTCCAAGGATTTTTTTTCTGCAGAGGCTTGTTGTTTTGAGCAGAGTTTAACTGTATCAGTCAGTTCTTCAACCCAGTCCTTATGTTGTTGTTGTTCCCTCCCCTTTGTATTACTCCAAATTATGCCTGTTTAAACAACACATATGTAGCAAAATTATTACCTTTGGGAATAACTTGTATGTTAATTCCTAAATATCTTTTGGGGTTCACTTTTTTCCCTTTAATTTTATATTACTCTAGAATATGAATACATATCTTCCACCCACATATAGTAATTACAATGTGTAAATATAAGTGGTGGTCAACTCTAGAGCCCATTGAGAGATTCACATTGTAACAGCACAGTTGCTTTCAGATACAATGAAATATAATAATAAAGTTGCTCAGTTTGCCTGTCAACTGGGGATTTGGTGTCAGCATCCACATATGAGGGAAACCATTTGCCTTTTTTTTCTGGGATTGTGTTACTTCGCTTAGCATAATGGCTTCGAGTTCCATCCATTTACCAGCAAAGTTCATGATATCATCTTTCTTTACTGCTGCATAGAACTCCGTTGTGTAGATGTACCACATTTTTGTTATCCAGTCATCAGTTGAGGGGCATTTGGGTTGGTTCCAGCTCTTTGCTATTGTGAAGAGAGCTGCAATAAACATAGATGTGCATGTATCTCTGTGGTAGGATGAGTCTTTGGGGTATATAGCCAGGAGTGGTATGGCTGGGTCAGGTGGTAAGCTCATTTTGAGTCTTTTAAGGGTTCTCCACACTGCTTTCCACAGTGGTTGTACCAGTTTACATTCCCACCAGCAGTGGATGAGTGTTCCCCTTTCCCCACAACCTCTCCAGCATTTGGTGTCTTTTGTTTTCTTGATCATGGGCAGTCTTATTGGAGTGGGATGATACCTTAGAGTGGTTTTAATTTGCATTTCCTTAATTATTAACATATTTCCTTCTTAAAGAGTGCTTTTGTGTCTGGTCACACAACAGAATTATCTGAGGTATCCAAAAGAAATTCCTTAGTGAATTCTTTGTATCTCATCCAAATGGTCCTTGGGAGATAACACACCTATGGTACTTAGTCAAAGCCAGAGGAACTCGGGCTGGACTCGTTTTGCTGCTCCTACTGAACACAAATGCCAAGGATCCATGACATTAGTATAAAGTCTAGCTGTACTGAGAATTTGATGCATAGAGCGGTGAGTCTCTTCAGCATTTGTACAATTTCCCTATCTTAAATATGTCTGCCACACTGATTTTGTTCTGTAAATACTTATGCCTTGGAAGACAGTGGGATGGAGCAGAGATGACTCCTGTGCTGAAGGCAGGATACTAATCTGTGACTGAGCAAAGGCTGAACAACCGGCCTCCTTCCTGTGGTCATCACCGGTATGATTACTAAGCTACTGCTGCTGCCTCCCATTCTGCTGTGTTGTGCTGTCATGTCTTAGGTAACCTAAAGAATGCATTACTCTTATTTTTCCTTGGAGTTGACCTTCAGCTGGAGAGAGGAGGTCTACATTTTATTTCTGCTACTTGTTGCCACCCAGGTGGTTTTAGGTAGGTTAATTATTTATTTTAGCCCAGGCTAACCTCAATCTTACTGTGTTGAGATTACAAGCATAGAACACACCTATTTTTTTACTCAGTGCTGGGGCTAGAACCCAGGGCTTCCTGCATGCTAGTTAAGCACTCTACCAACTGAAGTATATTCCCTGCCCCTCATAGGCCAATCTTGTGGGACATAAAATCTCCACAATGTGGGTTCGTATTCATATCACACTTCTCTTAACACTGTAAGTGGTTTTCCAGTGACTCAACAGCTTGTGTCTACCATTGCGGCCCTGGCCTCATCTCTTCCATGCCCCCAACCATGCTTACACCAGCACAGGTGCATGCACGTTCCGCCTTTCCTCAGTGCAGGTCTGGGGCCAGATTTCCTCTCTGTATAGATGAGGATGTCAGTCACCTCGGATCAGGGCCCACTGTCATGACCTCATTTAGCAACGTTCCTGCTGCAAAGACTGTGCTTCCAAGGAAGGTCACATTCTGAGGTACTGAACTTCTGGTCTTGAATAGATTTGGAAGGGACACAGTTAAATGTGTAATACTTGGGTTGTGCACAAACCTGAGTGCTTTAAGCCTCTGGTACAGTATGGGTGCTTTCATTATTAACCTTGATGTTCACCCTCCAGGACACATTATTCCTCATGAATTTACAGAGAGGCACTCGGGTGACATTTCCTGAATTCTAACTTCTTTCTCTACTGCTGCAAAGCTGTTATGCTGTTTGGTTCCTCCTTTCATCAGCCTGGCTGCCAACCAAGGTCTAAAAAAAAGTCCCTACATTGCAAGCTGAGTTCCTGCCTCGGGTCGATGTGGGTTTATTGATATTCCAGCATGGTTTGCTCCACGATTTATGCTCTGCAGTTTGTGAACCACAGACCCAAGGGGGAAAGAGACAGTGAAAGGGGGATTTTTCCATCACTCTATATGCAGTACGTGAACCTCAATTTCCTACCACGTTATTTCAGAGTCCTTAAGTATCTATTTCTCTGCATGGGCATTTTAACTACAGAGCCCCTGAATTCTTTGGGTTGAAAGATGAGCTCTGTAAAAATCTATAATCACAGTGACCTCTTACTAGTGGAAATAGTACCTGTGCACACATGCCTCCCTCTGGCTTGGGATGAGAGGAGGATGCCTGATCTACGGTCTGAAATAATATAGAGAACTGTGGGTAGAGGAGAAGCCTCTGTATCCTGACCACACTCATACTGACCACACCATAGCTCCTTTCTCCAATCCTACAATGGTAATACTAAGAGAACAACACTGACAGAACTGAATACAAATATTCAGAATGCAGAATGCAGATTTCTGCCCAAAGAATGATATTTCCAACCATGCAAGCCAAAGCAGGGACTTCTGAACTCTGTGGGTCTGCCTTAGAATAGGGAACAGTACATACAATCAGAGCCTGTCTTAAGCAACATTCTTAGTGGACATTGGTTTCTTAAAATAAATAAAACCAGGGTCTTATTGGTAAGGTAGAAAATAAGCTTAACATTTTATTTCTGGATATATATCTATTCTATATATATATATATATATCAGAGAAGAAAAGTGGGGGGAGAGCTCGAGAGAAGGCTCAGTTATTAAAGGGGTTATAAAGCATATGGATCTGAGTTCAATCCCAGCACCCATGAAAGAAAGCCAGGCATGGTGGCATGCACCTGTAAGCCCAGTGCTGGGGAGGTTCAGCCAGGAGGATCCTTGGGCAGCTAGTCAAGCGGAATGAGCCAGCCCCAGGTTCAGTGAGAGACCCTGTCTCCAAAATATAAGGTGGAAAGCAACTGAGAAAGACATTCCGTGTCCATTTCTGGTCTTCATATACACACACATATATATGCACCCATTCACATGGACACATATATACACACATGCATGTGCACCCATTCACATGGCAAAATAAAATATGGCAATGAATAAAAGAGAAAGACAGAACTTTCCATTTCCATATCAGGGCACACCCAGCTCCATCCTAATTACTGTGGAGCTTCCTAATGACTTGAGTTAATGAGGTGAGCTCAAAGGGAAGGGTTTTTTTCCAGAAGCTGCGGGCATGTGTTTTCAAGCCTAGAGGTTTCCACAGGAATAATGATTACCAACGATGACTCCCTAAGGCAGGTATCTCCTTGGTATGTCATTTGGTCTGTCTTCCAAAGTCCTAGTGGAGGAGAGACCATAGAGCTTTCTCATGAATGGGCTGATGTACATTATTTTAAAGAGTGCAGGTTTGGAATTTGAGGTCCTGACTGTTGTTGTCACATGCAGCTGGCTGATACAGACAGGACTAGATAGCAAATAGTTCCTGGTGTTATGGTGCCTGTTGCTTAGTTTTTAGCATTTCAACACAAACTATAGTCACCTAGGAAGATGACCTCAGCGAGGCAATTCTTCCATGGGATCCACCTGTGGCCATGTCTGTGAAGTATTTTTTAATTGCTAATTGATGCAGGAGGCCCAGCCCACTTTGGAGGGGCGTCATCCATGGACAAATGCACCTGGGCTGTGTGAGAAAGGTGGCTGAGCCGGCCAGGGGAAGCAACCCTCAGGTAGCATTCCTCCACGGGCTCTGCTTCTGTTCCTGTTTCCAGGCCTTGAGCTCCTACCCTGGCTTCACTTGATGATGGAATGTAAATTGTAAACCGAATAAACACATTCTTCCTCAAATTTCTTTTGCTCAGAGACTTATCACATCAACAGAGAAACAAACTAATACCTGGTGAGAAGGGAAGAGTTCCTATGAAGACACCTAGAATCCCTGAGCAGTGTGAAAAATCCCAGGATAGATCTTTTCATATAGTTCTATTTGGATGTGCAGGACTGGAGATGAAGGAATGCCAAGCAGACAGGCTCACGCTATCAAAGGACAACTGTTAGTAACAAACAAATGACTAAGCAAAAGGACGCTTATTGAAATTAGCCCTTGTTAAAACAAACAAACAATGAAACCATGAAACAAAACCTAAACAGGCACAAGGCTTTGAGAATAAACAGGGTGGGGAAGCCCCTCTGGAAGGGTATATCAGCAGCACATTACTATAATAAAATACGGGAGGCAAATAATTAACAAGGTGTATTTTTGTTCCTGGTTCTGGAGGTACCTGGTGAGTGTAGCAAATCAGGGTGAGAGCCTGTGCTAGAGCAAATTGCTTAAAATCCAAAGTTAGGAAGCACAGATCGGGAGAGAAGCCGTGCTTACTCACAGTAGCTTTTAAGGACATGACCCAACGATCAAAGAATCTCCCATAAGGCCTCACTGCCTATGATGGCCTGCTTTAACTGTCAACTGGACACAATCTGGAGTCAGCTAGGAAGAGTCTCAGTGAAAATTGTCTGGATGGGATTGGCCTGTGGGCGTGTCTATACGGGACTGTCTTGATTATGTGAATTGAAGGAGGGAGACCTGCCCATTGTGGGTGGCGCCCTTCCCTAGGCCGGAGATGCTGAACTATGCAAGGTGAGGAAATTGTGCTGAGAACAAGCCAGCATGTATTGATTGCTCTCTCCTTTAACTCATAGAGAATTGCCTGCCTCTGCCTCCCGAGTGCTGGGATTAAAGGCATGCACCACCATGCCAGGCTGCTCTCTTCTTCTGACTGTGGACTTCATGTGACCAGTTCTCTCAAACTCGGAATGCTGTGACTTCCTTGTAATCATGGTCTGTAACCTAGAACAGTGAGCGAAGATGAAGCCTTTCTGGCCCAAGTTGCTCTTGTCAGGGTATTTTTGTCATAGCAACAGGAAAGAAAGCCAAGACACCATCTCATAGTCCACAGCGTTCCCCAATAATGCCATCCAAGAGGCCAGGAATGGAATATGAATTGCCTGGCTTTGCTTAATATTATATGGTTGATAGGTGGGTGTGCAGATTCAGGGACATAGAGTAAACTGTGAGCACCAGCAGAGGAGACCCACTTATTGGTAGTGGAAAGCATTCTTCATATTTAGAAATATTACAGAAAAATGGGAGCCCTCTCAGAACTACCTGGCAATGAGCTTCCTCTCCTGAAGGACAAACTTGCATCCTAGTCATTTGTTTCAGCAGAGCATGAATCAATTTTTAGTGCTTGTGCTGGAAAAATCTAGCTTGCTATTTAGCACACCAGACCTGGTGTTGGGATAAAGACACCAAGATAAATGAGACGCAGTTACCTGTGCTTAAGGTGTTCACTCCTCTGCTCTGGGAGGCTGACATGGCAGAACATTACTTTGTGATATGACGGGTGCCAACTGTGGAAGGAAGGAAGGATCAGGAAGAGACTGTGTTGGCACAGGAAAGGGAAATCCATTTCTCTGGGTCTCACAGAAAAGGCATGACAAAGAGGTAATGGAGGAAGGAGCCTGTGTCTGAACCTTCTAACCTCTATCTATCCGGACCAATTGGATTTGGCCTCTATTTCAGTCCCTCATCCAGTTTTCTCTGTAGGTGAGAAAGTTCTAATTTGAGACACTGACCCATGTTATAAAGGAAAATGGGTTCTGAGAACATGGTATTATCCCTCTTCAGTGGAAAATTCCGGTCAGAACTCAGGTAGTTAGGGGAAGGTCTCAGCAGAAAGAAGAAATCTTTATTTTTAAGTGTTTTGACAAACGATTAATAATAATGAGGGGAGAGATTTACTTGTTTATTATGAGAAGTTTTAAGACATGGACACTACCTAGAAATATTACCTTTACTTCCATGTAGAATAATACATTGCATATATTTCTTTTTTTCCTTTTATATATATAATTTTTATTTATTCTTGTACATGTATGAATGTACTGTCTACATGTAGGTCTGTGCACCCATGTCATGCAATGCTGCAGAAGTCAGAAGAGGGCATTGGATTCCCCTGGAACTGAAGTTAAAGACGGCTCTCAGCTGCCATGTGGGTGCTGGGGATCGAATCCAGGTCCTCCGCAAGAGCAGTCAGTGCTCGTAACCACTAAGCCATCTCTACAGCCCAACATATACATTTATTAATCTCATATCAATTGCATATTCTCTGATACAACATTTATGTAGCACTTGTTGTATGCTAGACATTGTGCTAGGACTTTGATAATTTATGTAAATACTTTGCAGTTCTGGGACAAACCAGATAAACAAACCTGCTGTGTTGGTGAAGAAGTCAGCATGCATTTTATGACCCTAAAGGGTAAAATTGAGACCAAAGAGTAAATGGATGTCACCTCAACATTAAGAACAGCCTTTCAAATAATTCCAATAGAGAATTACTATTATTAAAAAAAACCGTGCTGGGTGTGGTGGTGCACACCTTTAATCCCAGCACTTGGGAAGCAGAGGCAGGCAGATCTCTGATAGTTCAAGGCCACCCTGATCTACAGAGCAAGTTCCAGGCCAGCTGGAGCTACAGGGAGACCATGTCTCAAAAACACACCCATACACACAAAAGAAAACAAAAGAAAAAACAAAACAAAACAAAACAACAACAAAACCCAGTAAGTTCTGGGGGCTGGAGAGAGGCGTGGTCAGTAAAGTGTTTGCTGTGCAAGCCTGAGGACCTGCCTGAGTGTGGATCCCCAGCACACACACAAAACCCAGAAGTGGCAGTAGTCACCTGTGACCCAGCGCTGGGGAGGTTATGACAGAAAGATCTCTGGGGCTGCTTCCCAGGAGTCTAACTGAATTGCTGAGCTCTAGGGACAATGGAGATTATGTTTCCAAAAGTATGGTGGAGAACAACTGAGAAAGACACTTTGATCTCTTGCCTCCATAGGTGCTCATGTACACATGCTCATGTATATACACGTGTGTGTGTGTGTGTGTGTGTGTGTGTGTGTGATGGATGTAAAACAAGAAGTAGTACACTATTAGTGGGAATGTAAATCAGTTCAGCCATTATGGAAAACAGAATAGTGCAACTGTCATGATGCACATTCTACTGTGGGATATACAGCCAAGGGTAATGAAGTCTGTGTGCTGCTGAGACATCTGCACTCCCATGTTTATTGCGGTGGTATTCACAGTAGCCACTACATGGACTTAACTTAGGTATCCATCATCCAGTGGATGAATGGATAAGGAAAATGTGAACTGTGTGAATGAAGGAATGCTAGTCAGCCATAAAAAGAAAATTTGTCATTTGTAGAAATAGTGTGCTGGATAGCTTTTGTTGTCAATTTGACACACATGGGTTGAGGGAACCTCAGTTGGGGAATTTCCTCCATTGGACTGGCCAGTGGCCGTGTCTGTGGGAGGTATTTTCACGATTGTTGAGTGATGTGGGAGGGCAGGTTGTTCTGTATTGAAAAAGAAAGGCATGGGCTGGGGGAGCAAGCCAGTAAGCAGCATTCTTCCATGGCCTGTGCTTCAGCTCTTGCATCCAAGTTCCTGCCCTGAGTTCTTATCTTGGATTCCCTCAGCAATGAACTATAATCCAGGAGATATAAGTCAAATAAACCCTTTCCTCCCCACGTTGGAATTGGTCAGAGTGTTTTGTCACAGCAATGGAAAAGCAAACTAGAACACATAGATAGAACTACAGGCAATTATACTAAGTGAAGTCCTACACAGGAAGAGGTAATCCATGTGGTCTCTATGTGCAATCTAAAATAGTTGATTGCATAGGGGTTGCGTGGTTAACGGAGGGTGAAGAGCATCTGGGCAGAGGGGATAAAAGGAGGATGGTTGATGTGCACAGGGGTCAGTTGGGCAGATGCAGTAACTTCTAGTATTCTACAGCATAGTAGAACAATTATGGTTGACAACAACTAATGGCTTAGCTCAACAACTAATGGAATAGCTCAAAATAACTAGCAGGATTTTGAATATTTCTACTACAAGAGAATAAATATTTGAGCTTATAATTATGATAATTATCCCAATATGCTCATTATACTTTATATACATGTATTGATGTGTTTGCTCTAACTCATAAATGTATATATTATTACTCATCAATTAAAATTTAAAAAGAACAATTTTCAAACAATTGAGCTGATCAAAGGTAGACAGCTGCCTGCTTATGTGCAGATTCCCTTTCACAACACACAAGCACAAACCAAATGTTAGTTTCTGGTGTGTCTGGACCTCAGAGAGACTGCTTCAGGAGGAAGTAAGTAGAAGTGTGTGAAAGAGGCTGATGCTTGCTGGCTTTGGAGGCTGGTGGTTCTCAGACTTGATTACTTTTCCATAAATATTTTTATTGAAGTTTTGTGCTTTTCATACATCATTTCTCAGTCCAATTTAGACTCATTCCCCTTTCCATGTCCCCAACCCCACCCGAGTCCAGGCATTCTGCCATACATATCTTTCTCTGAGTCTTTTTAAAGTTTTTCTATGCAGAGGATTATTGTTTTGGGGAGAAGTTTACTGTTTCAGTCAGTTCTTTGTCCCAGTCCTTTTGTTGTTGTTCCTTCCAATTTGCATTGCTTCAAAATATGCATATATATGTCACACATATACTAAAATTATGTCATCTGAAAATAGACTATATGTTAATTCCTCATCATAATTTGGAATTCACATTTTTCCCTTTTAATTTTATATTACTCTGAAATATGCATACGTACCCAGACTTGATTACTTCTAAGGGGACAAGCTCCTAGACTAGAGAAGTTTCACTGCACGCCCAGCTGTGCGCAGACCTTGGTTGACCAGATCGCCTTAAAGTTCAGGACATGGGCTGCATGACGTTATAATTCGAGTTTGAAATGTCCCCTACAGGCTCATGTGTTGAACATTTGGTCCCGACTGCCAGCATTATTTTGGTAGGTTCTTGAAAGCTTAGGAGGTAGAACCTAGCTGGAGAAAGTAGCTGACCAGGGCCGTGTCCTTATGAACCGTGGTGGTTAATGTCAATCTTCAGGGCTAGCCTGTTGGAATTTAGAATTGCCCCGGACACAGGCCTCTGGTCATGTCCACGAAGTTGCTTCCAGAATTTAAAGGAGGAAGACTTTCCCTGACTATGGGGTTGGCATCAACCCATTGGCTGGGATTCCATGCACCTAAGGTTTAACAAGGATTTCCATTCTTTATGCATTTTGAGCTCTTTTCAGCTCAAGGTAATTGCTTATCTCCTCATCTACCTGTGTGCTTCTACGAACTCAGTTTTTTCTCTTCTATAAATTTGCTTTGTTCTGAGTATGAAAATCAATGTGTCAGTTCATTTCTGATATCAGAGAAACTTAAGCTTATGATTAGCTAAATGAAGTATCCCCTCTACACTAGACCTCAGGAAATGATGGGGACTGTTGCCTTCAGCCTTCCTGATCCCTAGACATTTCAGGCATTGCTATGTATAACCTCTGCTCAGCACATTGTTTTATCACCATTTCACAACAATGAAAGAGGCTGTGATCACTCAGCTAATAAGTAACAGCTGTGATCTGACCCAAGTCAAGTACTTTTCTTCCATCATCAAAATTTTCTCAATGACAAAAATGCAATTTAGAACTGGAAAAGATTTTTTTCAACAACATCTAACACAACCTAAGACCCAGGAAAAGGAGTGGTATGTTTGTGAAAATACATGTATCTACACAGGGCCGAGGCTGAGATCAATGTCTCCTGATTCCTTCCTTCTTCAGTGTTCCACTAAAAGCAATGCTCTGCCCCCTTTGATGCTGGGGTTACTATACTCTTCTTTTGCGTTATCCTTGAAGTCCTATCCAACCCCCAAATGTCACATGTATTAGATATCAATATCAATAAACTATTTATTGTATTTAAAAATATATATCTAAAGCCAGGCATGGCTCTAACTCTTCAGGAAAGGCAAGCAACAGGTCAAAGCCAACCTGGGCTACACAGCAAGACCCTATCTTAAAAACAAGAACAAACAAAAAACAAAAGAAACAAAAATAATCTATCTCAGAGCTGCCCCAGGTCAAATTTGGAGCACATGCTGAAGTTTTTCGTAAGATTCAAGTTCCTCTGTTTACATTTTAGTATAGATCATAACTAAAAGTATATCTTAATATTATTGGAATCTAAAATGTCCTCCTCTGGCTCCTGTTTTGAATACTTAGATGGTGGTGCTAATTTAGGAGCTGTTAAGAATTGGGGTCTAAGCTAGGCATGGTGGTGCCCTCCTTTAATCCTAGCACTTGGGAGGCAGAGGCAGGTGGTTCTTTGTGAGTTCAAGGCCAGCCTGGTCTACAGAGCGAGTTCCAGGACAGCTGGGGCTACAGGGAGACCCTGTCTTGAAAAGACCCCCCAAAAAAGAATTGGGGTCTATTTGTTGGAAATCGGTGACTCGGACTGGGGGACTTGGTGGCAATGGCTCTTCCCCTAGTCTCAGACCTGCTTTCTGTATCTTGGTCTTCCACCCTGTGAATAGTCTCTGCCACATGCTCCTACATTTATGTACCAAGCTGCTTTCATTGTGGATTGAGCAGAAGCCCGCAGAAGCATGAGCTAAAATAGCCCTTTCTTTCTGAATTTCATTTATGTCAGGTGTTCTGATACAGGGATGCAAAGACGGCTAATACATGGTCCTTAGAGCATTTCATGTCTTGAACACCAGCTGGCTGGTGGAGGCCTAAGTCCCAGCTGGCCTTCCCTAACTGGGAGATGGCTCATGTAGATTTTCTAAGATAGGCCTAGGAACATGGTCAAGCAATTCAGTGAAGCTATCCAGACATGGCAGAGGAGTCCAGCTAGATAGACTGTTGTTTAGACTTGCTGTGTTGGAGCAAGAATGAAGAGTCTGTCTCTGATTGCTGAGGAAGAATTGACCAAGTCCTTTTGGTTCAGTTCTATTGTTTTCCAAGGAAGCTTTTTTTTATACTTCTTTATTTTTTTTTTCATTTTTTAACAATAAGTAATAATTTATGAGTACAAGCATCCTTCATGTAAAACCAATTTGCAAGCAGTTGTGCCCAAACCTACACAGCCCATGGGTCCCACCATCCAGTTGGGGGGGCTTGTATGTTCAATCAAGTTGATCAGATGAGTGTCCAGACTATATTGCTGTAGTTTCGTCATTCACCCCGATCGCATCCCTTACATTCTATCATGCCCCCTCTTCCGTATGTTGTTCCCTAGGCTTAAAAAAGGGGCACAGGTGGATGAGAAGCAAAACAGTCTACTCTCTCTGGAGCTATTGTTGCCTGTATATCCCAAATCTAATTAGCTATTAGCTCTCTCCTTGGAGGAATAACCCATGGCTGATGCCACAAGCTTGCATCCTCTAGTGGTTAGGAGATGTTATAAGCCACAGTAAGACCCTGTCATATTTTACAGAAAAAACATAATCCATGGATTAACATACCATACGAATATCTGTGTCTATACCAAAGTAACCCACCATAACAATTAGTACTGTTTAAATACCTATATATCTAATTTCTTGTGCTTCATTAGTAGGATTAAAAGGTTATTCATGGACAAACTGTCAGCCCATGAAAGGAAACAGCCAGAACTGACCAAGGAAGCTTCTTAAATAGTATAATTTTTTCCCCTTTAGGCTTTAAGTATCTTATAAAGACAGCCTCAAGATGTGAATCTACACTACCACTTAACACTAGCTACATTTTATAGTTATACGAAGACTAGAGAAAATATTTGGCAGTAACGGTTGTAGAGTGGGGCCTAGCTGTTGCTTTTATTGCCTCCAAACACTGGGACCTGTGCTCCTGGACAAGGAAGGAGCACACCACAGACAAGGTGTTCCTTAGCTATTTCTTCTGAATTGAAGTACTCCATCCTGGGGCCAACAAGGAGTCTCATAAGACTTGGGAGAAGATGAAAATTGCAAGGCTCAGGAAGAAAGCAAAACTTACAGTGATCAGAATGTTTGTAAAGTGAACAAGGCCCTTCTTAAGGCTGCCAAACAGCAAACACTTGCTGAGGAAAGGAGACTTTCCAACAGGCTGAGTGGCCTGAAGCCATACAGAGGGCTTCAGGGATGCAGCTTTTGTGCACGGTGGACATCATTTTGGCAATGCAGCCATCTTTGAGCAATCCATGCTACTGTAAGTAACCCTATACTCATAGTCCTGTAAGTGACCCCAGCCACCACACTGCTTCACTAAGCTGGAATTGAATAGAGTCATTGCTTTGGTCTGTCCTAAGTACCAAATCTGAGTGAATAGATATTTGTTCACATCTCCCCAAGAAAAGTCTCACCACACAAGGCAAGTGGGATGCTGGGAAAATGCTATTTGGAAGAAAATAGCATCCTCCCACTCTTTTGGCTGGAATCAGGGAACTGAATAATGCCTGAACAAGGTTGTGACACTTTGTTCCCTTCTGATTAGTTCAAATCCAAGCTCTTTGTCTCCCATCAGTCACCTCCTGTATCTTGTGATTCAACTGCAAAGGACAATTTGATGTTCCCCAGACACAATCTGTATTTTATTCTCCAAACATTATCTGCATTTCTTCATATCCACTCTGTGCCTAGTTTTGCACAGAGCATGTATTCACCTTCTCAATCAAGTAATTCTCCCATGAAATCATTCAGGACACTTAAAGTTGAGTCTCTGGTCTTTATTTAGACTATGTATTCCTTCATTTAATATTCCTAATCACACATACCTCTGGCCTATCACTGAGATTGAGTTCCTTCTTTTTCTAATGTGTTTTCTATACATCAGTCATCTATGTTCTGACTCATTCAGTTCTGGAATGTCCTGGCTAGGAGTGTTCTTTGTCTTCTCCCTCAGATGAGGTTCCAAGAAGAAACAAAGTCTTCAAGGTCCTTTTATAATATGATCAGTTATAACAGCCGATTATATTAGAAAAAGAGTTGGTAGACATTTCCTACTTCTCACTCTTGATTTCTTCTATGGCATGAAGTTTTCTTCACATGGCCTGCAGGACACTTTCATTTGCCACAGAAACAAGATGGGATCAGTTCTCCTAACTCCTTTCTTCTTATTAATTATCTCAGAGAAGAAGACAGCACCCTGAGGGTTATTCTAAATTCTCCTTTCCCTTCACCAGCCACATCTAATTGCTTACCAGGTCTCGCTGATGTCCTTTCAGAAACACCTCTTTTGCTAATTGGAGACATGGCTTCTTCTTGTGGCTCCTAAAAGCCAGTATCAATCCTTCCATTTGGGGCTGCTTGTTATTTTTCCAATAAAGAGACTTTTAAATGTTAAAAAAGCTGTGCCTTTTTCCTGGATTCACAGATGATTTCAAAAAGGATAATTACCTCTTCCATCTTCAGCTATAATTCTATTTTGGAATCTTATTCTAATTAAAAAAAAATACCCACAAACTCCTAGTGCTATTGGAGTCTGAGTCACTTGTACAGTAAAATCTGCAGTTGCACAAATAAACTTGAGATATGAAAATCAGAAGTCTTTGGCTTGTCACTGGGCTTGGGGATTGTTATGAGATTCATGAGCTAGGTCTCCAGACACCTTTTGGAGACCATCACAGGCAAATGAAATATATTGTATTTCAAGCTAATTATTCCCTGTATTTTACTCTCAAATGCTTGATAAGTGCATTTAACAAATATTATGCACTATTTTCCCTCCATGTATACATTCTCTAAAGGAACTTTTAAAATTGTGTGAGGTGTATGTGCATGTTTGCATGGGTACATATGGGTACGAGTTGTGTGTGAATATATGTAAGGAGGCTAGAGATCTGTATCTGTCTTCCTCTTACTTTTTCAATATATATTTTTATTGAATTTCTATGCATTTCATCTTAATCATAATCTGATTCCTTCCTCTATCTGAAACCCTCCATAACTCACCCCCACTGGAACTCATGCATTTTCCTTATATTTTTCTGAGACAGGGTCATCCACTGAACTTGGAACTTACAGATTCTGCTAGACTTGGTGGACAAAGAGCTCCAGGAATCGTCCCTTGTCTCTTTTCTCAGCACTGGGATTTTGGATGTACATTGCCATGCCTGGCTTGCATGTGTCTGTTGGAGGTCTGAACTCAGGTTTTCAGGCTTGTGTGAAAGACACTTTAGCAACTGAGCTACCTCCTTAGCCTCTCTTCAGGGATTAAAATAATGTACGAGTCCTGCTTGTGAGATGACTAATCCACCAAGACTATGGCTCATATCCAATCCTAATTTTAGGGAACATGTAAATGTGTAATCTTTTTTTTATTAATTTTATTTATTTCCGTATGTGTATGAATGTACTGTCTGCATGCAAGTTTGTGCACCCGTGTCGTGCAATGCTGCGGAGGTCAGAAGAGGGTCTCTCAGATTACCCTGGACCTGGAGTTCTCCTGGATTGGAGCTTCAGACGGTTCTCAGCCGCCATGTGGGTGCTGGGGATCGAACCCAGGTCCTCTGCAAGAGCGGTCGGCGCTCTTAACCACTAGGCCATCTCTCCAGCCCAATGTGTAATCTTATCTCCCCCATCATCAAAGCATCTTAAAAACCTGACATGGGAATCACACAGGGATCAAGAAGCATGATCCTTTATTTACACAGAGGTAACTGAGTGGCATATCTCAGTTGCTTCAGTTGTAAAGGGCTGTGAGTTTTTGAAATTCACAATATGCATTACTTTGAGACCTGTTCTTGAAGAGCTCATTACAGGCAGTCACATGTGGGGTCAGTGACGTTGCAGCTGTTTTGAAAGCACCTAAAAGTATTTTGAGTTGCCAACCACGCTGCAGAGATGACAGAGACAGAGAATTGGTTTTGCTGGTCCAGGAGGTAAATATGAGATTACAGGGTGGTGAGCAAGATTCAGCAAAAGTCTAGAGTTTAGGGAGAAGATGAAGAATATCTACCTGTAACTCTCTATACACATATTCTCACATTCAGTTGACCCCAGTCATCTTTGATGCCCAAAGCTGTTGAGGTCATGCAGAACATGGAATGGATAATGAATAACTGTGTATGACTGTAGCCCTGAGCAGCTCACAGATTACCCAGCAGCCATGGTACATAGTGACTGTTTCATAATGGAGTTGGTATAGATATGGAGCAGGGCCACTACTCCTGTTGGGAATAGTCTATAAGACACTACAGTAGTTGAAATTTGAGCTCAGCTCTGAACAACAAGTTGGGCCCACCAAGTGCTCAGAAAGGAAAAGTAGCTGAGGAAAGCAAAGCCTTTTTCAAGGGTACAGGGAGCCATCCAGATCCACACACTCCTGGGGTGGAGACAGTAAAGGTGAGGGGTTAGGAGTTAGAGGTGCTAAGACTTAAGGCTGAGACTAGATGCCGAAGGGAATTACATATTACACTAATGAGGAGGAAACGACAGACACTGATTTAGCAGAGGACTGGGGTGAGCTGCCTTCACTGCTAATAGCTTTCTGTTCTGAAATTATCAGGCAATGGCTTAGACAGAAAGCTTTGCTTTCTGATTCTTGTTTCTCCTCATTTTTGTTTTCAATCCAATGCATCCCCAGCTCCTGTGCATGCTACATCCAGAGCCCAATGGCATTTATCTACCTGTCTTAGTTATGTATTACTACTCTTCCCAGTGAGAACCAGCACCATCTCTGTCTAAATCACCATGAACAGCATTTCCAGTGGCTCTATCCGACCCCCTGCCGCCTCTACTTAGGCTTCTCAGTTTTCTCTTACATACCAGCCAGAAATACCTTTGAAAATGCAAATCAAAAAAACTCACTATGTAGCATTGATTAAAACACACCAGTAGCTTAAATAAATTCCAAACATTTACCTGTGATTTACAGGGTCTTGTCCAGCTAACCATCCCAGGCTCACTCCACCATAGTGTCCTCTCATCCTTCAGTATGACACACTCCCCTTAAACTTGGGCCATTGTCACATGTTTCTCTCCCATGCAAGGCCTTCTCACAGTCCTGTGTGGACAGCACTTTCCACTTCTCAAATTTAATTCATATATCATCTGCTCAGAAAGGCTTTCTTGACACCATCCTCCATCTTGCCAGTCTATTTGTGGTGTCCATTTCTGACCTGTTGCAACACTTATCACACTGTTCATTGTTGTTTTTTTTTTAACCTGCCTATTCCTGTTTCCCAGTCCTATGCCTAACACAAGTAAGTGCTCATGAAATACCTGTGGACAGTCATTAGCAGATTTTGGTGGCCATGGTTTATGGTGTGTGTCTCTCTGAATTGATAATGGCTATCTCAACCAAGTGCAGCCAATTCATTAGGTTGATCATCCACTAATCAGATTCATTACTTCAAGAATTTCAACTAAGATATGTCAAAACTTTACAGGATGGTGAGTATTACAGCTCTGATATCTCCTCACATTGAGATGGGGACTGTTTGAAGATAGAGAAAGCAAAGGAAGTTAGTCAACAGAACAGAGAAAAAAGAATAGAGAAAGTCAAGATGCTGAAATACAGATTCTAAAACCATAGAAGAATTGTTTGCATCCTGGTCGAATTCCCTCTTTTCCTTCATAGGCCCATTGTCCTATTCGTCTGTTCCTGGTATTTCCCATTGTAGCTTTCAAAAACCATCATTATTCCAAGCAGTTGAAGTGGGTGTGTGTTTCTGAAAACAAATGGTGAGAACCAGCACCATCTCTGTCTAAATCACCATGAACTGTTTAAACCCCAACAACCTGGCAGGGTTAGGCCAGTTTGTGCCCTCTTTTCTGCAGTCATCATTGCCCTATCTCCAAAGCTAAGCTGCCTTTCAGTGTCTTCCTTTGGCCCCAAACATCCCTACTCATTCTGTCTCACGGAGAGTTGCCTCAAGGTTTATCTCAGATTTCATTTTCTCTATAACCCTTGTCCAACATGGCCATACTTTCCAGGTGCTTGTACCATTTATAAAGGGGACCATGAAAAGTATATCACTCTGTACTCTGCATGGCTTATAGAATTCAGGAACCCAACCAGTGGGTCATATGGAAGCTAAAAAGAGATAAACGGTAGAGAAGCCTTGTGGAGCAGCATTTGTGTGTAGCCTGGTCATAACTTTACCCCACATAGATCATGTACTGTTCTTCTCCCAAGTCTTGGATAGCCTAATTTTTTTTTCATGGATGGACTGTATTTCTACAGTTCACTTCTTTGGGCTGTTTGTTTAATCTCTGAAACAAAGCAAAGATGTATCATATGAGTGAAATCCCTACCATCTAGTGCCTTATCAAGAGACTGGAAGATGGAAGCGATATTTATGAGGACCTGTTTGAAGGACACACTATTTATCCCTTCTAGTTGTGTTAATTTTTTATTCCTGAATCCATCTGTATACTTGGACCATATGTTCTTAGTCCCCAGTAGAATTTTCATGCATTTTAATGTTATTTCCTTGGCTCACATCCAGAGATGTTACACATAATGGCTTTATGAAAACTATCACTGTAGGGATGTCTTTGAAGTGGTGTGTATGAGGTCATTCAGTTCCTTCTAGATGAATCCTGGAATAGAAAACTCTTTTGTACAGGCAAAATCAGAAAAAGTATTGCTTACTCTAGGGAGCTGGAGCACTTCTGGGGTTTTGGGAGCAAGCTTGACTATTTACCTATTTGAATTGACAATGGCATATAGGATGGAGCTGCACCTTTCTCCTCTCCTGTTTCTAAGGTCAGAGGCAGAGATGAAGGTGAATCAGATCAAATAAAAGCCTCCATGGTTTGCACCAAGGGAAGATGTAGGAGTCGTGGGGGAGACCCATGTGGACATTGTGAGCATCAAGGAGAGTCGACGGAGGCTAGAGCAGCAGAGGAGGGCTGGAGTTCCCGCTGGTTCCATTTTCCAGGAGCCTCATCCAAACTGCTTTTGTTTGGAGGTTACCTGTTTAATGACCCTGGCAAGTCACCTACCCTCTCTAAGTCTTATTTTTTTATGAAGTGAGAGTTGCCCTTGCAAGCTAAGAAGACACCATCTTTGACTCTGTCTGGCTGATTCATCCCTCATTCATTCCCCATTCATTACTTCCCAGGTCCTCTGTTCTGATTGCTCGCTATCCTCCCTGTCTCCTCAGCTGCTTTAGGAATAACTACAGGCTACTCTCCTTCATGATGTCAGTTTGGGGGCTAAAAGAAGAACAGGGTACTATTCCCAGGAGAAGTTTTCAAACCTTCAAAAGTAGTATATTAGACTCATCTAGGGAGTTTTGAAACATGTTCTCATCACAACAGTTGTATCTGTTACCAAATGTCAGTCTCATTTAATTTTAAAATTTCCTTAATTTCTTTTTTTAAAAATTTTATTTATTTTTGTATGTGTATATATGTACTGTCTGCATGTAGGTTTGTGCACCATGTCGTGCAATGCCGCGGAGGTCAGAAGAGGGTGTCAGATTCCCCTGGAACTGGAGCTCTCCTGGAATTGGAGTTACAGATGGTTCTTAGCTGCCATGTGGGTGCTGGGGATCAAACCCGGGTCCTCTGCAAGAGTAGTCGGTGCTCTTAACCTCTAGGCTATCTCTCCAGCCCCAAATTCCCTTAATTTCTAACACTCTCTAGGACCCTTCACTATTGGACCAGGGCCCTTCAGATATTGTTGGAGATCTTTTAAAAGCAGATTTGAATTGTTTGGATTTGGGTTAAGGCCTGAGAGTCTCTATTTCTTAGAAGTCCCCCAGATGAGCAGATGTTGCTGGTTTTTGTATCACACTCTGAGTATCAAGTGCAGTCAATTATGGAGGAATAATGTAGATGAGGGAAGGAGGGAGGGAGAGTACCTGATTGTACTGGGGTTGTAATGGCAAATGCCTATGATCCTGTAATCTGTGCTCTGCATTGCTGCGATATTGCAAAGTTAAATGCAGTGTGACACACAGAATACCAGGTAGATGCTGAAGCTAATCACGCTGTCTTTCTTGTCACCCTTTTTAGAGGTGACATCTTCATGGATGTTGGCTATGGTCCTTATATGGCTATTACCTTGCATACAGCCATGCTATTTCATGGTGTCCTAGTTAGCTTTAATTGTCAACTTGAAACAGCCTAGAGCCACCTGAGATAGGAATCTTAGTTGAGGGGCTTCCCAGATCTGACAGGCTTTTGGGCATGTCTGTAGGTGACTGTGTTGATTGTTAATTGATTTGCAAAGACTTGCCCACCATTGGGAGCACCATTCCCTAGGAATGTGGTTCAAGAAAGCTAGCTAAGTGTGGGCCAGGGAATGAGCTAGTGAGCAGCGTCCTCCATGGTTTCCGCTTCAAGATCCTGCTTGAGTTCTTGCTCTGGCTTCTCTCAGTGATATTCTGTAACTTGTAAGCTCTCATAAACCCGTTCTCCCCTTAAGCTGCTTTTGGTTTGTTTTCTCACAGCAACAGAAATGAAACTAGAACACTCCGTAAGCCCCTATCCAGTTATGCATGTACACACCTGGATTCAGTCACCGAGTGGATGACAAGCTCTTGAGAGCTTATTTCCCTTCCATCTTTAGCTCTTGAATCATCCTAAATGTCACTGCATTATTGATCAGATAGAGAAGCTGTATTGCCATTTTGGAGGCAAAGGTAAAGACCACAGGTTTCATTGTGTTCTATGGCCTGGACAAATGATTTGCTTCAGAAGGTACCTTACAAAGAATAGTCCTCTGAAACACCATGGTAACACTGAATTTCCTGTTGCTTTCCAAACTCTGCCTGGGTGACCTGGCTTTGTACTCTTTCCCAGGATGCCTGCTCATCCCTCACTTGAACTAAAGTCCTCATCTTTGCAGGCTCTGCTTAGATCTCTGCTTGCAGCTAGTGGTCTTCCTCTTTCTTGTGCCTGCCCTTGCCTCTATGGGTCTGCAATTCCATGGGGACTTCCCTTCATAGACTCGGCTTCTATTCTACTGCAGGTGTCTTTTTATCTTTGTGTTGCAGCACACAACATGTTGCCCAGCATAGAACATGAATTTAGCGGACTTTTGTTCAATGAATAAGATGAATGAATGCATGAATGAATGCAGAAGCACTATTAACCACAATCTTCCCTTTTTGTGTTTGCTGATTATCATCCAAAAAGCAATAATCAATTAAGACAGGCAGAAACAGATTATTGCTAGATACCACTGTGATATCCAGAGTGCTGAATCCCACTTTCCTCTATAATCCAAAGCTATTAACTGAAGTAATGTATCACAGTGGGGTTTTCTGCTGTTTCTCAGCATCCAACCTGAGCCAGGAAGGTGGCAGTTTGCCACACGGTAGTTGAAGAGCTGCATGTTCAATCCAGTGGGAGACATTCTCAAATCCCTCCCCTCCCACAGATCCTGCTGCAGGTGCACTCAGATCTTTTAAGGTGTGTTTATTTGCCAAGGGGCATAGAGGTCGCCTCGCTGAGCTGGAGAGCTGGCAGTGCTCTGTTGGCTCCTCACAGGTGCAGTTGGTTTTGGATTAACTTTGTGCTCATGATTAACAGTCCTGTCTTACAGGAAAATGACATTTGCTATTATGTGATTCAAAGCATACTTGTTAATTATCATATTTTTAGCTGATACATAATATCCATTTTTAGAACCTTTGGGAAAAAATGTCAAGTCTTTGAAGACATGTCTAAGTAACAAAACTCAGGATAGTCATGTAAGAGTTTTCTCTTGCTTTTTGTCTTTTTTCTGTAAACTATAAGATAGACTGAAAAGAAAACAGCTTATTTTAGAATAGTGATTTGACTTACTGGGGGGGGAGAAAAGGAGAGAGAGAGAGAGAGAGAGAGAGAGAGAGAGAGAGAGAGAACTGCATTATAGCACAGCATTTCTAGTACAAGGATTGTGGTGACTGGGTGCTCCCCTTGTAACTGTGCGGCCCCATGCCAAAAAACAAGGCTGTTGCAGACTGAATATCTGGAGATTGAAATTGAATCCCCTTTTTGATGGCAATGGAGGTGGGTCCTAGAGGTAATAGGATGGTAAGAGTGGAGCCCTTGAGAATAGGGTCTGTGCTCTTATAGGAAGAAGCCAGGATGGTGAGAGTGGACCCTTGATAATAGGGTCTGTGCCCTTATAGGAAGAAGCCAGGAAACGAGTGTCTCTGTTTCCATCGTATGGGGATGCAGCAACAAGCTGAAATCTGCAGCCTGGAAGAGGACCGTCACCAGACTCCAACCAGACTGGTACTCTGATCTCTGACTTCAGTCTCTGGACTGTAAACATGCATTTCTGATGTTCCTGCTTTATAGCTTAGGGAGCTTTGTATGAAATACTTGCACACTTGTAGGAAACACTTGTATAAAGCCGCAGCAACAAAGCACCTCTCGCTCGTTCTTCTCAAAGCGGTTTATTCAGGCAGGCAGGTCTTGTCAGAACGGTTTATTCAGGCACATCTTTTCTCCTTCTCCAAGCTTCTCCCTCTAAGCCTCAAGCCTTTCCCTCTAAGCCTTCTTCCTTCTCCAAGCCTTCTCCTTCCTCAGGCAAACAAGCTTCTCTCCTCAGACTAGAAAGGAGAGAGAGTCCCTCTATCTAGAAAGTCCCTCTATTTATCCACCTTCCCAGCCCAGGTTGCGTGGCCTTAGTCTATTGGTATCATCTGGCCTGATCTTGTATACAGGGTGCACCTGCACAGGTCAAACGGTGAGCGTGACTTTACTTTGAGGTAGGAGGGAATCAGGTGTTAATCATAAGACTCAGGTGTTAGCCATGAGATTTTGCTAAAGTCTCGGGTGCTATCCTGGGACCCTCGCCACACCTGCTCTCCACAGAGCTTTGCTACAGTGGCCCAAACTAATGTAAGACTTGAAAAGAAGAGGATGAATCCAACTGAGTGTCCTAAACAAGAAAAGAAGGTAGGTGATGAGAGGAAAACAAAGACATAGTCTACACTTTGAGGTTTGGTTTCCATTATTTTATAACACAGTTCAATTCCAGCTTTGAATGAGATTATTAATGGTTTGGAATCGATAAAAGCTGCTTGAATTTCCCTCTGAGGAGTGGGTGTTCTTAACATTTACAAGTAGCAGCTAAGGTGTCAGAGCTTACTTTGTGTCCTAGTGTGATTTCTGTGGATGTGATAAAACACTCTGGCCAAAAGAAACAGAAGAGAGGGCAGGGTTTGTGTGGCTTGCACCTCCAGGTCACAGTCCATCACTGCCAGACTCAGGGCAGGTGCCTGAGCAGGAACTTCCAGCAGAAGCCAGAGGAAGGCAGCTTGCTGGATCCCTGTCAGACTCCTGTCTTTTCTCATGCTCAAGCTCAGATGTTTTACATAGCCCAGCCCACCTGCCCAGGGAATCGCACTTCCAGTAGGAGGGCAGGGCCCTCCTCCATCCATTAGTCTTCAAGACAATCCTCTACAAACATGCCCACAGGCCAAACTGATCTTACCACTCAGTTGAGACTTCCTTCTCTGGGGCTCTGGGTTGTGTCCAGTTGATAATTAAAGCTAACTAGGATGCCATGTTATCCCCTGGAAACAAAACACAGAGCCTTCAGTTCGTCTTTCTTCATCTGTGAGAAAGAATGGGAGCTGAAGGGCCGTGTGGCCAGAAAGCACCTGTGTCCCCTTGCTGTGGGGTAACACTATATTTCTGCCTGGGGTTGGCCAAAAGCATGTTATTGACCTTTGCTAAAAATGTCTTTATGTTGTGATTTTTGAGGCTCTTTCTCCAACAGCCCCTGAGGATGGACGCTGTCACACTTCCTATGTTCTCTTCCAACCAGAGTCCTGTTCCAGAGAAAACTTGGGGACAGTCTCTTCCATTTTTTTTTTTAGATTTGTATACACTGGCTAGTATTTATATCGTACCCAATGTGGATACATTCTACTGGGGAAAAAAGCTGTCAGTGTATTATTCTTCATATTTTTGTAGACTTTAGAGTCTAGGATGAGAATTGAGCCCAGGTGAGTAATGAGATCTATGTAATAAAGTAATGGCAATTTTAGGAATTTGGGTTCTTCTTGGTACATTGCATAGAGAAAGAAAAATTCTCAGAACACCTCTCAACTGAATAATTTGACTCAGAGCACAGATCGACCAAAGGCCTGGCCTTCCTAGTCAGGCCTGAGAGCCCTGCTGTTTCTGCCTTTAAGGGATAATGAAAGGCATGGGTGGGGCAGGAAAGGATGAAGGAGCGGATAAAAAGGGAGATGGGGAGTTGAGGTGAGGAAGCAAAGATGTGATGCAAGAACTGGGAGGTCAGGGATAAACTGCAGGGTGTCCCTGATGAGCACACCCAACACCGGAAGCAGATGTAGTCTCCCTTTGTGCTCTCCAGAAGAGAAGAGCTCCTCTCTTCTGGAGAGCACAAAGTACTCTCCAGAAACTGCTCTTGTTGAGCTGAGCAGCAAGGGGCCCTGCTTCAGCTCCTCAAATCCTTCACTATCAGCCACCATTCAGTCTGCCCTCTTGTAGCCATAGACACAGTTACTACTGGCTGTTCTTGGAAATCATTTCTGCACTGGATTTATTCTCTGCTTGCTCCCTCCGACCTCTCCTCCTTGTTCATCTTCCTGCACAGCAACCCCCAGTCTCCTTAGATATTAGTGGTTGGAGACCCCAGGCTCAGTCCTTGGAGTTTTTTGCTTTCAGTTTGTACTCTTTCCCAAGGTGACACCCTAGGAATGCATTGCCATTTGTGTATCATTCTTCCCAAATTCATGTGACCTGCGAATTCTCCTCACCTGGGCTTCAGAGTCACCAATGTAATGCCTCCTTATCATCCTCACCATATGGGTCACCTCAAGCCTAGGATGAGCCAACTAAATACCTGGTCGTCTGCCCTTGGTGTGCGATTTTTGTACTTTTCTCTGTCTCAGGAAATGCCGGTTCATTCTTGTCCATCTCTCCAGTTAATTATCTTGCAGTCAGTCCCCCTCCCTCCAGCCTCACTGTCTCTGCTCTCAGCACACCAGCTTCTGAGCAGTTCTCAGCACCATCAACGTGGCAGCCAGGCCAAGCTGCTCTTCTTTCTTCCCTGACAGTTGTGTTCCTGCCCTTGTGTCTTTTCATTCTTGTGAAACCATGTTGCCATGGTGATCAAAAGTAAGTTCTATGCTATCTCTCTGCTTCTCAGTCCTGATGATAGCCTCCTCAGTGTTGCCCTGCCCAGAGTTCTTTGGTTAACACAAGACTCTGCATCTCCATCCCTTTTACCATCCTCTGTGCCTGGCACCCCTGTCTTACCTGACAGTTCTGCTGCTTCTTTAACACCCTGGGTATCCACCATCATTTCTGGGGCTATCCTCAGCCTCTTCCTCTTGGGGGCCTTTCCTCCCACACCTGGGTGAGCAGTGATCCCAAAAGTCACCATTCCTAGGCTCCGTCCATGTCCCTCTTCTCCCATGACACTTCCCAATTCCTCCATGGCAGGAATTTGGTTGTGACTTGGGCTATTTAGTGCCTGTCTCTGCCTAAGAAAACAGAAAGTCAAGGAGTTGGAGGGATTTGCCTGGTTGTTCCCTGTACTGTCGTCCTTAGCCCCTGCAAGAGTGGATGGCACAGAGCAGATAGTCTCATGTGCACAAGACTGAGGTGGGGGGACTGTAGGCATTTTGTGAATGGTAAAAGATAGTGAAGGGACAGGGGGTCAGACCCAGTAAACATAAGAAAGCCTAAAGCTGCCTGGGAGCAGTGTGTGCTTGGGGAAGCTGGGGAAGCTGCCTGGGAGCACTGTGGGCTTGGGGAAGCTACCTGGGAGCAGTGTGGGCCTGGGGAAGCTGGGAAAGCTGTCTGGGAGCAGTTGGGCTTAGGGAAGCTGGGGAAGCTGTCTGGGAGCAGTGTGGGCTTAGGGAAGCTGGGGAAGCTGTCTGGGAGCAGTGTGGGCTTAGGGAAGCTGGGGAAGCTGCCTGGGAGCACTGTGGGCTTGGGGAAGCTGTCTGGGAGCAGTGTGGGCTTGGGGAAGCTGGGGAAGCTGTCTGGGAGCAGTGTGGGCCTGGGGAAGCTAGGGAAGCTGTCTGGGAGCAGTGTGGGCCTGGGGAAGCTGGGAAAGCTGTCTGGGAGCACTGTGGGCTTGGGGAAGCTGGCTGGGAGCAGTTGGGCTTAGGGAAGCTGGGGAAGCTGTCTGGGAGCAGTGTGGGCTAGGGGAAGCTGGGGGGCAATCGGGGGGATCCCCAGATAGATCCTGCCAGGTCGCTGCACATTCTCACTTGGGTCTGGCTGCATCCCGTCCACTCTGAGGCTTCTTGATCTCTGAATCCAGCACAGATATCCTCTGGCTGCTCAACATGGCCTAAATGAGGAAGTAAATTGGTCCCTCTGGGGCCCTGGGCTCACCATGGAGGGAGCTGCTCTCCGTTCCTCTCCTTGCTTTCCTGCCTTCATCGCTGGCAGTTTCCTGGTCCTAAAAGCGTCCTTGCATTAGGACCTCCTTAACGAATGTCACTGTTTTCATTATCATCTGTCCCTCATGGACCTCAAAAACCAGAGCAGCATGTGACTGATGTCTGAATTCCTGATGCCTTTGTTCAGAACGTGGTAGAGTTGCCCTTCATTTATTCACCTGGATGGATGAATTCCTGGATATGAACCAGATTGGGCACATTCAGGGTGGTTATGGCAAACTGAAATCTGAGAAGACACTTTCTTTTGAGCCGGAGTCTCGGAGGTGGGAGTTTGGCTTGTGCTTAGGCCAGTGGGCTTCAAGGCTGAAGCAAATGGTGACTGGGGAGGTGTCCAGTGGTGGTGTTTTCTCTGTTGCCATTGATCATTGGAGCCATGAATAACTTCCAAGGCAATTCCCCAGATCTTGGGTTCACAACTTCATGTTAATCTTTCTGGGTCAACCTGCTTTACTTTGGAAGAAAATTCTGGGCATTCTTTTCTCTTCAACCACATCAATGGTGTAGAGAAGTGACATTATCCTAAGCAATCTGCCAGCTTTTATCCTGGCAATGAAGCTGGATTAGGTCCTGTGTGTGAGAGTATTAGAGTGTGCAGGAGGTTGGGCTGAGCATGTTAAAAAGACCCTCACTTAAAGGGGACAACCATAACCCCCACCCTTCCTACATATGCCACATGCCCACAGAGGCCAACAATCCTCCCAGTTCTAAAATCAAAGCAGATGGAGAATGATGCTTCAGAACTTGTGATTACTGCCAGATTTTTACCCTTTAGAAAACGTCCCCCATTTCTGAAATGTAGCCCTCATAAAGATGCATCTGCACAAGGCCGTGTCCTCATGCCCCCAGGTGTTCACTCTCTATCTATTGACATAAATCCTAGAGATGACAAACAAGTTCATCACGTGCTTACAGTTTCATCTGACCAGCAATATTCAGTATGCATTGCTTAAACTTGCCACACGATACATTAGGAATGACAAGTGAGATTAGACATAATTATTTCATCTGCTTTGTTTTTTAAATATATGGGGAAAGAGCCATGGTATGCAAAATACTGCCTTTTGTTTTTTGTTCTTAGTAATTATTCATTTATATCTGGTTTATAGTTTGGCATCCTCAGGTTGATTAAGGCTAAAGGCTCTCACGCTTTAAGAACTATAGAGAAACATAAAACAAATTAAAATGTTCTCTGAAATGTAAGGATCGAATGAACTGAACGTGAAGACAGTCACTTTCCAGGTCTCATGACAATCCACCAGCGTCTTTATTCCATGAAGAAGGGATAATATTTTGGAGTCTGTTTTGAAAAATTATTTTGGGGCCTGGAGAGATGACTTAGTGGGTAAGAGTGCTTGCTGCTTTTACAGAAGGTTAGGATTTGTTACCGAGCACCCATGTGATGGCTCACAGCTGTTTAACTCAATGGTATCTGATGTCCTCTTTTGGGCTCTGTAGGTACCAGGTATACATGTGGTACACATATATACATGCAGGCAAAATTATTCTTTTTTTCAAATGTAAAGAAGAAACACGTTTTGGACTTAGGGGCAGCCATTAGATGTAGCATTACTGAGAAACTTACTTCTTGTGTGATTTCAGGGAAAGCAAGGATTCTCCAGCATCCCCGAGAGGCAGCTCCTTTTGGTGTCAAGGTCCCTCCACAGGCCTTCATGACTGACTCAGTGTTAGGCTCAGGGTTGGGCTTAGGGACACACAGATTGTGCCTCAAGGACAGTCTAGTCAGGGAGCCGGTGCTGTTAGGGCAAAGGATATTTCCACAGCATAGAGAGGAGGGCACAGCTCTGCCCGAGCTGGAGGAGGCTACCTGAAGGAAGCGTTCTCTCTGGAAATCTCTGCCGCAATGTAAAGAAACAGACACTCATTGGCAAAATAGCAAAACAAGGCCAGATTTTGACTCCAGAGTCTCGGGGTTTCTTTTCTTTCTTTTTTTTTAAATTTTATTTATTTCTTATGTGTATGAATGTACTGTCTGCATGCAGGTCTGTGCACCCGTGTTGTGCAATGCCGCAGAGGTCAGAAGAGGGCGTCGGATTCCCCTGGAACTGGAGTTCTCCTGGAATTGGAGTTTCGGACGGTTCTCAGCTGCCATGTGGGTGCTGGGGATCGAACCCGGGTCCTCTGTAAGAGCGGTCGGCGCTCTCAACCGCTAGGCCATCTCTCCAGCCCCTCGGGTTTCTTTTCTACTCATCATTTCCTACATAGAAAAGAGAATTCCCTGTCTCAAAAACACACACACACACAAAAAAAAAAAAAAAAACAGAAAAGAAAAGAGTATAATTTAGGGAAATTGGTGTCTTGTGGGATAAAAATACACAGACAGGAAACGACAGGAGGGAAGGTCGGTGGCTAAGGTCTCAGGTGGAGAGGACGGCTGGGCAGGGAGCGGGGAGAGAGTCTCTTGGCTGTAAGCTCTCTGCCAGTTATTCCTTGGGTCTAACATATTACTTCTGGGGGCTCCCGTGACATCCCCTGTGCATCGGGTATTGGGTGAGCTGTGTGCATGTCCAGAAGGGCTGACAGGACCTTACCAGCATGACCCAAAGCTTCCCCTCATTTACTGAGTTTCCTTTCAGAAGTTCTAAGAACCAAAATTTGTTTCCAATTGTGTCTATTTCTAGAACTAGTACAATTCTCTAAATAAATAGGAATAAAAAATCTTGCTAGATTATCTGGGTTAGTGATTATTAAGCAGTTTTGGATTTGGGGTCACTTTTCTAAAAACCCTTTTTACTAGTATATATTAATTATACATAATGGGCTTTATTATAATGTTCTCATACATCTACATAATACACTTTGACCATATTTCCCTGCCATTATGTTCTGTCATCTGTCTCAAACCCCTACTGGTTCATTTCCTCTTCCTAGCTAATCTTCTATTTGTATGCCTTTTCAGAGTGGGGGGGTTGAGCCAACGAGTTTAGTTAGTATTGTCCACAGGATCATGGGTGACAGGTTATTTACAGGACTATACCATTGAAAAAAATGTCTCTCCCTCCCTCAGCTACCTCAGGGAGGTGTGGGGTCTCATGAGCCCTTCCTAGGGACCTCTTGGTTGACTATAAGAAACAATAATACCCTTTCCAGCAAAACTCAAACTAAAGCTCTTATAGAAACAGGAGACATTTCATCTGTGATCCCTAAAGATGGACTCTTAAAAATCTACCCAGACACAGAGACCATACTTGAGACATCCATGATCAGATAATGGGGATTGTAAAGTATTTTAAGGCACAAAGTCTCTGGAAAAGCAATCAGTCAAGTGGAGGCCTGGGCCTCAGGGTGGTGTACAGATGGTCTGCTGGGAGATAGGAAGTGGGTGTTAGGATATCCAACATGATCTAAAATGAAGAGTGCAGTTTTTAGACCACGCTGCCATGCACAAGGCAAGTGATGCATCCGTAGGGAAGAGCAAGGACCCACACCCCTAAGCAGGCACTCACTTATACTCATGTGTGTGCAGTGCAGGTCACCTGTAATAGTGTGCCATCCTCCATTAGCCAGAGCATAGGACAGTAACATTTGCCCCACTGTGTAGGAGTTGGGAATGACCATTTTAATCTTTTATGTTGTAGAGGATTTATGGTTTTCTTTCTGAAACACAGTTTGAAAGTGTTTAGAATCTGAAGATGCTTTTTTAAAAAAAATAACAGCCAAACACATGTTACACATGTCTTGACTTTCTTGTGAGATATGTGTAGATGTAGGCTTTGCATCTGGTAGGGATGCTTGGTCCTCGGGCAGCACTGTCTAGAGAAACAACCACTACAATGCACATACATTGTAATAGAGTATTACTAGAATGGTTCACAACCAGTGGAGGCTTGTAGTCCAACAATGGCCATCTCCATGTAAGGGACAGCGAGAATCCAGTAGTCACTCAGTCCAAGAGGCTGGACGGCCCCCAGTTCCAGCCTGGCAAAGAAGGTCTGGAAGATTCTTAGGAAGTCACCTGCCTTTGGTCATATTGCAAGGCCAAGGAACTAAGTTCTGACTTCACCAAAGATGGCAATAGCAAAACCAACTGAGACACATTCACCACTGGCAAGAAGAGAAGGCAGGCAGGCAGCTCTGGGTTTTTCCTTTGACCTCCTGATGTCTAGGCTGCTTGCCCACTCTGGTGTGGGGTCATTTCTCCTCAGTTAATCCTCCCTGGAAAAGTTCTCATACCTACCCAGAGGAGTGTCCTGTAGTTGATTCCATATATTACGCCAAGTATATAATACTTTGATATGATTTAGGCACATTTTCTCACACATATTAAATAATCTCCAGATCACTTACAATCTCCAATGTGATGTGAACTGTATAAAAATACTTTTTATACTATATTAAAAGAACAAAGACAACAGGGGCTGGAGAGATGGCTCAGTGGGTAAGAGGACCCAGTTTCTTTCCTAGCACTCATGTGGTAGCTAACAACCATCCATAACTCTAGTTCAGGGGAATGTGATTCCAACTTCTGACCTCTGTGGGCATTGCATGACTTTGGTACACTTACATATGTGCAGGCAAAACACTCATATGCATAAAATAAAAAGAAAAATTTCTATAAAGAACAGTGATTTAAAAAGTCTGTAGGTGCTCAGTCAGGTGTGATTTCTCTTTTCAAATACTTTTCATCTAGTTGGTTGAAAGTGTGAATTTGGAATCTGAGTATTTAGAGGCCCAACTGCATTTAATCTGTCCCTTTGGAGCAATGCAATGCTTAAAATTGAGTTAGCTCATTTTTAAAAAGAAAAGCTTGCTGAGAGGAGAACATTTTGAACATGAGTGATTGGATATGTTTCAATTATTTTGTGAGGTTTTGTTGCTAAAATTAATGGATCACTTTAAAAAGATTCATCCTTGCTTGCTTGAGAAATCTTGGCAACAGAATTAAACGCCAAGTCAAAACTTTCCTATCCAAAGAGTTCATTTCCCTTTTGTTCTGAGGAAGGGGTAATGGAGATTGAACTGAGGCCTGTGTGTCCAGCAGGCAAGCACTTTACTACAGAGCTATCCCTCCAGAAAGAGTTAGTTTGGAAGTCAGATTTAAAATTTTGTTTTAATAACAAGTATTTTTATAGAATTCACATCACATTAGAGATTGTAAGTCATCTGGGGATTATTTAACATGTGTGAGAAGATGTGCCTAAATCATATCCTAGTATTATATACTTGGTGTATGCTGTGAGCTCAAATCCAGTGTATATATAAAGGCATTTGTATTAGTTTTCTGTGACTACTGATTGGCAGTAATAATTTTTTCCTGTAAGTTCTTTGCATGAAATCTGTAGAAAAAAATTGGAAAATAACATGCTTTATTAAGCACATATGACATTGTAGTGTTTTGCTTTGTTTATACAATTTTAAAGCATCTTTTTCATCTATGGAAACCATTAAAGTCAAGGAATAAAATGAACTAAAATGAAAACCATATCTTTAAATTTCTGTATGGAAAAACTTAAATAAGATATTTCAAAATAAAAAAAAGACATGTACTTCTCTTGAAACATATGTAGATTGTTAAGTCTTTTTGTTCTATTGATAACATCTTAAAACTGATAGTTATTTCACCTTTATCTCATTGAATAGAATGTTCTTCTGCTGTTTTATAATTTATATTCCATTTTATAAAATATGTTTAATTTATTCTTCAGCAGTTTCATACATGGATGCAATGTATCTTCACCATGTCTACCCCAGTGGTCCTCAATGTTATACTGTAATTTTTTAAAAATAAATTTATTTTTAGGTATATGTGTATGTGCACCCGTGTTCCGGTGCCTTCAGAGCTTGAAGAAGGTGCCGGATCCCCTGGCCCGGAGTTACAGGTGTATGCGAACCACCTGACATGGGAGCTGGGAACTGAAAGTTAATACTCTGTAAGAGTAACAAGCACTTTTAACTGCTGAGCCATCTCCCTAGCCCTGTATACTGAATATTCCTATCAGTGTAGATTTATAAAAATATAGTCAACATTTATAAATAACTTTTCCTATATTGTCGGTTTTTGGTTCAAAATATTTTTTCCTTATGGAGTGAATTGCCAATAAAATTGGCAATTATTTGGCATCTAATTATCCTTAAAATGAAGGTCCTTTAAAAATTAGTGTGTGTGTGTGTGTGTGTGTGTGTGTGTGTGTGTGTATGAGTGTGGTCAAGTGTGTGCATGTGGGGGGTCAGATGACAACTTTTGGAGTCAGTTATCTCCTTCCACTGTGGGTTCTGGGGATAAAATCAGGTTAGCATGTTTGCTCTGCAAATGCCTCACAGGCTGATCCATCTCTCTGGCCAAAGATCATTATTTTGAGGCTGTAGGGAACACTCAGGAATGTACAGGTTTCTAGGCACTGCCTTTGAACTGCTTGCTGAGCTGCCTCTACTGTGCAGTTACAGGGTCTCAGAAGAACCCTGCACTAACTAACAATGCCACCCAGGACATACAGAAAATAACTATGAAGAAGGCATGTGCTGTATATTTTTGCAAGATGTAATGGAAAATGACAGTGTCATTTAAGCCATAGGAAAACTCTCCTTTGTGCTGTTGGAATCCAATGAAGGCAGGAGAGAAAGAAGAGGAAGGGGAGAAAGGGAAGGGAGGCTGAGGAGAGACCGTGGAAACTGGATGCCCCTGCGTTCTGCCTGTGTATGGAGCAGTAGAGTATACGGTGGAATGTCCCTAAAATGACAGCCTCAAACCAAGCCTCTGCAAGGAGATCTTGCCCCTGTAATGACTTCTGGAACTCATTTGATGTCTCTGATTTTGTTTATTCTTGAATTGTTCCTGCTTCCTCTGTGGGTTTGCCTATGAGGAAGGAAAATCACATTTGGGAAGTGGGTTTTTTTTTTTTAAATCTTTTATTGATGTTTTGTGTATTTCATACATCATTTCTCAATTCAGTTCAGGCATATTCCCCTTTCCCTTCCCCCCACCCCACTCCACCCCACCCCAGACCATGCAATCTGCCATAACTGTCCTGTATCTTTCTCTCAGTCTTTTTTTTTATGCTTAGGAATTCACATTTTCCTCCATTAATTTTATATTACTCTAAAACACAGATACATAGTCTTCACTCATATACGTGGGTTTTTAACTTTAAGGTGCTGTACGCATGCTCAGGAGTGTGTTAATCAAACAAATGTCTAATGAAATTATATCATCCTGTCTTTTCTGGTTGCCCCTCACTTAGCTAAACATACCTGTGGAAAATATAACTGAATTACCTTCATAATTTTTGGCTCAGTGACAAGAAGGGATATGGGTTGATACAACAGCAATGTAAATTAACTGTAATGTGTTAATTTCTTTTTTTAAAAATTTTTTTATTAATTTCTGTATGTGTATGAATGTACTGTCTGCTTGCAAGTCTGTGCACCTGTGTCGTGCAATGCAGCGGAGGTCAGAAGAGCATGTCGGATTCCCCTGGAACTGGAGTTCTCCTGGAATTGGAGTTTCAGACAGCTCTCAGCCACCATGTGGATGCTGGGGATCGAACCCGGGTCATCTGCAAGAGCGGTTGGCGCTCTTAACCGCTAGGCCATTTCTCCAGCCCAATTTCTTAAGGTAAGTTTCATACACATACTTCAGAAGTTTTCTCCAGGGCCCTGGGGCGGGGATACTTCTGCATTGTTCAAGTCATCTTTTTCAAGCTTTCGTTGACATGTATTAAGCCGACAGCCTCATCTCCTCTCTGCTTCAGCTACCATGAGGTGAACATCTCTGCTCCACTGCCTACCCCTTGTCATGATATTCCATCTTTCCACCACAGGCCTGAGAAGAACACAATCAGTTGACTATAGACAGAAACTTCTGGAACAGTGAGCTCAAAAAAAAGCTTTTCTTAAAAATAGACTTAAAAAAAATTTTTTTTTGTATGTGTACGAATGTACTGTCTGCGTGTAGGTTTGTGCACCCATATTGTGCAATGCCACAGAGGTCAGAAGAGGGCGTCAGATTCCCCTGGAAATGGAGTCAAAGATGGCTCTCAGCCGCCATGTGGGTGCTGGGGATCGAACCCGGGTCCTCTGCAAGAGCAGTCGGTGGTCTCAACCGCTAGGCCATCTCTCCAGCCCCCAAAGTAGACTTTTCCAATTATCTAGTCACAGGAATGGAACACTTATAGAACTTGTCAGTATTCACTTAAGGATAGCAAAACTGAAGGTTGTTGGAAAAGACACAGATGAGGGAGATGCAGAGGGCAAGGTTGGGCTTCCTGGGTCCAGAATTTCTGCAAATCACATTGCTCAATCATCTTTCTGTAGTTTGACTTCTAGAAGTCAGTGAGTGGGGCTCAAAGTGCTAATCCAACTTGGTCTTTTTAATGCCCATCTCTGACATTATTAGAGGCTCCCTACTTGTCCCCAAAATGCCAGTCATGCCCTGAGCGTAAACTCAGGTGTGTGCAGCCTAAGGGGCTCATTACAATCAGCAGAAGGTACAGCTAACACTCAGGAACATCTAAGTGCTGTGAACTTTGTTTAGGAACCAGAGGCAAAGCCCACCCATATTCCATGTCATATCAGAGAGCTGTTCATAGAAATAATCAGGATGTGACACACAGCCCAGTGAACACGATCAAGAGCCCTAGACACATTCTGAAGGCAAACTTGCTATCGCTGAGCCTCTCATCAGGGTTTCTACTCTCTGTGTTAGAGATTACACTGATGAGTTCTTTGTGGGGGAGTCTGTATGTCAGAAGTCTCGAGTCCCACCTTCCATCATTGCACCCTGAAGTGTCCCTCCTGTCAGCAGGCACACCTTATAGCCCCATTTCCTATCCTACATGGAACTCCCTAAGACCCACCCTCCCATCTCCATATGCTCTCTCATCTTCAAAGAGAGTTTAAGTACCCATCAATCTTGAAGTGTGAAGTGATAAGCATTTTTTTTGAAATCAGAAACTCTCTCTGTTCTTTATGAAGCCCAGTAATAATTTCCATGAAAATATCTGTACACATGTCTATGTTTGCATATGTAAAATGCATGTACATATGCAAAGATACCCTTTTCCTAACCTTAAAGGTTCATGATTTGCCTTACAGTGAATTTTTTATATTAACTTTTTAAGCTTTTTGACTATGAAATAAATAATTTTGTATAAACCTACTCAGTATTTGTGTTTGAAATGTTCATGGAAGGCCTGATAAGACTCAGTCTCTGTTCTGACTCTCTGTCTATACAAATACACCTCTTTGTATCTCTCTGTTTCTGTCTCTTTCTGTTTGTCTCTCTTTTCTCTCTCTCTCTGTCTCTCTCTCTCTGTCTCTCTCTCTCTCTCTCTCTCTCTCTCTCTCTGTCTCTCTCTCTCTCTCTCTGTATCTTTCTTTCTCTCCAGAAAAGCAACAAGTATTTAATGAAGTACCAGATACTAGAAACCATTGAAATTAATGAACTAGCATATTCAGGCTATATAAGCACTAAAGTAATTCAATTGAATGGAATCAATTTTCACTTAACTAGGAAGTTATGATGTCACCCATATTGTCTTCAGTGACACTTGTCTATGTCATTTCATTCTCATCACCAGAACAGGCTCTCTAAGGTATATGTATAGATTTTCTCTTAGGATTATGGATTTCTTAATTTGATGGCTTTCTTTAAAAAGCTTGGGAGTTGCATAGGTGTGTCATTGGTGCAAAGTGATGACACTGACTTGAGAAGAGTCCCCCAAACCTGAAGTGTCTTTGTACTCTGATGGAGCCTCAGTTGGTACATGCTTACTAACAAGCACTGAATATCCCTGTGGTACATCAGGTAGGCTTTTCTGGGGACTAGATTCATAGTCAACTTTTGACTGTGGAACAAACATGGAACTTTCTATTCTCCTAACTAACCTTTGTATAAGTCAAATGAGTGTAAACTTATATTGATGAGGCTCCAAACTCTGTGTAAATTTGTGTGCACGTAAAAATGTACCTTATCCATGATGTCTTTCCATACAGAGCCAATTAATTTTAGACAAAATTATCCCACTTGGACCTGTTTACTTTCCTGAATTAGGACCAATGAGGGGAAACCAACTCAGCAGGAGTTCTGTAATGACCAGTGGCCTCTTGCATGGAGGTCTCAAGGGACTCATATAAGGCTAAGTGATGAGGAGGCAGGCATGACTGGCAGGTTAGGAGACCCACATGAAACAACACTGTCACCTTCAGGTGGGGGTCCTCTTGGATGATCTTGAGTCTTTCTGGAATTCTATGGCTTTCACATTGCAGTCATTGAGGGATTACAGTAAACTCCGTGAAAATGCTCTATAAGCCACAAAGTACTGTGCAAACGTTTACTGTTTTAGTCTAAGATTTGGCCAATGAATCTTGGCTAAACTGCTTTCCTCTGTTGTCAGATGGTGACACTTCCTTTTCTCTCAAGACAGGTGAGGTATGCTTGGAGCTAACATCTGTATCAGAATCTAATTCCCTTTAGAAGTCACACCACTGTCACTATCATCGAATCCTTTGTTGTTTTCATTGACTTCCTGGAACTCCTGCAAGGCATGTTGGGAAGAGGAGACCTGTGTTCCTGAACCACCCATGGTTCTGCATTATGGACTCAGGAGCTAGTCTCTAATAAAATGCCTCTGAATTCAGAATTTTCAACTTCTCCCTTTTCTCCAAAACAATTTAAACCTTGTAATTGATGTGCCAAGAAAATTGAACTCATTTATCTCTTTTTGTCTCTAATGTAAAAAAATATAGAAATACTGTAACTTTTGCAGAAAAACTCCCACAACTGCACAAAATTATAATAATTGTCTCTGTTTGTCTTCATTTAACCAGCTGGGAAGATAGTTTGGTAGAACACAGCAATTTTCTACATTCAGAGATAGCTAATTCCCAAGAGCAGCTGACGCCCAATCAAGTCCCAGGGCTTCCTCATTTCCCTGGAGAACCAGGCTAAAAACAGGAGGTGCAGCAGCCCAGAGGGGCAGCTGGCCTTGGACCTCTAGGAGCCCTAAACATCCCATTCCAGGTGGATCAGCTCTTCACTGCTGCCTGGAAAGTCACAGGCGATGTCTCAGTTCATTTGAGTTGTTTCAGCAAAATACTCTAGACTTGGAAGTTTGTTAACAACAAATTTACTTCTCGTAGTTCTAGATGCTGAGAGGTCTATGACCAAACTGACAGCAGATTTGGTGCCTGGTGAGTCCTGTTCTTCATGCATAGTGTCATCTGTGCTCTGCCAGAGCAGAGGGGCAAAAGGGCTGACCAGATCCTGGGCTTCTTTAATAAGGGAACGAATTCCCTTCATGAGGGTTCCACCCTTTGGACCTCATCACATTCCAGAGCTTTCACCTTCTAACACCATCACACTGGATTTTAGGTTGTGCGTGTGTGTGTGTGTGTGTGTGTGTGTGTGTTTATGCATATGCATGTGTGTTTGTATATATATATATATATATATATATATATAAAGAATCATATAATTGTTTATATATACCTCTGTATATGTGTAGTTGTGTGTGGAGAGTATTTTGGACATTAATCCAATAAATCAATGCCAGTCAATAACTGTTTATGACTATCTGCAGCATTACCAGGGTGCATGCTTAGAAATAACAAGTCTATGAGTCTATAACCCAACTCTAGCTATAGACAGGTCTACCTCAGTCATCTCAGAACTAACATTCCTATGACTTAGAGGAAAAACCTTAGTGTTTGTGACACTCAGGCCATCTAGCTTTATAAAAATCTGATAAAAACTAAATTTCCATTGAGGATAGCATTTTTTAAAAGATTTATTTATTTATTTATTTATTTATTTATTTATTATTTTTGTCTTTTCGAGACAAGGTCTCCCTGTAGCCCCAGCTGTCCTAGAACTCACTCTGCAGACCAGGCTGGCCTTGAACTCACAAAGATCCACCTGCCTCTGACTTCCAAGTGCTAGGATTAAAGGCATGCACCACAATGCCCAGCGTGAATTATTTATTTTTATATGAATGTTTGCCTGTGTGTTTGTATGTGCACTGCTTGCATGCCTGGTGCCTGCAGAGACCAGGAGAGGGCATGGAAAGCCCTGGAACCAGAGTTACGGATGGTTGTTTGCTACCGTGTGGGTATGTGAACCTAACAGAAGTGCTCTTAACCACTGAGCTACTCTTTAGCCCCCAAAGTCCAGATTAAAAAATTTTTTTATTATTATTTTTTATTTTTTTGTATGTGTATGAGTGTACTGTCTGCATGTAGGTTTGTGCACCCATGTCGTGCAACGCCGCGGAGGTCAGAAGAGGGTCTCGGATTCCCCTGGAACTGGAATTCTCCTGGAATTGGAGTTACAGACGGTTCTTAGCTGCCATGTGGGTGCTGGGAATCGAACCCGGGTCCTCTGCAAGAGCAGTCGGTGCTCTTAACTGCTAGGCTATCTCTCCAGCCCCTTTGAGACAGTGATTCACTATGTAGCTATAGCTAACCTGGAACTCTACATAGACCAGGCTAGCCTTGTACTCATAGAGATCTGCCTGTCTCTGCCTCCTGAGTGCTGGGATTAAAGCTGTGTACCATCAGGACTGGTGATATTTTGGATCTAAATAGGCACCTTCTTTTTCTTCTAGAATACAGGTAAAATGTCATTAACCATGATGACTGACAGCATGGGAAAGGAGAATGTATCTGGAGACTTAGAGTCAGGAAACCTAATGGACATGCAACAATGGAATTTAACAGACTTGGAAAAACATAATCCTAGAGAAAAACTGAGAAAGGTAAAAAGCAAATGGCAGCTTATACTTCAAAGCCTAAGGAACTGGACGTCAGATGTTTCTGAATGAGGTGGAGCAGAGCTGGAAGCAGACAGGTTAAAAGGCTCTGTGAGAAGCATGGGGACTTGCAGATCCCCACACAAGACAGGCCGCGCTCATCTGAGGCAGAGCTCCAGGAATTATAAATGAGGAACAAGTTCTCCTTTACAGTGTCTGTCACGGTGGTTAGTCTTCTCACTGCTTAGCAACAAGAAAGGCCCTAAGTTTTATCTTTTTAGGATAATTTTAGGTTCACAGTAAGAGGAAAAGGCAAATCCTGGAGTCCTCCTGAATGCCTTGTCTCCAGAGGGGCCCAGTGCTCCCCATTAACAACAACCTGCCACAATGGGACATTTGGTACTGTGGATGAAGTTACACTGACACATTTGTATCACTGGAAGTCCGTATTTCACACAAGGGCTACTAACTCTTGGTATTATGTTTTTGAAGGTTTGGACAGATGAATTGTGTTAGTTTTCTCATTACTCTCTGTCTAAATACCTGACAAGAAGCAACTTAAAGGAGAAGAGGTTTGTTTTGGCTCGAAGTCCGAGGGGATACAGCCAAGAGAGGCAGGTACTGCTGCCTTCCCACCAGCAGCACAGGAGCGTTCCTGGGCCTGTGGCTCACTGGGTTTGGGAATTGGGACATTTTCATACGTGTCTGGTAGTCTCTTACTGTCCTAATTTGCAAGTCCCTAATGATATAGAATATGGACCAACTTTCTATATACCAACTTATCATTCATGCATTTTCTTTTATATATCATTTTAAGTCCTTTGTTTAGAAATTTAAAAGTTCTTTCAATAGTTTGGATAAAATTATTTAAAAATATTATTTAGCAAATATTTTTCCCAGTCTGTGGCTTTCCTTTTCATCTTCCTGATGTATATCTTTAAAAATCTTTGATGGCCAAAGATTCTTAAAATGCATTCTATGCTATATGCTTAAGGAGTACTGCATGATATTTTTACATACCTTTCTTGATATAGAATGCAAAGTGATTATTGCACTTGCACAAATGAACTTACCCATCATCCTACATTTGTGGTAAGGCTGCCTAAAAATCTGTTTTAGCAAATTACCAGTATATAATGCAATGCCAATAATCTCAGGCCTTCAGTTACATCATAATACTTAACATCTGTTAGAGATAAATTTATAAACTATTGTAGTATCAACAGACAAATCTGAGGGTTTTAAAGAACTTACATTTATTTGCAGGCATGATCTATCTCTTGAACCTGAAACATGGGAGAGCATTCCAATTCACATACACATCAGTCTATTCAGAAAAATAACCAGATGTGCATGGACCATTTGTCCACCATGCTACACTAAACTTCTTCAAGGTCTTCACCGTGCTTGTGTCTTCCTCAGAAATGTGTCTGATCCCTAGCTGTCTCCTCCAAGTTGCAAGGCTTCTCCCTATCAGTCAGTATTTATTATTAATTAGTCAGTATTTCCTTCCTGTTCATCCTGCTCTGTCCCATGGGTGATATCAAATAAACATCCGAACACACAAGCACTGAAGAAGTGTGTGGTCTTTCTATAGTGCTCAGATATGAAGAGTGGCAGTGTACTGTGAGGTTCTACTGGAGAGAGAGAAGGAAGTGACTAACTCTGGGGTAGAGAACAACTTGTAAATTATAAGGGAGGAGGTTATACTATGACTGAGGCTTGATGAAAGAGCAAACATTCAGGACGAAGGCACCAGAGGATGTGCTGGGAGCTGATCCATGGATAGATGAGAACTGCTCACTCAGGTACAAGCAGATCATTTGACCTTTGATGGAAGGATGCTGGAGGAGGCAGATCCTAGCAGAGGCTGCAGTCAAACTCTAGAGGACAGGGTGGACCTCTAGAGTTTATCCCAGAGGCAAGGAGAGCCTACAAGAAGTTGAGAACAAGATGGTGCTTATGGCTATGTTTTTTATTTTTAATTTATTATTATTGTTATTATTATTTTATGTGTATGAGTGTACTGTCTGCATGTAGGTTGGTGCACCCATGTTGTGCAATGCAGTGGAGGTCAGAAGAGGGCGTCGGATTCCCCTGGAACTGGAGTTAAAGATGGTTCTTAGCCACCATGTGGATGCTGGGAATTTAACCCCGGTCCTCTGCAAGAGCAGTCGGCACTCTTAACCGCTGAGCCATCTCTCCAGAACCTATGGTTATTTTTTGAAAGATCGTTCTGACACCAATAAAGAGAATGGCAGGATGGATAAGGCTACTCACAGATTTTGGAATAAGAATGGATAATGCATTGAGTCCAGGCAGGCTTTCCCCAAGCTTCGTGTCTTCCACAGGAAAATGTGGATAGAACAGTTGAGAAGCACTGATATCATCTGCACAGAGTCATTTTATTCATATCCTTTTCTCTCTGGAATTCAAGGCTGAGGACTATTTGAAGGGAAGAAATATCTAAGAGGCTATCCAATTCATATAAAGATCTCTACAAATTAGCTTCGGTTCACTTTTGCCTATAGCCCTTTGCTCTGTACTTTACAAATGAAATTTTAAGAATACACGACCTTCTAGTTAAAACTCCCAGGTGCCCTCAGGATGGGATCCATTTCTGGAAGAGATTGTCCTCTGGAAAATGGGACGGCCCGGCTGATCTGATTAGGAGGTGGAGTAAGGCTGAGGTGCGGCACATGGCTGCAGAGGTGGACTCTGTGTCCAGGGAGCTGTCACCTCCCGTCTAAGTTAGCTGTCCATTCAAGTGTTTCCTTGCCTAGAGGGCTTGTGAGAATGGAGACAGCAGCTGTGCCATCACCAAGAGATGGAGCATACCTGATCTGAAGGTAGCAGTGGATTTCTTCATGAACATCTGCTCAAACTCATTCACTGTAACTGGCAAATTTTATATCAGAAAATAATAACCGCTGCATAGAGGATTTCCTTCCTAAAATGTCACTGAAGGATTCTTAGACTATAAAACTGTTATTGTATGTATAATCTGAGGATCAGCTTAGCTTGAACCCTATTGCTGGGGGTACATGCAAAAGGTTGTCTTTGAAATGTGAAAATTACGGGTTGCATCAGGAGCGAGCATCACTTAGCAAATGGAACTGAAGGTCAGAAGAAGCTAAGCAGGGCATCTCCACATCAGACCTCGTGCAGTGTCAGGCAGAAAGGAGCTAGGGGTCCAGGTCTCAGTTACAGCTATGCACATAGAGACGCAAAGCAGCAAGAGTGGGCATGAACTTCAGAGGAGTGAAGAGTGTCGTAGGTCAGATGAGCTCACTTGAAGCCTGCCATCCCTTGCAGAGAACGAATGTGACCGGCCCGCTGCTTACAACCTGCACATTGTGTTCTCACTGCCTGGAGTTGGAGCACACACTGTGCTCTGGGGGACCCTGAAGGCTGAGGACTAGTTCCAAAGGAAGACAGTGTTCTTTGTTTGGAAGAAAGAACATTGGGCTCAGTGGTACTCAAGCTGGAGTTGTTCTTTTTCTTTCCTTTTTACAGAGCTTCCATCTGCTTTCTAGTTTTTATAGCTTCATTGATAATTCACATTCCATAAAATTCACCTATTATAAGTGTTCACACTTCAGTGAGTTTTAGAAAATGTATAGAGTTACACAGCATGTGCACACCTATAATCCCAGCATTTGGGAGACTGGGGCAAGAGGAGCGGGTGTTTAAGGCCAGGCTCTAGTCTCCATTACAAAATGCATTTTAGGCCACTCTGGGCTACATCTTCTGTAGCAGATATTGGTAGTTTGTTCCTTTTGTAACTGATGCTTGGCTATACTGAATTGTATTTACTCACTGTGATGGACAAATGGGTTGTTTCCAGCTTGGGCTATTCTGAATAGTGATAGCCTGTATGTTCATGTGCAAGTTCTATTGCTGAATTGTATGTTCATTTCTTGTGCATAGTTTTCTGGAAGTAGAGCTACTGGGCTTCACAACTGTGCTAACATTTTAAGAAACTTCCATGGAGCATCCAAAATGGATGCTCCATTTTGTATTATTACAAAGTAGAGTCCTTGCAATTTCCCCACACCCTGTAAACAATTTGTATTGCCCACTATTTTTATAATAAAATATCTTTATTGGTGTTTTGTGTATTTCATACATTATTTCTCAGTCCAGTTTAGACACATTCCCTGTTCCACGTCCCCCACCCCACCCCAGTTCATGCATTCTGCCTTACATGTATTGTATCTTTTTCTCTGTCTTTTAAAGTTTTTCTCTGCAGAGGTTTATTGTTTGGGCGGAAGTTAACTGTACAGTCAGTTCTTTGATCCAGTTTTTTTGTCATTGTTGTTCCCTCCCATTTGTATTGCTCCAAAATATGCCTATATATACATCACATATATGCCAAAATTATGACCCTTGAAAATAAACTGTATGTTAATTCCAAAATATGTTTAAGAGTTCACATTTTCTCTTTAATTTTATATTACTCTAAAATATGAATACATACCCTCCACCCATATACCACAAAGTCTGAAAACAAGTGATAAGTTAATTCTGTTGTTTTTTATAACAGATATTCTAGAAACTTTGGAAATTGCTTAATTATTAATGTTAAATACTGTTTTATATGTTTATTGTCATTTTTATGTCTTCTTTGCTCAACTATCTTGTCATATCCTTTCCCCACATTTTGGGGGTTTTAGATATCTTCTTATGCAGTCATAGAGTTGTAACAGATTCTCCATGCATGTCCTGTCCTTCACCAGGCACCTCTCTTGTTACTTCCTTCAATTTCATGGCTTATGTTTGTTTTTCTTGATGATATATTTTGAAGTTCAACTTTTAAAAATTTTAATGAAATCCAATTTATTTTATTCTATTATTAAAATATTTTATTTGGGAGTGGGGGGCATTAGAGATTGCCCAGTGGTTAGGAACACTGGCTGCTCTTGCAGAGGACAAAGGTTTGAGTCTGAGCACCAACATGGCAGCTAATAACCATCTGTAACTCCAGTTTCAGGGGGGATCTGATGCCATCTTCTGACCTCTGTGGGTATTGCATGCCAGGAGTGCACTTATGTACATGCAGGCAATATACTCATACACATAAAATAAAAATAATAAATAAAATATTTTATTTAAGAGAGAGAGAGAGAGAGAGAGAGAGAGAGAGAGAGAGAGAATGAATGCATACATGTATGTAAATACCCACGGAGGCCAGAAGAGTACATCTGATCCCCTGGAGCTTGAGGTTGTGAGCCGCTCTGGGTGAGTATTGGGAATTGAACTTGTGTCCTCTACAAGGATATTAGGTATTCCTAACCACTGAGCCATCTCTCCAAGAGCCCCTATTTTATCCTACTTTTTCCTGTCATGATTTATGCATTTGGTATTATGTCTTAGGACTCTTTGTCTAACACCATGTTTCAAAGATTCTCTTCTATGTGTTCTAGAAATTTTTTCACTTAAGCTCTAACACATGATTAATTGGCAATTAATTTTCTTGCCCAGACTGAGAAAGCCCCCTATCTTTTGTTTGTTTGTATGCATATTCAGTTCCCATTTACCCAGTACTCTGCCATTTGCCAAAAATAACTCCCACTGAGCAGTTTGGCATCTCTGTTGAGAACCCACAGATCATAATACATGATGGATGTTTGGACACTCAGTTCTATTTCAGTGATCAGAGACTTGCCCCTCCAAATTGTCTTAATATATCATTATAGTATGTTTTGAAATTGGATGCTTTCATCCAAGTTTGTTTTTCATTTTCACAATTGGTTCTTCTAGATACTTTTTTTATTGCTATGGAAATGTAATTTGGCTTGTGAATATTACTAAAAATTCTGCTAGGATATTGATAAGGATTGTGTTGAAGCTATATTTAGATCAGCTTAGGAAGAGGCATTATCTCTCCCATATTAAGTGTGGAGTCCAAGTGTGCCTGTGACAAGTTACTCCATATTGTGTGAAACTGGCTCTCAGGCTTGTCTGCCCTGGGTGACTCCACTGTACAAGGTAAATCGGCTCTGTTGTGAGTGTGAATGCTGAAGCAGGATGAGTCTGCATCTGGTTTGTCCAGGTAAACACCACTGCCTGTCCAGCGTGAACTGCAGGGCACAGGCTGATAAATAACTTAACTCGTGGAAGAAAAAACTCCACTACCTGTGAAGTTATTGAAATAGATCAATCAAAGATGGTCACAGGGTATATCCAAAGCATATTAGAAAAACCAGCAAAAGTATCCAATAGACTAGACCAGTGAAGGATGCAATATCCTTGCTGGATCACATGAAAAGAGGAACATCTAGCATCTAACACCATTAAGGCACAACCGCCCACAACCTGCTATCAGACCATCTGCTAAGAGCATCAAGGAATGGAGCCACAGAGAACACTGGACTGTTCTGAGGATCAGTTTAGCACATTTCCACTGTTCTGCCCAAACTGCAGTCCATCTCTTTGGCCTGGTGTTGCATTCAGTAGCTACACCATGGCCCCTGTGTAAGCTCTTCAGCTGGTTCCTTGTCACCTGCAGTGACCGTCTTTGAATCTGTGTCAGCTCTCTGCTTCTGCCTTCAGCAAGGCCACTTTGAACTTCAGTAAACTCTCTTTGATACTTCTCAAACCATTCTGATATACATGTACATATGCATGCAGGCACAGTATTGTGTGAAGTGTAATGTATAATCTGAGAATCAGCAATTACGATTGAATGAAAGAAACTGAGATTGCCAAGAGTCTTGTTACCCTTTTTACTCCCTTCTTAAAAAAAAAAACTCACTCTGTAGCCCAGGTTAGACCATCATAGTAGTATTCTTTCTGCCTATGCCTCTGTTTTGTTCTTTATGATGCTGTTGTTAGTTGCATTATTTTGTTAATTCAACTTTTGATTGTTTATTGCTAGCATATGCTGCAAGTTTAGAAAACTCATTTATTAACTCTAGTAGTTTCATTGTGGAATCCTTGGTTTTTTTTTTTTTTTTTTTCC
>VZQC01010196.1:111667-196061 GCA_009823505.1 Rhizomys pruinosus
AGGTTTCTTATTCACTTCCCCGGGTCTATGCTGGGACTTTTCTCATTTATTCTTTTTTTTTTTTTTTTGGTCTCTTTGATCTTTTTGAGACAGGGTCTTCCTGTAGCCCCAGCTGTCCTGGAACTTGCTCTGTAGACCAGGCTGGCCTTGAACTCACAAAGATCCGCCTGCCTCTGCCTCCCGAGTGCTGGCATGCCCCACCACACCCGGCAATTCTCATTTATTTTTGAGCTAGTTTTAGAATCATTTTTTTTCTTTCCTAGAAAAGTATCTACTTTGTCTAGATTATTTAATGGGTTGACATAAAAATACTTCTCCAAAATTCTTACAGTGAAAGATATACTCTTTTTCTGCTCTGGCAATTTATGTTCTGGGAATTCTGTGTTTTGTTTTATCAGTATAGCTGAGGGATTATTAATTTTGCTATCTTTTCAGAATTAAAGTTTTGCTGTCACTGTTTGTTTTTAGTTTGTTTCCCTGACTTTGACATTAGGCCTTATTCTTCCTATTTTATCTTTGTTTTGTGTTTCACTTATTCTTCTCTTCCTTAAAATATAAGTTTAGATTACTACCAGAGACCTTTAAAGCTATAAATGTACCTCTGAAAATGCTTCAGCATATCACAAACACTTTATGTTGTGTTAAATGTTTGCTGTGCTAAACATTTTTGTTAAGTTCCTTTGTGATTTCTTTTTCTTTTTTACTCATTTTCTTTTTACCCTTTTTAGTGATATTTTGTTTACTCTCCTTCTAAATTGAAGGCTTTCTTAGATATTTCCTTTTGTAAATCTCTAATTTAATTTCATTATAAAATGAACTTGAGTCTGTTTTGTGGTCTACCACGTGTTTTTATTGCAGAGAAGGCTCTGTGCATGGACAGAGAGTCTTCGGAAGCCCCACGCCATTTTCCCAGCTACTCTCTTTGCTTTTGGCTGGGCTTGCTTTGTTCTCATGCTTTGCCAAGGAGCAGCAGGCTCTGAAGATGGGGAACATGGTCTATTTCCATCTCTATTGGGCATGAAGTTTGTCACAGTCCACTATGATGGTGTCACCCCTCAAAGCCTCAGAGACCCTGGATATCATGTCAGTTCACTTTTTCTAGCTTTTCTTTTTCTATCTTCCTGACTCCTGGTCTCAATACAGTGATCCCTTTGCCCTTGAAGTGATTAGGACCCCAAATTCAGGGATGCCCTGGGAGTGGCAGTGAAGTTTATTGATTTCACTGTTCCATCATCTGAGTGAACTGCTGACAGACCTGAATGGGGGTGGAAACAGCACTGGGCCTGGGCAACTTGGGTCCCTGGCAGTCTTCAGAGACTCAGTATTTTCTTTTTTCGATAATGCTTTTATTGATGTTTTGTGTATCTCAGACATCATTTCTCAGTTCAGTTTAGACATATTCCCTTTTCCCTTCCCCCTACCCCACCCCAGATCATGCACTCTGCCATAATTATCCTGCATCTTTCTCTCATTCATTTTCTATGTTTAGGAATTCACATTTTTCCTCCTTTAATTTAATATTACTCTAAAATATGAATAAATGCTCTCTACTCAAATACAGTAATTACAGAGCCTGAAAGTAAGTGGTGGATTGATTCTAGAGCCTGTAAAGAGATTTATATTGTGGGGCTGGAGAGATGGCCCAGCAGTTAAGAGCACCAACTGCTCTTGCAGAGGAACTGGGTTCAATTCCCAGCACCCACATGGCAGCTAAGAACCATCTTTAACTCCAGTTCCCAGGAAATCCCATGCCCTCTTCTGACCTTCGAGGCATTGCATGACACTGGTGGGCCAACCTATGTGCAGACAGTACAGTCATAAACATAAAAAATAATAAAATAAAATTAAAAAAATTAAAAAATAAAGATATTTACATTATAACAACATAGTCGCTTTCAGATAAACAGAAATATAACAATAATGCTGTTCAGTTTACCTTTCATCTGGGGATTTGGTGTTAGCATCCACAAATGCAGGAGACCATTCACCGCTTGTTTTTCTAGGACTGTGTTACCTCACTTAGTGTAATGGCTTCGAGTTCCATCCATTTACCTGCAAAGTTCATGATGTCATCTTTCTTTACCAGTAAGTAGTAGTACTCCATTCTGTAGATGTACCACATTTTTGTCATCCACTCGACAGTTGAGGGGCATTTGGGTTGGTTCCAGCTCTTCATTATTGTGAAGAGAGCTGCAATAAACATGGATGTGCATGTATCTTTGCAGTAGGATGAGTCTTGTGGGTATATACCCAGGAGTGGTATGACTGGGTCAGGTGGTAGGTTCATTTTGAGTCTTTTAAAGGTTCTCCATACTGCTTTCCATAATGGGTTGTACAAGTTTACATTCCCACCAGCAGTGGGTGAGTGTTCCCCTTTACCCATAACCTCTCCAGCATTTGGTGTCTTTTGTGTTCTTGATCTTAGCCAGTCATATCAGAGTGAGATGATATCTGAGAGTGGTTTTAATTTGCATTTCCTTAATTATTAATGATGTTGAACACTTTTTAAGATGTTCCTCAGCCATCTTTATTTCCTCACTGGTGAAGTCTTTGTTCGGCTCTTTATTCCATCTTTTGAGTAGGTCATTTGTTTTTATTTATTTATTTTTTTTTACTTCTTTGTTTTTTAAGTATTCTATATATTCTTGACGTTAATACTCTGTCAGATGAGTCACTGGTGAAGATTTCCTCCCACTGTGTGGGTTTTCTCTTGCAAAGCAGAACAACCACAAAAAAGAAGCTATAGTACCCACTCATTCGCTAAGAAACGTAGATGCCAAAATTCTCATTAAAATACTTGCAAATCACAAACAAGACCCACATCAAAAAGATCATCCATCATTGATCAGTGGTATCTACCGGGATTGCAGATAATGGAGTTATCAGGATGTCAATATGCTGAAATAATACTATCATTAAAACACAAAATGAAATGAAAGACAAAAAACCACACAATCAGGTCATCTAATTTGATGAAAGACAACCAAGCCTTTGAGCAGATGCTTGCAGTTTCGGAAATTCTGCTTCATGCTTTACAAGGGTCCCATAGAGGGAATTTTGGTAGCTTGAAGGGAACATTCTTCAACAGATCAAAACCATATATAGAAAAACCCACCACAACATTCATTCCTAATTAAATGAGGAAGAGAAAAATTAAAACAATTCCCATTAAAGGCAAGAACCAGCAAGGCTTGGCCTTATTGCTACTCCTCTTAACTAGTGCCTTGAAACCGCACTTGTGCTAGGGCAATAAGACAAGAGAGGAATAATTAAAGGAGTGATAATCAGAAAAGACACGTAAGTTAAGCTTTCTCCTTTTTTAGCAGATCGATATACATAGTTATCCTATAAAGGATTGCTTAAACAACTCCACCAGAAACAACTAGAAATGATTACAAGGATTTCAGAACAGTGGCAGGATTACAAATTAACCTGGAAAAATCAGTATGGCTTTTCTTTACACCACACAATAAAGCAAGATAGTGAAGGAAGTATAAAAAGAACTTCCCACTCACAATGTAGCCTCAAAAATAATAAAATACCTGGGAACAAACCTATCCAAAGATAACCAATGATCTCTACAACAAAAATGACATCAAAAGATGGAAAGATCTCCCATGCCCATGGATTGGAAAAATAATATAGTAAAAATGTCCATTTTAACCAAATTGATATACAGATTCAATGGAATTCCAATCAAAACCCCAATATCAGTATTTTCTTTTTTTTTTTTTAAATTAGTTTTCTGATGCTTTGTGCATTTCATACATTTTTTCCCAAATATTTTCAGATTCAGCTTATCTTCCCTTTCCTCCCCCGCCACCCCCACCCCATCCCAGATCATGCATTCTGCCATAACTGTCCTGCATCTTTCTCTCAGTTTTTTTTTTCATTTTTAGCTATAAGTGATAATCCATGAGTACAAGCATCCTTCATGCAAAACCTATCTGCAGGCTGTTGTGCCCAAACACCTACAGCCCCACCATCCAGTGGGGGGTGACAGGTTGTTTGTTCAATCAAGTTGATCAAATGAGTGTCCAGACTACATTGCTGTAGTTTCACCATTCACCCCAATCGCAGCCCTTACATTCTACCACGCCCCCTCTTCCGCAGGTTGTTCCCTAGGCTTAGAAAAGGGGCACAGGTGGATGAGAGGTAAAACAGTCCACTCTCTCTGGAGCTGTTGACTTGGACTCTGGTCAATTCTGGCTGTTTCCTTTCATGGGCTGACAGTTTGTCCAGGAATAACCTTTCGATCCTACTAATGAAGAACAAGCAATTAGATATATAGGTATTTAAGCAGCACTAATAGTTATGGTAGGTTACTTTAGCATAGACACATGTTTGGATATGTTAATCCATGAATTACAATTTTCCCCCCTGTTAAATATGACAGGGTCTTACTGTGGCTTATAACATCTCCTAACCTGTAGAGGATGTAAGCTTGTGGCATCAGCCATGGGTTATTTCTTCAAGGGGAGAGCCAATAGCCAATTAGATTTGGGATATACAGGCACATGGCTGCCTCTGCTGCACAGTATTTCCAGGCAGGTGAGGTGTAGCTGATGCTGACGGTGGAGTCTTGCTTGACTCAGGGAGACCCATATTTGCTTTATTGGTTTAGTTTTCTAAGAAAGAATGCTTCTCTGTTGGTTGTATGACTTTGGTTGAGTTTTCAGAGGGCAAGAATAGCTGTGTGGGGTAGGTTTGTAGATTGATTACTGTTACTTAGGGGGAAGGTGATTGTGTTGTTCTAGTAGTCAGACTCGTTCTTGATTGTGCTGTTTTGTTTCTTAATTTGGTGTTGAATGGCACCCATTGTCACAATAAATCTGCAAGAGGCTGGAGCTCAGTACCCTGAACACTGTCACCTATAGCACCCTTGAAGACAAGGAAGGCCTCAGGACAGTCTTCTTCCCTGCCAGTTGTGTTCTTCCTCCCTGGGAGAAGCAACAGTGTGCTTCAGAATGTCTTTGAGCTCATCCTTGGAAGCAGTTCCTTCAGTTTGGAAAGTTAAAGGTCCTCAAGGGCAGGAACTAGCTCAATTCCTATACAGAGTGGGTGGAATATCAGGATGTGGTCCATAGCAGTGGGGATGAAGGACAGAGCATGGCACTGCAGCATAGCCCTTGTTGGCTGAGGATGCCGCTCCAGCTGTGCTCCTTTATTCTCAGGAGGCAGGGCTCTCTGCAGGAGCCATCAGGGCACCTCAGCTCTGGCTTACAGTAAAAACACCTGAGAATTCCCAGCCTGCTTCCTTACTCTCCTCTCAGCCCCATCACCAAGCAAAGGAAGAGACTGTGCGCCACTGCCACTGGGGTGCTTGTTTTGGAAGTCTCTAATGTATGAGGGGAAGCAGGACAAATCTCCAGCCCATTGTGTGAAGTCCTACTATGTGTCAGACACTAAATGCATTGTTTATTCTACAGTTTTCTTATTAAATCCTTACTCTATCTTCTGCTATTGTCTCAAGTCTATCTTGAGGTAAATAAGGTTAAATAGGTTAAATAATGTGCCTGTCTGATTGTCACATAGCTGTGGCTGAAGTCAGGATCTGATTGTGAAACTATGAGTCTCTAACGTCTATGCTTTATTCAATAACAATGGATTTTTCAGAAATACAAAAGTTTCAGCAGGATGTTGAGGCCTCTGACCTGAGTCTAAAGTTAGGGAGACAACTGGTTCTTTCATTATGCTGTCATATCTGCAAGAGCAATGCTTCACACCACACGTACATGTACACCACACACCCCTCATATTTCTCCGTCTCTTTCTCTGTCTGTCTGTCTCTCTCTCTCTCTCACACACACACACACACACATACTATAAATACAGCACACTAAATGTACTCCCAACATATACAGAGACTGCGTTATCTACATATCCATTACTGACACAAAAACTACACCACATATACCACAAATACACAGGATTCTGTACCCCAAATGTACCCCCAAACATACAGCATACTACACACTGTATCAATCTCCACAAACATCCTTGCACATACAGTTCACAACAAAACTGCACACATAACATATATACCACACACCATCCTATACCCAACACACACAAACACACACACACACACACACACACATACACACACACACACACATCCTACCTTCTATACATTGAGAACAGCATCTAGTGTTTAAACTTAGATATTATTAGACAAAATTCTTGAAGGCATGATCTTCTAGCAAGGTGTACTTCAAATGTCCCTTGGAGGGAGGGTGGGACAATTCTCTTTTAAGACAGAATCCCCATTTTTCACAGCTTCTCCCCCTCGGGAAGAGAGAGCAGGCTAGTAGAGGAGTTTAGCAGATTTATTGACATGAACATAGCATTGGAGACAGAAGGCAGGCTGTCATAGCCTGACATGCAGGAAACTTGGGATAAATATTTCTGTTGACTTCATGGATTCGTTATCCTCACATGCCCTCCGACAAGGGTTCTGTGATGGGAGAATTTGGTAAAAGGTATGTTCTTTCCTCAAGGAATGAATGGGGTTGGTGAGTGGTCGATGAGGAGGGAGGAAGACCACAAGAAAATCATAGGAGGGTAAATGAAGTGGAGGAATGAATCATAATAGTAATGTCTTCATGTTTACTCCAAAAAATTCCCAGAGCAACTATGCATTTGTAGAGCAAAAATAATAGGTTACATTAGAAAGAACAGCTAATAGTTAACATTTATGCCCTGGGCACATTGCTGGGATTTAGCATGCATTCATTCAGGAGTCTTTTTTAATAATTTAGAATTTTAAGAATTTCATACGTGACTGCTCTATTTACATGATTTTCACCCTTCCCTTTCTTCTCTCCAACTCCCAGATCCCCCAGTACCTCTCAATTTTGTGAACTCTACTTTAATTATCATTGTTACACCAACACACACATGTATATAAAACCTACTGAGTCCATTTAGTGTTGCTGATGTGCACATGTGTTTAGATCTGACCACTTGGAATTAGATAAGCTATCAAATAGCTCATCCCAGGACCAAACCGAGTCCCCTCTCTTAGCAGTCTTTGATTACCTGTAGCTCTTTATCTAGTGATGGAACCTTGTGAAACGTCCCCCTCTATATAATAGTGTGTCAACTGGTTTTATCACTGTGAAGGTCTTGTTTTAGGTGACCGTATTGTTAGGATTTCAGGGATGTAGGTAGCTTCCCTGTCATGCCTAGAAGGTATTACCTAGAGGAGGAGTCCTGGTTCTCTGACTCTCACAGTCTTTCCGCTCCCTCTTCCCCAATGTTTCCCGAGTGATGGATGTAGCAATGGCATTGCAGGTGTATTAGTTCAGGATAAGCACCTCACAGTCTCTCATTCTCTGCATTTTGACTAGTTGTGGATCTCTGTAGTAGTCTACATCCATTGCCAAAAAACTAGTTTCTTTGATGAGAGGTGAGAGCTACATTGTCTATTGGCATAAGGATAAGTATTTAGAATACAGTGAAAAATTCTGTTGGTTTAGGGAAATAGCAGCAGTAGTTTCTCCTCTAGGGTCTGTGATCTCTCTGAACAAGCTAGGTTTACAGGATCAGGCATGCATTCTCTCCTATTGATCGGGTCTTAAGTCCAATTAGACAACTGTTGGCTGCCCTCAAGATAAAAGTTCTACTATTGCACCATTAGGGCATCTTGCTGGGCTGGTCATTTTGTGGTTGTAGGCTTCACAGCTAGGTAGGATCATTGACTGTTTTTCTCCCTTGGCAGCTTGTGTAACACCTTCCAATGCTATGAAAGCTTGGCCTCAGGGAGGAGGCTTCCAGGGAAGCCCAGTTTCATTCCTCCAAGTCCTCTATCTGAAGTGTATGGTGTGTGGTATGCTCAACAATAAGGTCTTACGTTCAAGTTCTGGGAGCCGACCAAGGGCATTAGTAATAGTCTATCTAGGGAGAGGTCTCTTGGATCCTTGGATTACTCTAACAGCTCAAATGGAGGCTTCCCGTGCTTAATACTGGGGGATTTGTTAACAGCCTATCACTCTGACACAGAGTATTTTTGTCCTGTGTGGCACAAATCCATTTAAACTAGACACACACACACACACACACACACACACACACACACACACACTCTTTAAGTATAAAATAATATGTTTCCCTGTATCTTTTTCATTGAATTTTTATGCACTTCATATGGAATCTTTCAGTGAGTCCTCATCACCATTATACCGCGTCTCTTTCGGCACCCTCTTGCCGCGCTCCCTCCGAGTTTACATTTTCTATCATTTATACTTAGGATCCATTGCGCCAAGTTTTTTCCCTCACTCACTCCTCAGGTTCTGGGAGGTAATCAAGGGCTGTGGCAATAGCCTGGGTAATTTGGGGAGTCTCTTGGACAACCCTGGCCAATGACTCAAAGGAAAGTTTCTCCTGTCTGGTACTGTTTCTTGATATGCCGCCTTCATCTTTGCATATGGTATGGTGTGTCTAATTTCTCAATAGATTGTTTGACTAATATGATTCTCTCAGGGTTTTTACCCCAGAAACACATTTTTCACTCCTCTCTCTCTTTACCTGTCTAGCCCTCCCTCCATGTCTTCTCCATGCCTTCTCCATTTAAAGTATTCCCATTTCTCCCTTGATTCTGCCAGTTTCCTATGGCCCCACTTCTCTTGGGCTCCTTTTTCCCCTTTTTATCTTCTCCCTTTCCTTCTGTAACTCTTCCTCTCCCCTCCCAGTTAGATACCCTGGTATTATCCATTCCTGCTTAGTAACACATGTCACTACTAGCCTTCTGTCTCAGGCTCCCTCTCTCCCTTTACCATCCTATTTCCTTTTCAATCACCTGTTCCCTGCAGTTACATCCAGATAGCTACTTCCATATAAGGATTTGGTGCTAGGATCCACAAATAAGGGACAACATACATCGTTTGTTTTTCTGAGTTTGTGTCACTTCACTTAGCATAACAGCTTCTAGTTCCATCCATTTACCTGCAAATTTCATGATGTGGTCTTTTTTCACTGCTGTATAGAACTCCATTGTGTAGATGTACCACATTTTCATTATCCACTCATTAGTTGAGGGATACTTAGGTTGTTCCCACCTCTTTGCTATTGTGAAAAGAGCAGCAATAAACATGGATGTGCAAATATCTCTGCAATGGGATGAATCCTTGGGTAAATACCTAGGAGTGGTATGGCTGGGTCAAATGGTAAATTCATTTTTAGTCTTTAAGAGTTCTGCACACTGCTTTCCAAAAGGGTTGCACTAGTTTGAATTCCCACTAGCAGTGAACGAGTGTTCCCTTTCCTCACAATCTCTCCAGCATTTGGAATCATTTGTTTTCTTGATCCTAGCCAGTCTTACCAGGGTAAGACAAAAACTTTTTTTGCCTGAAAAGTTAATTCATTTGTTTTTTTATGCTTCTATTGATGTTTTGTGCATTTTAGACATCATTTCTCAGTTTAATTTAGACACGTTCCCCTTTCTCTTCCCCCTACCCCACCCCAGATCTTACATTCTGCCATACATGTCCTGCATCTTTCTCTCAGTCTTTTTTCTATAATGTTTAGGAATTCACATTTTCCTCTTTTAATTTTATATTACTCTAAAATATGCATATATACTTTCCACTCATATACAGTGATTACAGATTCTGAGAGTATGTGGTGGATCCATTCTAGAGACCATTAAGAGATTTACATTATAACAACATAGTTGCTTTCAGATAAACAGAAATATAACAATAATTTTGTTCAGCTTGCCTTTCATCTGGGGATTTGGTGTTAACATCCACAAATGAGGAAGACCATTCCCTGCTTGTTTTACTGGAACTGTGTTACTTCACTGAGCATAATGGCTACATTTACCTACAAAGTTCATGATGTCATCTTTCTTTACTGCTGAGTAGTACTCCACTGTGTAGATGTTACCACATTTTGTCATCCACTTGTCAGTTGAGGCACATTATTTGTAGAAGAACAAAATTTAACCCCTACTTCTCACCCTGTACAAAAATCAACTCCAAGTGGATTAAAGATCTCAGCATAAAACCTGAAACCCTATTTGATCCCCAGCACCCACATGGCGGCCACAAACCGTCTGAAACTCCAATTCCAGGGGAATCTGACACCCTCTTCTGACCTCAGAGGCATTGCATGACACGGGTGCACAAACTTGCATACAGACAGTACATTGATACACATACAGAAATAAATAAATGCTGGGCATGGTGGAGCACGCCTTTAATCCTAGCACTTGAGAGGCAGAGGCACGCGGATCTCTGTGAGTTCGAGGCCAGCCTGGTCTACAGAGTGAGTTTCAGGACAGCCAGCTACAGGGAGACCCTGTCTCAAAAAGAGCAAAAAAAAAAAAAAAAAGAAAAAGTTGGTAACAACCTACAAGACATAGGTGTAGGAAAAGACTTTCTAAATCAGACAGCAGCTACACAGGAAATAAGGTCAACAGTTGACAAATGGGACCTCATCAAACTCAAAAGCTTCTGTACAGCAAAAGAAACAGTCAAGGAAGTGAAGAGAAAACCCACAAAGTGGGAGGAAATCTTCACTAGTGATTCATCTGACAGAGCATTAACATCAAGAATCTATAAACTACTCAAAAAACAAAGAAGAAAACAAATAACCTATTCAAAAGATGGAGTAAAGAGCAGAGCAGAGATTTCACCAGTGAGGAAGTAAAGATGGCTGAGAAACAGCTTTAAAAAGTATTCAACATCATTAATAATTAAGGAAATGCAAATTAAAATCACTCTCAGATATCATCTCACTCTGATATGACTGGCTAAGATCAAGAACACAAAAGGCACCAAATACTGGAGAGGTTGTGGGGAAAGGGGAACACTCATCCACTGCTGGTGGGAATGTAAACTTGGACAACCATTATGGAAAACAGTGTGGAGAACCCTTAAAAGACTCAAAATGAGCCTACCACCTGACCCAGCCATACCACTCCTGGGTGTATACCCACAAGACTCATCCTACTGCAAAGATACATGCACATCCATGTTTATTGCAGCTCTCTTCACAATAGCCAAGAGCTGGAATCAACCCAGTGCCCCTCAAGATGAAATCTTAAAATGTTTTAAATTTGCATTTCCTTAATTACTCTGCATATCTTTTTCAAATATCCTTAGTGTTTTCATCTCTCCTTTTCCCCTGTTGCTCTGTCTTACCCTTCCTCTTGCCTTCCCAGTTAACATTCTTCCAATTTTCCCCATTTTTCCCTTGATGGTGCCTATGTCTTACTGCCCCCACAGTCCTTTCTTCTTTCTTGGTTTCTGTAGTTATGTCCAACCAGGACTTCTTCAGGATAATAGAACAATCCTCCTGCCTCTTCCTTTCCAATGCTGGGATTATGAGCATACAACATGTTATCTGGCTCAGCAGGGCCCTTGAGCAGCTAATTGTTATTTCTGTATAACGCTTTCTTTCCCTTCCTCACAGCTCTTCCTGCAGTTTAAGCATCCTCTTCTCTTAGCTGCTTGCTCTGACGTAAGCACCAACCCTCACTGTCCCTGTGGTCTGTTGTGCTCCCTTCTTTTAGGACATGTTTCCCATTTTATTCCATTCTTCTTCCATCTGTGAAACACTTTATGTGAGACCAGCCCTGTTGCTGACAGATCCCAGTGATGCAAACAAGAGTCCTTCAGAGTTTGTCTTATATGTGACTTTTCCCATTGGTCTGCTGTGTGGCATGAAGCCAGCCTGAAGGCTTGAGATTAGAAACACATTCATTCTACTTCAATTCCCTTTTTGCTAACTCATCCCATATCCCGCTGTTGGGAAGCCTGGGCACTCAGCAGCCCCACCCCTTCGGGGGCATGTACCTAGCTAGCTGTTGCCTTTTCCTTTCTCCCAGATCCTGGACTGTTTTCTCACAGACCTGAGCTTATATAATCAGCTGGGGCCTGAGGCATGCTGCTGCACTCTGGGGTTGGTTTATCCTCCTTGTCTGGGTCTTATTTCTGTTGCAGACTGAAACTCCTTTGCTATCACGTCTATGTCCAATAACAAGTGCATTTGCCTTTGGCAGACTGACAGAAGCTCTATGAAACAGAGGGAACATTTAAGGCATGATGACCTAGGTCTTGGGTCAACTTGAGTACCTCTGTTTAGGAAAATGGAGTACCTGAAGTCTCAGAGGCTCTGTGATATGCTGAGTTATTAGTTTATTTGTCTAGCCCTTCCAGAAAAGCATGGATTTTCTATAGGAATTTTAGCTTTGGCACATGGGGAAGTGAACGAACAGTGAGTATTTATAGAATCAGCTGCTGTTTGGGTAATCTGAAATTTACATTACGAGCTCCGTAAAACCCAGGTTCATGTTTTTACTGATCTTGCCTCCCCTAGACTATCTGCTAACCTAGTCACTGAGCACATAAGTCACTAGGCTTGGCACTGAACCTGAAGATAGACAGCTGCCTGGGACATGCCTTAGACCAAGCGGGAAGAGCTGGTGTAAGGCACAGCAACACAACAAGGTATCAGGAGAGAGTCTAGTACCAAAGCAGGTGTATATAAGGCAGAGGACTGCTCTTCTGGGGTGGTTGGGAAAAGATTCAGAGAAAACTTAATCTTCAAGCTTATGTTTGAAATAGAAAGAAGAGATAGGGTCTACGCTCTGAACTCTGGATACCAGGGATGGGATGTGCTGATTCTCACAGACAGCATTTCCAGAAGGCATGCCATGTGTCTGGTCTAAGTTCCTGCTCTCTAAGATCAGTACTTTTGCTCCTCGTATTGCTCTACTAGTGAGACCCTTAGTGACTCCGTTTCACAGGGTTCACCTCAAGGGTAAGAGGAAATGGGAGGTAAGGATTTTTGTTCTTCCACTGTGAACCTCCAACCCCACTGGCTTCTGCTAAGTGATCCTTAGCTATCATACAGATTTGGGATTTCTGTTTTTTGAATTCTCATGGCACCCCAGAACTTAAGTTCACTCCAGCCCTCTAATCACTGGACATCACTCACACCTCAATAGTGGCAGTTCCTGCTGTTCAGTCTCAATAATTTTCCAACTCATAAAATGAAGAAAGCAGTCACTCACAGATTATCCCTGGCAGGAGACCTTGTAGGCTTCTGAACCCTGTGAATGCTCCTCTCCCATGCTCAGTGTTATAACTGTCAAAAGAGTGTTCTGGCCTGGCATCCTGACCACGTGTGCTCTGCCACTGCCATTTTGACAAATTCTATCATTTCCCTGGGACTTGGTTTACTTGTTTGTGCTCTACCCTCATGTGAAGTGAATGAGAAAGATTGAAAATAGTGCCCAATAAAGCTCTTGATTCTAAGTTATTGACTCCGTTCTCTCAAGAGTATTTGCTTGAGATAAAAAGTATTTTCTTATAAAAGAGATAAGTATTTGCTTTTAATAAGAGAAAGGATAGTCTGGGTATCAGTTTGCACTTGACTTAGACCAGGAAACCAGGTATTATTTCTAGCTTTAGCACTATTGGCTGTGTAATTTAGAGCTAATAATCTTCCTGTACTTTCATTATTTATTTCAAAAATATTCAGCAAGCAGTTTATGTTTCAGGATCCATCAAACAAAGAACAAACGGAGCCTGCCTATGGAGCTCCTACTGTCTCCTGAACCTATTTTTCTTTCCAGACCTAGAGATTGCATCTAGGGTCTTGAGCATGTTAATTAAACTGCCTACCACTGACTTAGATTCCCGGACCTTGCTCTTGGATCTTGCACATTAAAACAGGAAAGCGATACTTCTCAGAGTCATTTGGCAAATTAGTCAAAGTACTATAAAAGCAAAGATCGGTGATTATTGGAGAGAACGTTGTCTTAGTTTCTTGTGCTGTGATAAAATACCTTAGTAAGAGCAACTTAAGGGAGAAAGGGTTCATTTTGGCTTACAGTTCGAAGGTGCAATTCAACATGGCAGGGAGGTGGCAGGAGCTTGAAGCAGCTGGTCACAGGCATCCACAGTCAGGAAACAGAAAGGAATGAATGTAAGCGCTCAGCTCATCTTCCATCTGAGGAACGTGCCACCTACAAGGGGCGAGTCTTCCTACCTCAATTAACTTAATTAAGGTAATCCCTCACAAGCATAGCCAAAGGCATATTTCCCAGGGAATTCTTGATCTCAAGTTGACCACAGAACTAAACATCTTAAATATAATAACCTTGTTTCTGTCCTTGGTGAATGAGGAGTTTCAGATGAACATACCCTCCTACCCTTCCCTTTCATCATCTGGTCAGCCTAGAGAGATATTCCTTTCCTTGTGTAGCATGACAGATAGGACACATCCCATGATAATGTCTGTGAAGGCATTTTGTGAATGGGAAAACAGTATATGGCTATCAGTCCTCTGTTAGCCATTTGTTGTTTAGAATGAATCTCTTGGCTGTGAAATTGAAAACTGAAATCAATAGTCACTCAGAGGACATCAGTGCTAGTGATGGATCAGGCATGTTTGAAAAGTAGAAAGCACTGGTCACAAGGACTGGGTGGTGAGGAGGATAGGCGGCTCACAAAGCCAGCAGCAGCTGTCATCCTGTCTTAGTGATGTGTTCTCTCTGGATACACTGGCTCCTGGGATTCCCTATTTCCTTGAGGAACATATGGCAAGCAATGAGGTGAGGGGAATCATGCAGCCAGCACTGTTAGTGCATGAACTCAGCTTGCCAAGGACAACCCAGCACTGCCAACTGGGGAAACCTTGGCACTGGCCAAGCTGGACAGCTTGGCCTCTGTGTGAGGACACCTCCACTCAGCCGCCACTACTCTAAGCCAAGGCAGTGCTGAGCCTGCTACCTGCTCTGCCTGTGTCCACCAGACTCTATGGAAGTCAGATCCAGAGGGAAGAGGAGCACAAGTGGTTCCAGAGAAGGAAGTGTGGGTGTCCAGGATCAGGAGATGAACAGACCCAATAGTAGATCCTGACTGTAACCCTCCCAGGACCTGGGCCTTGCGCTGCAGCCTCCTCATCACTAAAGCATGACGATAATACACTGTTGGCCACACTGGACATCAACATCAGAGGAGAAACAGGAAAGGGACCAGAGGAGACATAGCTCAGTTGGTAAATAGGGAAGTGATACTTCTTGTTTACTGTGTAAACATGAGGACATGAGCTGGATGACCAGAGACCAGATAAAAATCTGGTCATAGGGGTGTGACTCTGTAATTTCAGGGCTGGAGGTTGGGGACCGGTAGAGACAAGCAGGTCCCTGAAGCTCATTGGCTACCTAATCTATCAAAATTGATGAGCTCAGGGTTCACTGAGTGACCCTGTCTCAAAAATAAAAGGTGAAAAATGATCATGGAAAGATACCTACTGTCAATCTTTAGCCTCACAGGTGTACCTGACCACACTAACAAGACACACATCATCCACACAGCAATGACACACATGCTAATCTTGATGCCTGATTGACATACCTGGGAAGAGAGAAACTCAGTTCAAGAACTTCCCCCAGCAGGTTGGCCTGCGCATGTCTGTGAGACATTTTCTTAATTGCTAATAGATGTAGACTGACCCTGCCTACTGTGAACCATGCTATCCACAGGCAGGTGTGCTTTAGTCATATAGGAAACATAACAGAACATGAGCCTGGGAACCAGTGAGTAAGTGGTGTTCCTCTGTGCTCTCTGCTTCAGTTCCTGACTCTGGGTTCCTGCCTTGAGTTCCTGCCTTGGATCCCCAACCCCCCACCAACCCACACACACTGTAACCTGCAAGATGAAACAAACTGTTTCCTTTCCAAGTTGCTTTTGGTCACGGTGTCTTTCACAGCAACAAAATTCAAAGTAGAACACACATACCTACCCTAAATGAAGGAAGAGGAAGAGGAGGAAAAGGAGGAAGAGGAGGAAGAGGAGGAAGAGGAGGAAGAGAAAGGGCGGGAGGAAGAAAGAAAAGAAAAACCTCCATCACGGTGCTTCCTCCAACCTACGACGCAAGTGCTGGAAAAATCAAGTTTCTTTTCTGTCTCCAGGAGAGTGAGAATGAGATAATCATACAAAAAATTTAGACTTTCTATACCCTCAAAATACTCAGGTTCTCTGAAAATGGAATGTGATTATTTTTAATCAGCTGACTGGGATCCAAGATGACCTCATCGTCTTGTGAACTTCTCTGAAACACATCCAGCTCTCTCTGCTAAAAACTGAAGTGCACTGGCTCTGAACTCCCAGTGACCCCTGCAGAAATGACCACTCCATCAGCTCTGTCTGGGGAGCAGTTTCAGAGGCAAGAAAGACAGACCAGAGTAAGGGCATCTGTTTGGCTTGTTTTCTTCTGAGGTTGATGATTCCGTTAACATTTTAGTTGTTCAATGTGAATTCTTAGTTCCCTAGAGGTAAATTGAGTCTCATACTTCTCCAGGGACCTGTCCTTTCCCTTGCATATGCCTTCTTTATTTTGCTGTCTGATCTTGAGCTTCTTGTTGTAAGATGTCTCACTCCTAATTGTACAAGCTGTGATAACCTATCGGTCTTCACTGGAGACCTTAGTGAATGCTCTGTGTGTTCACTGGTGTGAGTACCTCACTTTCCAAAGTTGAAGAGAGCTCCTCAAATATTTATCCTCTCTCTAGTAAAGTGTCTCTCAATGCTGGAGCTGGGCCCCTATTAAATTCTTCCTCAGATGTTGCTCTTCAGCTGATTTGAGAATGCAGAGTTCCTATTTCATACATCTGGGTGCCCTTGAATCCTGGGACCTCATGGATGGAGGGAGACAAGGAAGCATTTGAATGACACATCTGACGTACAAGGGAAGCTCAGAGGCAGGATTTAGGTAGGCGGAACCCTCATATCAGGTGACCTAACCCTTTCACCTCACCCAGGGGATCAGAAGGTAACCAGGCCAGGGGCAGCAGGCAGGAAAATAGAAGTGAACTTAAGAATGAAGTATTCAAGGTTCTAGAATCCACTGTGTACAGAGGAGTAGGATGTACTGGTAACAGGGTCCTTTATGCTGTTGACTGCTAGAAAGGATGAACTATTGATTCTGAGCCTGGTAATGGGCAGGCCTACCAAATGTCATCCATTCTCCAAGGAGGTAAGGCTTTTGGCATTGAGACAGAGCCCTTCCATGCCCTGTACTTGAAACCAGCCTTCTATTTTCATTTTCGCTCCATTTATTTGGTTCTTTTGTGGTTCAACATTGAAATGAAAGCACAGGTTCCTTGGGGGATTTATCTAATCTGGCTGCAAATAGCAGATGACCAGATTCCCAGCTTCTGTGTGTTTAGACCCTGTGATCACAGTCTGTAAATCCTTCTGATGCCCAGCTCAGAGACTGAGGCAAAAATAGCAAGTGAGGTCAGTCCTCAGAGGACAAAACAGAGTGCCTGTCATCTAAATAGAAGGAACCAAACCACCTTTTAAATGTAAGGTTAAGAAACACCTTATTCATCCTCAGCTCTGCTTGTGGCTGAGCCACTTGATCTTTTATTTATCCATAAGCAGGTTCTGAGTGACTGTGGGACACAGATGCCAGGGAAGAATTAGACACAATCCTGGCAAGAGCGGATTTGCTGCAAAGCTAATGACACTCAAGCTTTGGAGCCCCTCTACACCCTCCTGGCCTTATCCAAAGCCTGGGGAGGAGCCCTGAGAATGTGTGCCTATGATCTTGTTTTATGAACTACCTATGCATAAGGTGCCACCCACTGACATTTTAATTTTATTACATTTACATATTGTGTGTGCATGTACATGTCATAGGGTACATGTGGAGATCAGAGGACAACTTAGAGGAGTCAGTTCTTTACTTTTACCCTGCGGGTCTGAGGGATTGAACACAGGTGCTCAGGCTTGATGGCAATCACCTAAGTCTGCTTAACCTTCTCAGTGGCCAAATTTTAAAGGTTTAGTTCCTGTGAAATCTGAATCTTCTCCCCGGTCCTTTAGCCCTACAGGAGCCATGTTCATGTTCATGTTCATGTAAACGAATGAATTCCCCAGCATATCTGTGATGCTGGGGTAGATGTTAGGAGTGTGCAGGAGCTGCTGGACGAGGGAACTCTTGCTTAAGAAGATTGTCCATATATTTAGAGCCAATGATAGGTTCTGTTCTGCCTCATCCTGAGTGGGTGAACTGAGATTCCCTGCTGCTGCCCACCATCTGAACTTAGCATCCAACTTTACTTTAAAGACTTGAACCTCCAGGAAACTGCCCTTGATCTCCATAAAAATCATCCTCGGCTTTGACCTCCACAAAACTTCCCCTGATTTCCAAAAGACTTCCCTTGACCACCATATGGCTACCATAAGTCAAGTACCAGCTACACTTCAAGGTCACCAGGCTGCTTACGAGGTAGCCAACTACCAACTGGCTATAATTTCAGGGGTTCCCACCACCATTTCAGGTTCTGTAATCACGTAGAACAACTCACTGGACTCATGATAACACTATAACAAATGCTTATCGTTTTATCATGGACACTTGAAGGGTGCAGGTTGACAGGCATGCAGAGCATCTGGTCTGTCTCCTTGTGGACTGGGGGAACTCTCCCACCAGTGCATTCTGGTCATCAGGAAGCTCTGCTTCCCTTGTCTATGAGTTTAATAGAGGGAAGAACTGAGGTTCTTGAATTGGGGTTCTGGTCCCTGAGTGATAGCCCCCAAACTTCTGGTAATTACTTGTCATGACATTACTCTGTTCAAATCTCAGAGTTGGTAAAAGAAGAAATACAAGATGGCTTAAATTCCAGACTTTCAGGATTATCTTCCTTGATTCCACTGAGCCCTGCATTGAACTGCTGCTCTGTTTGGATTGTTGTCCTAGTTTGATTTTTGTTGCTGTGACGAGACCACCCAGGGGAGGACAAGGTTTATTTGCCTTGTGGGTTACAGTCCATCATTAAGGGAAGTCAAGGCAGGAACCGAGGCAGAGACCACGGAGGAGCACTACTTCCTGGCTTGCTCCCCCGGGCTTCCTCAGTTAGCTTTCTTACACAGCCTAGGCATTACTGCCCAGGAGTGGCACTAGGCACAGTGGGCTGGGTCCTCCCACATTGATTAATAATGAAAGAAATGCCACAGGCCAAGCTGATGGAGGAACCTCCTCAGTTGAGGGTCCCTCTTCTCAGGTTGTCAGGTTGACAGCTAAGACTAACCATCACTGTTGCTGACGTCTTTTACAACTCTCAAAGGAGGGCAAATGCAAGAGATTCCTATGCTGTCATTTTCATTGTATTTCTCTAATACAAAGTCCAGAGAGGGGGAAGTCTAGATCATTCCAACCCGATATTGTATATATCTGTTATATTCTATATAGCTGATACTCTGTCTTATCTCTATGTATTCTTTCTACCATCACTTGGGGCTCAAGAAGGGCAAATGTCATCCCAGTTTACCTTCCTCCTTCCCCACCTCCTCCTTCTCCTTCTCCTCCTCCTCCTCCCCCTCCTCCTCCTCCTCCTCCTCCTCTTTTTCCTCCTCCTCCTCTTCCTTCTCCTCTCAAGAAGTAGGTCAACTTATGCCTCTGCTATCTAAGGGAAGGTGGCAGAAGAAGCCCTTGATAGATGGACTTACCTCTCATTTACCCACGTCAATCATCCAGATGCCCCCTGACTGTGACTCTCACATCTGAAGCATCCCTCTATCATTTTCCAGTTTTCAAAATCAAATTTAAATTGAGTGATAGTTGGAGATTTACATACAGTTTTAAGAAATAATATCAGGATGCCATGTGCAACCTTGACAAATTTCTCCCACTGTAACACCTTGGAAAGTTTTATGACAATATTACAATTAGGGTATTGACATTAGTACAGTCTAATACATAATATTTCTGTCACCTTAAGCATCTCTCAGTGTCTTAGTCTGTTTTCTGTGCTGAAAATGCCTGATGCTGTAATGTATTAAGAATAGAAGTTTAGCTCATAGTTCTGGAGAGTGGGATGTCCAGGAGCACAGTTCTGCTGAGCATTTGGTAAGGGCTACCTACTCAGCCTTCATATCCCAGAGGGCACTGTGTATTGATATGATGCAAGTGTGTGCACTTAAATAATTTCATAAAGCTAGTAATCTCATCAAGGGACCCTACCCTGCAGTTCTTAAGCTTAATCAGTTCCAAAAGTCCCCAGCTCCAAATGCCATTGATATATAAATGTGGGCCTTAAGTCTCCAACACATGAACTTTCTGGGGACAAACATGCTTCCTTCTCCTTAGACCCTAGTATAATGGTTAGTTTTTATTGTTAATGTAATACAAACTAGATACCTGGGAAGAGAGAACTTCAATTAAGGTATTTTCTAGATTAACTTGGCCTGTGGTCCTATCTGTTTTGATTGTTGGTTGATATAGGAGGGTCTAGCCCACTGAGGATGGTATTGTTCCTGGGTGGGTAGGCCTAGGCTGTCTAATAAAGCTTATGTGAACATGAGCAGTATTCCTCCACAGTTTCTGCCTCAAGCTCCTGATTTGAATTCCTGCCCCGACTTTCTTCGGTGATGGATTGTGACCTGGAGTTGTAAGCTACATAAACCCTTTTCTTTGTAAGTTGCTTTTGGTCAATGTATATTTATTACAGCAACAGAAAAAGTAGCTAGAATACCTGGGAACTCTTAATCTGTCCTCCATCTGTTAAGAAAACTGCATGGAGTGGTTTTTGTGTGAACATGTCTTTATTACTATGGAATATATAGAACTGTCCCTTTTGCATGACATTCTAATGGCCCCTTTGGAATGTGGATGTCTCAGACAACCATGGCCAAGGGTAAGCACCTAGAAAAATACTGATCATTCTGAATACTGCCTGGTAAGACCATCAGGAATGCTAATTCATATTATATTCCTTTGCCTACATTAGAAAATATGAGGTAGGTAATTTTCCAACTGTGTACAATAAAAATACTATGTAAGCATAATTACAGAAAAATTGTTTTGCATTTGATGATACTTTCTAAGCATGCAGAAGCAGGAATGAGTTCGAAGTCTCTGGAGAGAGTGAAATTGGGAAGTAAATGTTTATTCATCACGCATTGAAAGGAGATTCTCCCCAAGTTGCCTGGACTGATACAGGGATAGGAGAAGAGAGTAAGAGGGCTTTAGCCTTTCAGGGCTCTGGCCACTAGAGAATACCTATCATCAGTCAATCTATGTATCTATCTATGTATCTATCTATGTATCTATCTATGTATCTATCTATCTATCTATCTATCTATCTATCTATCTATCTATCAATCATCTATCTCTCTATCAATCATCTATCTATCATCTATCTATCTATCATCTATCTATCTATCTATCTATCTTCTGTCTATCTATCTATCTTCTATCATATATTACCTTTTATCATCTATCTCCCTCATCTCTATTCCTCCTTCTTTCATTCTTCCTTACTTTTTCCTCTTCCTCCTCCTTTCTCTGTCTCATTTTCTCTTTTTTTTTCAACTCTTTCTTGATTTATTTCTTTTTCCCAGCTATCTCCATATTTTTCTTCAAGTTCAAGAGACTGAAGCAGCATAGAGAGAGTGCCTACTAATTACTGGGACAGGGACTGGGCCCAGCAAGTGAAAAAGTCAGAGAAAATTCCTTTCTGGACACACCTTTCATAGGGGACCTGGGTCTGTTTCCCTCTCTGGCAGACTTCTCTCATGACTGATACGCTTTTTCTTTCTTGGAGACCTAATTTCCACTGCATTTCTGGATTCTGCGGTATGTCAGACCCTGAAGACCTAGTCTTTTCTCAGCAGTTTTTAAAATTCTCACCCTCTTGTTTTTAAGGGTATGTGAATGCAGAGAGGACTGGAACATATCCAACCCTCCAGTCTCCTCACTACTTCCCTTCTTGGATTACATGGGGGTTCAAAATTCATGTTTCAAAATAATGACTAACTTCACATAGAAAGTAACAGGCTTGTGCTTCCACATAGGGGCTCATGAGGATCATCTATTCTGATAGTATGTTCGTTTGTATTGAGATATGACTCACATCTGTCAAAATGTTTTCATCTCTCAGGACCAGAGCTGAATGAGGTTTTGGCACAGGTGCATCCCTGTACAGACTCCACTCAGTCAGGACAAGGAGTTTTCCCAGCATCCTGGACAGCCTCTCAGGCCCCTCCTGGTTCATTTCATTCTCTTGAAGTTGGCATTGTCTTCATTTCTGCATTCTGCTCGTCGTGCCGAAGCCTGGCTCCATTCTGCTCATCTCCCGAGAATGTGAATGAGGCTGAATTCAAAAGTAACACAATAATCTGCTTAGTCCGGGCACTTTCAAGGCAGCATCGTATTTAGGCTAAGGCATAGTCACTGTCACTGTTTTTCACCATATTTAATGAGGTAGAGCAACAAGTGGAGCAGAAAAGACATGAAAACCGTGCAATTTGGAAAAAAAAAAAACATGAGTGAGTAAGTATAGAAACACATAGGAGACTGCATAGAAGGTGGCTATAATTTTGAAGGAGATTAGCACAATCGAAGAGAAATTTCATACTTGGCAATGGAAAAATAGAGAAGGTATCTTAAAGGCAGGACCCCAACCATCAAAGGCTTTGGTTTATAAAAATGCAAATTTATTAGAAAAGTGTGACTGAACTGAGAATGTAGCTGAAAACAACTGCTTGAAAACAACCGCCTACAGAGGCATTTTCTTTTTTTTTTTTAAACTTTTAAAAAATTTTTATTTATTTATTTATTTATGTGTATGAATGTACTGTCTGCATGTAGGTTTGTGCACCCGTGTCGTGCAATGCTGCGGAGGTCAGAAGAGGGTATCGGATTCCCCTGGAACTGGAGTTCTCCTGGAATTGGAGTTACAGACGGTTGTCAGCCGCCATGTGGGTGCTGGGGATTGAACCTGGGTCCTCTGCAAGAGCAGTCGGCGCTCTTAACCACTAGGCCATCTCTCCAGCCCCATTTTTTTTAAACTTTAAAAAAATGTATTTATTTTATTATGTGTATGAATGTACTGTCTGCATGAAGGTTTGTACACCCGTGTTGTGCAGTGCTGCAGAGGTCAGAAGAGGGTATCGGATTCCCCTGGAACTGGAGTTCTCCTGGAATTGGAGTTAAAGACGGTTCTCAGCTGCCATGTGGGTGCTAGGGATAGAACCAGGGTCCTCTGCAAGAGCAGTTGGCTCTCTTAACTGCTAGGCCATCTCTCCAGCCCCCAAGGGAGGCATTTTCTTAGGTTCAGCTGCTGGGCCACTATAGCTATGGCAGAAGGCGGTCAGATCACATCTTGATCTGGCAAGAGAACTTGGCAGTGTCATCTATATGCTGCTGGTTTTATAGGACCAGGAATGGAATGTGATGATTTTAAAGTAGTGTGTTTTTGTGTCAAGATGGGTGAGGGGTGAAGTTGGTATGGTTAATCTTATTAGTTTGACAATATTTAACATCACCTAGGAGAAACACCAGAGGTGTGCCTGTAAAGATGTTTCCAAAGAGGTTTAACTGATGTGAAAAGACCCACTCTGAATGTGCATAGCTTTCCATGAGCTGGAACCTGGATTGAATAAATAGGAGAAAATGAGTCGAACACCAGTATTCATCAGTATCTTCCGTGGTATGTTGGCCTGTACCCTCTATCCATGATTCAAAATAAACTTGTTATTTCTTAAGTTGCTTTGGTCAGGTATTTTATCACAATAACAGAAAAGTAATATAAACGGCTAGTGTCTATTTACTTAATGTATTTAGCTATACGTTTATTGAGAAACTACCCCGTGTCAGCCATTCTGGTAGTGCTGTTAGATGGCCCTTAAACTAGTTCATTTGATTTTAAGCAAATCTACCCTTAAGGTGGATATCATATTCATTTTAGATTCATAGATGAAGAAAATGGGCTGATCTGGGCATGGTGGAGCTTGCCTTTAATTCCAGTACTCAGGAGGCAGAAGCAGGCAAATCTCTGTGAGATTAAAGCTAGTCTGGACTACATAATCTGTTCTAGGCCAGCTGGAGCTACAGGAAAACTGTCTCAAAAATAACAACAAAAGCAACAGCAACAACAACAAAAAAAGAAAACAGGTAAAGGGAAAGAAATGAGTCAGGATCATCACACAGAGAGGATGTAACAGAATCACATACATGCAACATGTACAATCTAGCTGGATAGACTCTATTATGACAGACAAAATTCAATAGGGTCACAGAAGTAAATGATTTTCCCACAAGAGGAATTGTGATTTAGGGAAGAGGAACTAAGATTTGGAAAAAGAACATGGCATCAAGATTGGAGGGCTCCTGGTGATAATTCAGCTTTAGAACAACGAAGGGAAGTAAGACAGCAGAGCAGTTTGGGAGACTCCTCGGTACTTGTGCTTACTAGAGTACAATACGCATTGGAGTGCAGGTGCCCTGGGATGGAATTAGGGAAACAGATCACTAGAGTCATGAGTGAACTGTGTTTCATAGTATTCTCAAGAAAGCATGGGAGACATGGAGATAAGGGGAAAGGAGGCCATTTGCCATGAGAGAAGGCCAGCACTGCAGCTCGCATCCTGCTCAGGATGGAGAGGAAAGAACTGACATCTGATACCAAGAAGACAGAAAACACAAGACTCAGCATGAGTATGTGAACCACTGACTGGTCCAGAAGTGTCCCCTGGTGGGAGTGGCCTGGAGGGTAGGAGTAAAGGCACAGGGAAGGCATTTATTGTGATGTCTGGATTGAGTTGTGTGATTCTCTGGGACTTGAGCTTGTGAGAAGATGGGTCTGGATAGATGGGAAGGATGGAGGATGGAAAGGGGACTCATCAGCAGAGAGATGGGGATGATGGCAAACACAAAGGAAGTAGAGCAAAGTCTAAGCAGCCACCAGCTTGTGAAGGGACAAGAAGAAAGCAGAGCCTGGAGGAAAATTCTGGAAGGGCTTGTCATTTTTTACTATCAACATGATTCTGGCTGGCACATCTAAAGAAAAGTGATAATTGTACATATGTGCACATACAACACTCATGCTCCCAAGGTGAACAATGGCTGCCTAGCTGGGACCATATCGAAGCTCCAGTGCTGATGCTGAGGAGCGCACGAGTGCCAGGCACAGGTTTGTGAGTAAGGGTGGACGGCAGCCAACATTTCAGAACATCAACCCAAAAGCAAATAAAATGAAAGAACCCCACCTGTATTTTGTTGGAAATGAACAAAACTATCCCTAACTAGCAGCAATAACTCCTTTCTTTTAAGAATGTGTATTCCTGGCTCTGCAGAGCCAGTTTCTCCTCCATGAAAGAGAGAATTATTGAAATGCAAGCAGCGTGTTCAGTATCTGTGCCTCTCTATTCTGAAAGGAACCTCTCAGTCCCCGGGTGACCCTGTGCTAATGAGTCTCTGGCTGGTGAGTCATCTTCCAGCCAAGAGAGAGATGCTATCAGTTTCATTAGAGTCCTTCTTGTCACTTCTGCCCCACAGCAGCCACAGAAAAACCATTATAGCGACATGGTGACAGGACCACTGGCCCACCTGAACCGTCCCTCTTTTAATATTTGTAGACATGCAGGGCTTTGGCTACTAAAGGCTCTCCTCCACATGCAAACACCCTTTGATCAGTTTCACAGGAAACCAGAAGCATCACGCACTCGCTTGAACAAAGCTGTCACCAGAACAGATGTCTCTGCAAAGACTATTTTAGAATGACCCTGCCTACATCTCTTTTTCTGCAGAGAAATTACAGCCACAGTTTTAATGATTCTTTCCAACTCAGAACTCTGCAGGGAGGGAACTCATTCATCCCCAGCCAGGCTGTTGGCTCTGGGGCTGCAGCCCCAGGCAGACTGGGTTGCTTGTATGAATGTATTCTTACTGATGGGGCTGCTTCTGTGTTTTCTCCCAACTGGCAGCAGGAGTGAGATGGACACATGTGGGAATTTGCGTGTGTCTCCCTGCCACTCACTGAGATTAGACTTAGCATCTCTCTTCTTCAGACAGCCAAGGAAGGTTTCAGACAACACAGAGCCCAGCCCAGCAGCCTCTGGGGCCCAAGGCAGAATTCTTTAGCTGTTGGAAGGAATAATATCATCCTCTCTGGCTCTCTGGAGCCTGCACCTTTGGAGAGTTGGGGTATTGATCGTTGACTTGTTCATTCTCCACTGGCCTCTAAAGAGGAGACGATGGAAGGAAGGTCACAACAGGGTCTGTAGATAGGGCTCAAGGAGGCAAAACAAGCCTGGAGATGCGAGTTTTTTGAAGAGCTGGACTTGCCTGATTTACAGATAAAGTCTGGATTTTCCAGAACATTCTATCCTATTCATCTGTTTATTACCATCCACTTGTCTCAGAATGAATAGCATGATGGGGGACAATGGATCACGTGACTTCCTTTGGTATTTGCATGTCACTACTGGTTTGTAGAGAATGTCCTCTCCTGTCAGACTTCCTTTCTCTCTAGGAAGGTGATAGTCCTATGTCCTTCCACCTCTGAGGTGAGGGCTTCTTACAGGTGGCAAGGTATTCTGCAGAGTGCATCTGGTGTGGAAAGAGTCTGGATTCTGGATCAGCATAGGTGTGGCTTTCCCTATCATGTGGATTCAGATATGCTGATTTATTTCATCCAGCATCAGCACTTCATTTACAAAATAGGGAAAGTGGAGTCTTCCTGGAATGATGAATTATTCAAAGGCCTAGCATGGCGGACGATGCTTGCTATAACGACTGCCAGTGCTTGAGAGCAGAGGGAAAGATGGACCACAGCTCCCACTGAGTGTGGAGATCTGTGGTCCTCAGGGGTGGGTGGTCCACAGGCCTTGCCTTTCAATTCTGTTCCGTTTAGACATGGAATCCCAGCTGATAAAACAGGAGCATTGACATGGAAACCCTACTGTGGACCTGTCTCAGAACTTAGGTACATTAACTTATTTCAGTCTTCACAATAATCTTACAAAGCATCTAGCTCTTGTTATTAGATCTTGTGTGTGAAGAAACAGAACACCAGAACTAAACAACTAGCTAATTGGCACACAGTCAGCAAGCAGTGTAGTTACCTATCAAACTTAGCTGTCTCCAAAACCCCAGAACCGAGGCTCCTATACCACACTGCTCCCCAAATAATCTCCTAAATAACTTCAGAGTCCTGTTTCATTGCCAAATATGTTACAATCAAGAGTGGGACCCTGCTGCTCACAGTTGTCCTGACCCCCAGTCAGCTACCCAGGACACAGCAATCCTGACCTTTGGCTTATCACTCAGCATGTGTCCAGGAAACATTACCTTACTGCTGAAACCACAGGTGTCCCCTCATTTTCCTCGGGTTAGCACACTTTCCTGAGAACATAAGTGGTGGATCGAATGGATCAACAGGGAGTTCTGCTGTTTTCTTCCTCAATGCTGTGCAAAGTTTTTGTCTCCACATATTGCTCAATGAGCAGTAATTATAAGATCCTCTGTGAAAAAAAGAAATAGAAAAAGAAAACAAGAGGAGCCATGCCTACAAATATCAAATCGTGCCTGCTCTTTGAAATGACTTAATCTTGTTTGGTGCCCCTTCTGCTATGCACATTTTTGAGATATAGTGCCAAAAGAAATTCTTGGCTAATTTTAGTAGTTTAAGGGGACTTAAGGTATATTATACTTCCATCTTTCACTAGACCCTAGCATGTGAATGCAGTCATTGAGTTGTGAGGGTTTTAGGACTACGTGTGTGTGTGTGTGTGTGTGTGTGTGTATTTATGCCCTAATATTAAGGAGGGGCAACAGGTTTTACTGGGGAGCTTTCCTACCTGCAATTTATGCTTGGCCTTGGCCGCATCTGACCTGGTTGGGGGCTCCCTGAAGTTTGGTCATCTCGCATTCACCTTTGATCCTTCTTAGGGTTTGGTCCTTGTCTTGAGTTTCACCTTCTTATTCTGCAGTATGCAGGAGGAAAGGAGTGTGTTTTGTTCAAATTCAAAAAAGAGACAATAATGTTCTCCCAGACCAAAGGCTTCACAGACTCTATATGCATAGTTTCAAAACCCAGAAAACCTCTGAAAATGGGAAGAAGCTTCCTTGTCACCCCAACCTGATCAGAATGTATTTGGCAACAAAACCTGATGCGAACTTTATCTGTTTGTAGTTTTTATGACTTCTGCTTGGCTACCTAATACTAATACCTGATTATGGTCTTGTAACCCAGACCCTCGTGGGCCTGTTATTAAGTCATAAGTAAAATCACTATAAGTCAAGCACCATGTCATGGAGAATAGACTGAGCAAATTTCTTTAAGAATAGGAGAATTCACTAGACTTTTGCAACTTATCCCTTGAACGAGGGATGATGGTATCACTGAGAATTTCTTTGAAATGCTTCACTGTGAAACACATCTTGAAACCACAGAAATCAGAATGTACTCTCTATCAAGCCATCGTTTCAGTGTGAACATGAATATTCAAGTGGGAGGAGTTCTGAGCTAGACGTTTGAGCAACGGAGACCACATGTCAATCTTAGTTGTTATTCTTCTACCAGGATCACACAACAGGGCAAAGTCTCTGCTGAGAGGTCGGCATTTAGGAGGAGGAATGCAGTGGGTCCCAGCCCAACGATGATTGCAGTGGCATAGAAGAGACTTTCTTCCAAATGGACTGGCCCTGGCCATCACACAGACGTCAGATGCCTTCCAGAGATGGTGCTTCTGAAAGGGCTGGAGCTACAGATCCAGCTACCTGTCCTAGCCAGCCAGCCAGCTCACCTAGGGCGAGGAGCTATGGGTTCGTAAGGAGACAGTGCTAGTGTCTCTCTCTCTCTCTCTCTCTCTCTCTCTCTCTCTCTCTCTCTCTCTCCATGTTGTGCAGAACTCCGGAGACCAGCCTTGAATAAAGATGAGAGGGACTGTCAAAAGGACACTATAAGTGATGATTCCCCTACCTGCTCTATAGGAAAACCCATTAAACTTGCTAGTCTCCCCTAAACTGAAGTTTCTGGAGAGCCTGTTCCTCAGGCTGTCTTTGGGCCCTCAGGGCAGGGTGCCGAGACGGCTGCCATGTTACATCACTTTTGAGCAAGCATGTGTGCTGCTCTCCCAGGTAGGAAAATTTTCTGTGACAAATGTCAAAGATAGAAGATAAACAACCAACTATACATTTGTCCTAAGAGGGAAGTGCCTTGAGGCATCCAGCCACTGATTTCCAAAGCCAGCGCTATTTTGTTCTGTTTATCAGTACCAAGCTGGTCACTGTATATTTAGCTCTGGCACTCATTTAGCTGACTTCTTTAACAAATAAATGTATCAATTATCAAGCCTAGATACATCATGATTATTGTTCACTAATGATATGTCTGTAGAGTACAGGTACTCGGTACAAGGATTATGGACTGGATGAGGTTTTATATTTTTTTTTCCCACATGGAAATGTTCTGTGCAATGCAGCGTGTTTACTAGCCTATTCCCTCCCAGATGTGCCTAGAACCCCCCATCACCCAGTCAGAAAAATCCAAAGAACTCTTAGCTATTGTCCAGTGTCTGGGTAAGAGGGAGGATAGATAGAAAATATTATTCTTAGTTGAGAGATACTGCCCTAGAAGTTTTTAAAATCCAGGCTTCCTTACTTTGTAGTTCATCAGGTTCAAGCTGTGACTTCCTGAAGGTCTTCGCACAAAGCTGTTGTGAAGGCAGAGCTCTTGTGGGAAGTTCTCAAGTGGAAGGACAGTAGAGACTGTATTGAGGACAGTACCTTTCTCAAGAGTAATTGTGACATGGATATCAATTTTTGTCACCAACCGTGTTCAGAGGTTATTTACTGCTGCAGAACTCAGTCTCTTTGCTCACTGTGGTATTCTTGCCTATCTTAGAAACTCACACGTAGGTTTTTCTTAAAATGAGAACCCCTTCCTTTGTTGAAGAGCATGATTGAGAGGAACTGAGGCTAAAAGACAGATTCTTGTAATAAAGCTCCCAATGAAGGGCAGGAGCCTGTGAGAAATGCCACTAATTAGGGAGACAGCTGAAAAACCTAGACTCTGCTTCCTGTGTCAGAGTCTGGCTAGTAAAGATTGTGCATCTTTGACCGTTCTTAGATGTCAGCTAGGGAATTACATCTATCCGATGTTCCTCATTCTAAGGGGAATAAAGCGAAATGGCAAGTCTCTAAAGCACCTTCAAAACTATTTTTTGGGAGAAAATATTCTTCTGACATTTTAAGAGTTCCTGTAAAAATTAAGGCACTGGTTGGAAGTGGAGACTGTCATGGTTTGGATGTGAAATGTCTCTTAAAAACCGGTGGTGCCGTTTCAGAAGGTCGTGGATCCTTTATGAGGGAGCTAGTTACTAAAAGTCAGGTCTTGGGGTTTTACAGGATGGCTCCATACATTGTCTAGTCTCTCCTTCTTGCTGTGTCATGATGTGAGGTAAAGAGTCCCAATGGCACACTCCTGACGTCAAGGGGCTTCCTGCTGCTGTGCCTGTCCCTCCATGAAGGAAGCCTCTTTTAATTCACTTCTTGTTAGGTATTTAGTCAACACATTAAGTAACTAATACAAAGGAGCCGTTGTTAATAGGACCTAAGGTACCAGCAGAGGGGCGTCACCTCCAATACTGACATCAGCAACTAGAGAGCAAAGAGACCCTTGTGACAGCATCATTATGAGCCACCATGCATGTAGACTGAGGGACTCAAGTTGAACATAATTCTGATGACCCTATCTGAACTCAGTGTCTCGCCACCCTAGATTCCTATGAAGACAAGGATAGATGAACTCTGAGGACAAATATAGCCACGTTCTGGATGTCTGATAAGCATATGGCTCCCATCCCACCAGTTAGCTGAATGGAGTTAGGATAGTGGTCAGGTGTTTGGGGGATGCTGTGACCCTCCCATAAGGTCACCCCTTCTGTTTCCTTTGCTTTCCCCTTAGTGTTTTGCTCTGCAGTGCTTGGGTTTGTCTCTGTCTTGCTGCCATCAGAAGCACTGAAAAATTGATTTCAGATACTGGAAAAAATGAAAACCAATGGAATTTTCTAATAATCCCATTCATTCCATCATTTATTAACAGGTAATTCTTGGGGCCAGTGTGTGTGAAGCACTGTTATAGGTACTTGGGATCTATTCATGGGGAAAAAAAGGAAATGATTCCTACTTCCAGGGAACCTCTTGTTCTATTGTCAGATCAGGAACTCTGAACAAAATGTAATTGAATCATAGTGTAGGTTTGAAAACATTAAGTTCGGGGGCTGGAGAGATGGCGTAGCGGTTAAGAGTGTCCACCGCTCTTACAGAGGACCCAGGTTCAGTCCCCAGCACCCACATGGTGACCAAGAACTGTCTGAAACTCCAATTCCAGGAGAATTCCAGTTCCAAGGGAATCCGACACCCTCTCTGACCTCTGTGGCACTGCACGACACGGGTGCACAGACCTGCATGCAGACAATACATTCATACACATACAAAAATAAATAAAAAAGAAAAAAGAAAACATTAAGTTCTACATCAGAAAGAAAATACAGACCTAGCTAAGGCAGGACAATGGGATAGGGAGGGTAGAAGGAGGCAGGATGCATGGGGATTGACTAGCATGCTTGGGGGAATGCAGGAGTAGTAGAGGTGAAGGAGTCAGAATGCACATTAGAAAGAAAGCATTTTCAATAGATGCACAACCGAGCAAAGGCCTTGGGGCAAGAGCATGTCTGCCTTGTTTGACTGACAGCAAGAACACCATTTAAAAAAAATTTTTTTTTTTACATTTTTAAAATTTTATTTATTTCTGTATGCGTATGAATGTACTGTCTGCATGCAAGTCTGTGCACCCGTGTCGTGCAATGCCGCGGAGGTCAGAAGAGGGTCTCGGATTCCCCTGGAACTGGAATTCTCCTGGAATTGGAGTTTCAGACGGTTCTCGGCCGCCATGTGGGTGTTGGGGATCGAACCCGGGTCCTCTGTAAGAGCGGTCGGCGCTCTTAACCGCTAGGCCATCTCTCCAGCCCAAGAACACCATTTTAAAAAAGAAAAAAACCTCTGTGTGAGTTTCCAGGATAGGCAAGAATACCACAGTGAGCCAAGAGACTAACTTCTGCAGCAGTAAACAACCTCTGAACACGGTTGGTGACAAAAATTGATATCCATGTCACAATTACTTTTGAGAAAGGTACTGTCCTCAGTGTATTCTCTACTGTCCTGCCATTTGAGAACTTCCCACAAGAGCTTTGCCTTCATAACAGCTTTGTGTGAAGACCTGACAATGCTTCAGGAAGTCACAGCTTGAACCTGGTGAACTACAAAGCAAGGAAGCCTGGATTTTAAAAACTTCTAGGGCAGTATCTCTCAACTAAGAATAATATTTTCTATTCATCCTCCCCCATATCCAGACACTGGACAATAGCTAAAAGCACTTTGTTCAAGTACATGATTGAGAGGAACTGAGGCTAAAAGCCAGATTCTTGGAATAAATCTCCCAATGAAGGGAAGGAGGCAAAACCACTCATGGTTTGTGGGCTGTGAGAAATGCCACTAATTGGGGAGAGAGCTGCAAAACCTAGGTTTGCCTCCTGTGTCAGAGTCTGGCTAGTAAAGATTGTGCACCTTTGACCAGTAGGGCGGCAGTGGGAAATCATCTCAAACTCAAGAAGGGACACTCAAGGTCTCTTCCTCGTCTGAAGTTTTCATAAACTTCAGAAGGGGCTCATGGAGTCCAGAACACACTTTATTAAAGGGCAGAGTCCTAGTGCAGGACAGATTCATGAGGTCCTTCCAGCTCTCTGCCTTATGATAGTAAATATTGTCTAGAACTGGTCAGGCAGAGTTCCTGTACTATGGGACATCAAAGTCTGTTTCATCCAGTGTTCTACTTAAGTCAGATAGTTTTTGTGCTTCTAATTCAAGTCTGGTCTTTCAAGTAGCCATCCAAATCTGAGCCAGGGAGAATGTGGCCTCTTTTCCCCATGGAAGCCACAAACATTTTACTTTTTTGAGTTATGAGTTATCTATACCATTACTGGCAAAACTTTCCTGTATTAGCTTATTTTCTGTTTCGGTAATTAAATACCTGAGACCTGTTACTTTATGAAGAAAATTCATCTAGTTGGTTTACTTTTTTGGAAGCTAAAAGTACAAGACAAGGCAGCTCCATGTGTTTGGACTCTAGAGAGGGTCTTCTGGTTACATCAGCATGTGGTATATGGCATCAGGACAGAGGTGAGTATGAAGGACATATCACATGGCAAGACAGGAAGCCAGAACTCTGGAAGGGGTCTTTTTCTTTTTATAACAACTTCCAGTCTTTTTCTTTTTATAACAACTTGTTCTGGCTAGAACTAGACAGGTTCCCATGAGAGCTACATCAGTCACTTCTGAGGGCAGTGTGCCCAGTGCTTAACTACTTTCATGAGATCCCACCTCTTAAAGTTTCCATCATCTCTCATCATGGCTACACCGAGGACAAAGCTCCAAACTCACAAGCTCTTGGGGACTAATCCACACCTCCAAAATAACACTTTCCTTTGTCTACTCTTAGAAAAATGACTGGCTCATATCTCCATTTCTCAGAAAAATCCATTGCCTCATCGAAGCTAGTGTTAAGATTTTCAAGTTTATAGACAATGCTACCTTCCAAGATTTTGGAGGGGACAGGAAGAATATTATAGAAAAAAATTGGTCAAAAGATACAAATTTTCAGTTAGGAATAATAAATTCAAGAGCTGTGTTGTATAACACAGTGACTATAGTTAAAAACAATGCACTGTTATTAAGTGTACTTAAAATTAGTAAGAGAGTAAGTTTTAAATGTTCTCACTATAAGTGAGTTAATTTTGTTATCATTAGCTTGATTTAGCCCTTCCACAATGAATGCATATTTCAAAATGCTCACAATGTATACGTGACTTTTTTGTCAATTAAAGACATGTTTAGGGCTGAAAAGATGGTCCAGAGGTTAAGAGCACTGACTGCTCTTGCAGAAGACCTGGATTCGATTCCCAGCACCCACATGGTGGCTAAGAACTGTCTTTAGTGCCGGGCGTGGTGGTGCATGCTTTTAATCCCAGCACTCACACTCAGGAGGCAAAGCCAAGAGGATCTCTGTGAGTTCAAGGCCAGCCTGGTCTACAGAGTGAGGTCCAGGCCAGCTGGCATCAAAGGGAGACCCTGACTCAAAAAAAATACCAAAAAAAAAAAAAAAAGACATGTTTAAATAAATGTAGCAAAGAAGGACTTTACTGTTTCAGTGGGTGTGCATTGCACTCTCCAGGCAGGCAGGCCTCCTCGCTCCATTCTCTGTATCAATTCCTGACCACTGGGAATTTCATGATTGGAATTGTGGGAAGTTACATGCTTTCAGACCCAATGAGGGCTCATCTCACTTTGGAAGATGCAAATAATCTCCAAAAGTAAATAAAATAAATCAATCAAGTGAAATAAAAACAGAAGATAATTTATGATGGGGACTGTTTTATTGGAAAATGTGGTCTTTTTCTCTTCACAAGAAGGTTGTGAATCACGGGAAGCCTGGGGAAATTAAAATGCATAAAAAAGAAGTTGCAATCCTTCAGACGTGAATCCAAGGAGGGGAAATAGCTCTCTCTCTCTCTCTCTCTCTCTCTCTCTCTCTCTCTCTCTCACACACACACACACACACACACACACACACACACTCAACACAGTGTGCTAAGTATAATGACAGGAGTTAAGTTGTAAACCTTCAGGATGGAATCGCTTTGCTAATGGCAAAGGCCTAAAGAAAAGCGAGCTGGTACCAGGCCAAGCCAAGGTTTTTCATTTACTAGTTCCATTGATGAAAAAAGAGTTCTACTTACAAATTCACCTTGTCCTTAAGAACTACCAGCACTCTGTGTCAGCACGTTGGTGGGAACTCTCTGGTTGTCACAGGAATAGAGTGTGGGCATTCTAAATTGACAGCTGGAAGAAAGCCTCTCTGTTTTCCATGCAACCACCATTCTGGGATCTGAACATGAGCTTCACATTCCCTGTAAGTTGATCTTTCTTCTTGAAGTCACTCTTCATAAATTTTCTCTGAGTCCACAGCCTCATCTTTTATGTCCATCTGGCTGGCACAGACAACTCTACTTGAATGTATAAGACAGGACAAAACAAATGAGAAAATTTATCCAATGGGATATTAATGAGTCATATAAAATATAGTATTCTAACCTACATGCCCCTGGATTGAAAATTAACATGTTCTTAGGCTAAATTAAGTATTAGTTCCTCTGGGTTTCCATAGTGTGTGTGAATGCCTCTATACTCAGTAACAATTCACCCCGCCTTTGTTCAGCACTTACTATGGCAATAAGTAAAGCAGCACATACTGAGGATCTATCTATGTATCTATGTATCTATCTATCCAGCTATCTCTCTATCATCTATCTATCTATCTATCAATCATATGTGGTCTTTTTGAGACAGGGTCCTCCTGTAGCCCCAGCTGTCCTGGAATTTGATATTTAGACCAGGATGGCTTCGAACACACAAGGATCTACCTGTCTCTGCCTCCTGAGTGCTGGGATTAAAGGTGTGCACCACCACTCCCAGCTGATACATATATTTTTAACGAGAAACTGACACAGTATCCTCGTCAACATTGCACATAGTATTATTACAATCATTACAATGTCCCATGGAAAGTTTGGTGAACCTAAAAACACAAGTGATTAGACACCAGAGGAGTTTATGTTTTGTACACCTAAAGTCTAATATGTGTCTTTATCAGGCTACTCTCCTCCAATCAGCAATTCAGAGATCCACTTAGCAAGATTGCAACTCCACATAATGTAATGCACTTGGATTAATCCAGGATGTCAATGCACAGTCAACAGGGAAGAGGAAAATGGTATGTCTACTTGGAATCACCTGGCCTTGAGGTAGTCACTTCAGCGCTGCTCATAATGCATTAATTATTTTTGGTTGCAAGAGAATCTGGGAAATCAGATTCTCAATTAGGCAGCCACTCCAGCACTAATTCTAAGCTCTGAAAAGGTAGAAGTTACCGTGTGAGCCATCCTGATGTTGTTTGGAGCCTGGTCTGAGTAGAAGCTGTAATCCCCAACTTCCGGTGTGGCTGGGCATGGCATGTGACTAAATTCTGGCCAATGGGATGAAGCTGGACATGTTGCTCCAAGAAACACCTTATTGTCAGGTGTGATTTCTTTGTTTCTTTCTCCTTTTCTCTTCTCTGCTAGAAATGACAGTTGGTATTCCAGCCATCATCTTGAACCCTAAGGTCACAGATCACATTCAAGACTGCAGAATAAATAAGTAAAGAATGCTTCAGATCCTGAAAGAATTAATTAGTCCTTTCAGGACTAATAATATAAAGGCTATCTGCTTTAGATTTTTCTATGCAAACAAGGTTATTTTAACCTTTCTACATCTCATGGTGGCATGGGCTTTGTTAATTATAATTGAACCTTGGCTGGAGTGGTTCAGAGGCTATTAATTGGGAAAGGCTTAAAGTTACATTGAGTTTAAAAGAAAAATTCTAGCACTTTAAACATAAGGTCATGTTGACTTTTCTCAAAGGCCTTTTCTGCATCAATTGAGATAACCATGCGGTTTTTGTCTTTGAGTCTTTTTTATGTGATTTATAACATTTATTGATTTACAGATGTTGAACCATCCCTGCATCTCTGAAATAAATCTGACTTGATCATGGTGGATGACCTTTTTGATGTGTGCTTGTATGTGGTTTGCAAGTATTTTTGTATCTATATTCATTAAAGATATGCGTGTATAATTTTCTTTTTTTGGCTGTATCATTGCCTGGTTTTGGTATTTGAGTGATGCTGGCTTATAGAAGGAATTTGGGAGATTTCCCTCTGTTTCTATCCTTTTGAATAACTTAAGTAATATTGGTCAGCTATTAAATATTTTAAATTTTACCAGTCCTATAATCTCTTTAACAATTTTTCAGTTCTGCATTGTACAGTGAAGGCAGCCATAGAAAATGGTGCTATTGAATGGGAATAACTGCTTCAATAAAACTTTATATATAAATAGATGATAACCTAGAAGTGAAACCACTTATATTATAATCACATTATATTGATTTATTTTGGATTATTTATATGTGGGCTCCTTAATATTTTGCGTGTATTTTTCCTGATACCTATATGAACATGTATCACAAAGTCAGGATTATTATAGTGACATCTGTATATCAGGGTAACTAGGCTTACCCAGCCCTCCAGGGGCCCTTGACAATATTCATTTTGTACTTTGAGGATAACCCCCAATTTACTTCTGCTCACAGACTCCAGGCTTGATCTCCAGCAGGAGCATTCATTGTCCTAAGAGGAGGCTCATGGTGCTTGTGGTGGTTTGAATGAGTGTCCCCCATAGGCTGTAAGTATTCAGACATTTGTCTCCAGTTGGTGGCACTGTTTTTGGAGGTATTAGAAGGTGTGGCCGTGCTGGAGGAAGTGTGTTGTTGGGGGCAGGCTTAGTGAGTTTTAACAAGCCTCGTGGTCTACAGTTGCTCTCTCTGCTTCCTGTGCTCTTTGCGAGATGAGATGTGACCCTCGGTTTGCTGCTCCAGATCCAGCCGCCCTGCCTCCCGCCACAATGGACTCTAATTCCCTGGAACCGTCAATCGTAAGCTCAAATAAACTCTTCCTTTTATAAGTTCCTTGGTCATGGTGCTTTATCACAGCAACAGAAAAGTGACTAATACAGTAATTTGGTACTGAGAGTGGGGTGTTGGCTGTGAAGAACCTGACCATGTGGATGTTTGGAGAAATGTGGAAGACTTTGGAACTATGGGCTAGAAAGGCTGTTTACTACTGTAAGCAGAGCTTAAAGGGCCATTCTAGTGGAGGCCTGGAAGAAAGCATGGCTGCAAAAGATGTGGTTCCAGGGGAAAATAAAGACTTAGGCAGCAACTGGGATATTTTGATAAAGAGTCTGGCAGCAGTTTGCCCGCAGCCCAAATGCTTGCCTGATGCTAAGTTGAAAAGCAATGGACTGGGCTGGAGAGATAGCCTAGCGGTTAAGAGCACCGACGCTCTTGCAGAGGACCCGGGTTCGATCCCCAGCACCCACATGGCGGCTGAGAACCGTCTGTAACTCCAATTCCAGGAGAACTCCAGTTCCAGGGGAATCTGAGACCCTCTTCTGACCTCCGTGGCATTGCACGACACGGGTGCACAGACCTGCATGCAAACAATACATTCATACACATACAAAAATAAATAATAAAAAAAAAATTAAAAAAAAAAAAAAAGCAATGGACTGATGTCTTTGGCAGAGGATATTTCAAGACAGCCTAATGTAGAAATGGTGGTGTGGCTTTTAATGGTGAATATTGTACAGATTTACAGTGAAGAAGAGCAGATGGGGCAGAAAGAAATGCAGAATGTACAGTTTGGATCTGATAACTGCACTGGGAAGATTAAAGGTGGGGCCAAGGCTTGTGAAGGAGAGTTTCCTTTTGATAAGGAAATTAAAGTGCTTAAGGAATGGCCTGGAGATTTACAAGTAAACAACAGAATCAGTACCTTCAGGGCAAGACCACACCCATCTAATCCTCCAACGAGTCCAGGGCAGAGAAAAATTGCAAATGTGGTTAAAGTAGGAGAGATTCCATCCCGAACTTGCAGCCAGATTCGGCAATTTCATTCACGTGGTGCTGGCTTTAGAGGCATGAAGTTTGCAATAGTGAAGGGGTTATCAGTTCTTCCTCCACGGTTTCAGAGAGCTGCCAAGGTCAGGCAAAGAGCAGCAGGGGTGTCCCTGCATAAAGTAGGCCCTGATAGGCCATTGCATGAAGCTGTGAGTGTGAAGCCTGGTTGGCAGCAGAGACCCCAAGAAGACATTCGAGATGCCAGACTTGTGGATATTTGCCAAGGAGAGCTGCATACAGGGAGTGGTACCGGCCTAAGAGAGAGATGTATGTTGCAAGCAAAGCTGGAAGAGCTGAGCCATCTAAACCCTTTGGAAGTCAAGTCCCAGAAGTTGCACATGGAGCTACTGGACTTGGTTTTTGCCCTGCTGGTTTTTGGTCTTGTTTTGGTCCAGTATTTCCTCACTATGCCCCTATTCCTCCCTTTTGGAATGGGAATGTGTATTTGGTTCCACTGTATGTTGGGAGTTTGTAATCTGTCTTTTGATTTTACAGGAGCTTACAGTTTGGGAGATTGGCCTGAGTCTCAGAGGAGACTTTGGACTGTGGACTTTTGAATGGCATTGAGACTGGTAAAGACTGTGGGGACTTTTAAGGTTGGACTAAATGCATTTTATATGGTCAGGAGCCTATGGGGACCAGGGAGTGGACTGTGGTGGTTTGAATGAGTGTCCCCCATAGGCTGTAAGTATTCAGACATTTGTCTCCAGTTGGTGGCACTGTTTTTGGAGGTCTTAGAAGGTGTGGCCTTGCTGGAGGAAGTGCGTTGTTTGGGGCAGGCTTAGTGAGTTTTAACAAGCCTCGTGGTCTATAGTTGCTCTCTCTGCTTCCTGTACTCTTTGCGAGATGTGACCCTCAGTTTGCTGCTCCAGATCCAGCCGCCCTGCCTCCCGCCACAATGGACTCTAATTCTCTGGAACCATCAATCGTAAGCTCAAATAAACTCTTCCTTTTATAAGTTCCTTGGTCATGGTGTTTTATCACAGCAACAGAAAAGTGACTAATACAGTGCTTATAAAAGCAACATTTGGCACTGTCATCATTATAGAGGCCAGTCTTTATCATTGTTCACTACTAACGGAAGTGAACTGTATCTAAGAACTCTCCCTCCCCATTCAGGAGCAGGGAAGAGGAGGTACAGAGCATGGGCTATCAGCTCAAGAGGAAAAGAGCTCTGAGATGGGGAGGAGTGCTTTGCTTGTTCTTACTCCACTGAGGCAAAGTGAGAAAGAATTAATCATTTTAAGCCTTACCCTTTTCATCTTTAAAATGGTGACATTTAAAAAAAAAACATGTTAACTTCAGGGCTTTTCTAAAAGAATTAAAGAAATTCCTTAAGAATGCAAAGTGTATAAATATGTGCTTGAGGTCCAATAGGAATTGTGAAGAAATTTCAGGAAGGTTTCCACTTTAGACGGTTGGATTGAAGAGTTTTAGATATTATGAGGTGTATAGTAGAAACTGCGCTTTCTATTTTGAATGTTGAATGCTTTCCTAGGTGGATATATGTGGTACCATACTCTCTCATGATGCTGGGTAACAGCATCCAGCCAGCCACAATGTCCTGTTGCCACATGATCACAAGTGGGAAACAACTGAGGCTATAAGTGTGTTGCATTTGCAAGCAATTCTGTTTGGTGTGCTAGGCACCATGTATTTTTGATGTGTGACATTTTTACTTTATGATGGGTTTATCAAGATGTAAACCCATCAGATGCTGAGGAGCAAGTGTACATGGGCTTATACTTTGTCAGTAAAGGAAAAATTGTTGGACCCATGCATTTAGTTTACCAAGTGAAAAGCATTTATTTAACAAATGTTTATCAAATTTTAGCTTATATCATATAATATGATGTATATTTGGGTTCATTTTGAAGGTGGAGATTCTAATATAATTGTATCTTACAGGGTTCTTTATATGCACTTAAAGGCTGTTGGAATATGTTTATATGAGCTGGGAGATCTTTAGATCATAAGCTGCTGTCCTGGAGTTAGTATAAGAAAAGACATGGCTGACCATGTAGCTCAGTGAGAGAGTGCTTGCCTAGCATGTGTGATGCCCTAGGTTCAAGTACTAGCACCACAAAAAGAATGGAAGGAAGGAAAGAAGTAAATTAAAAAGAAGGAAGAAAGAGAGAGAGAGGATTAGCCTTAATTAACTTGAAACTACTTAGAATCAATTCAGAAGAGAATCTGAAAAAAAGAATTATCTACATTCGGTTGGCCTGTGGGCGTGCCTGTGAGGGATTGTACGAATTAAGTTCATTGATGTGGGAAGACCCAGCCCACTGTGGGAAATACCATCCCTTAGGCTGGGGGTTGAGGGACAGACCAGAACTGTATAATAGTGCAGAAATAAAGCTGAGGTGCAAGAAATCAACCTATCAATCAAGAAGCATGTACACACTCACATCTCTCTGCTCTTGGCTGTGGGTGTGATGTGACCAGCTGTCTTAAGCTCCTGCCATTGTGACTTCCCTACAAAAATGGATTGTAACATGAATTTTGAGCTAAAAGTAACCCTTTCTCCCAAGTTGGTTTTTGTCAGGGAGTTTTAGCACAGTAATGGAAATGAAACTAGGACAGAGAGAAAGAACTTCTCAAAGATGGAAAGAACAAGTAGACTTTATAAATAAAAGGATAATATGTGTTATGCATCAAATAATTCAAGCCCTGATCTACAGTTGGGAACCACATAGACAGGGAGCAATAATTTCAGGGTTTCACGTGCTTAAAATTGAATCTGAACACATCAAAAGCAAGTGTTTCTTAAATGGATCTAGGGTGCTTCGAGTTGGGATTTTGAACAAACCTTTGCGGAATTGGAAAGAGCAGAGTTTAAGCAGATATTTTCATATACATGGTATATGTTGAATAGTCAGGAGAACCCTAGAATTCAGGAAACATTCAGGCATTTAGAGAAATTGTGAGGAGAAAGAAGTCTGTTCACTTTCCTGACACTCTCCTTCTTATCTAAATCATTTATGACTGTTCATCAAACCTACCCATATGGACCATAGAAATCTGCTCTGCTAAGAACTCCAAGAAGGTCTGGAAGTTGAGAACTATTAACTAAGCTTTTATCATTAATTGTTAAGCTTCTTTTTCTTTCCTCTCCAAAGCTTTTATTGGGAAAATTTCCCCAAAGCTATAATTACACTGAACAATGACAGAACTTATTTAATGAAGCAAAGAGCAGAAACTTTTTGAGACAGCAGAATTTGCAACCAATTAAATATTAATGAAAATAGTCTGTCTCGAGATTCTTGTTTTCATATTCTTTTTATCTCAGACATGCATTTAATCTACACAAAGTTCAATCATTTAGAATTAGTGAAGTAAAAATTATAGAATAATTTCATAATTTCCCCAATAGCAGTTTTCCCAATTCAGAATACAAATAAAAAAGAGGCAAAATCACTGTAAAAACAACATATTTCCAGATGACCAAAATCAGTATCAATTGATCATCTCCATTAAGGTAAAAAACATTCTTATGTTTTTCTATAGTAATTAATAATAAGCCATATAAATGTTGTTACAGATAATTGTAATTTTTTGAGTTTCATACATGAATATTGTCTTTGCATTATCTCTATCCCTCCCAGGCCCTCTCTAATACCTCCCATATCCTGCAACTCCCTCTCAATTTCTTGTCCTCTTCCATTATTATTGTTACATATACATATATATTTATAAATGTGCATATATAATACACTGAGTCTGTTTACTAGTGCTCTTATGTATCTGTGTTTAGAGGTGGCCACTTAGGATTAGTTAACCAACCTCTCAGGGAGCTAGCCCCTGGAGATAATTCTCCCTTCCTTAGCATTCATTGATTGTATTTAACTCTCCTTATGGTATTGGGACTCTTTAATGGTTATATATGTTGCAAAATGAAGCCTCTTTGACGAGTGGTGAAAAATACACTTGTTTGTAAATATAAATGTTCTTATTTAGAATATTGTCGACCCCAGGTAGGCTGACTAGAGCTCAGGGAATGAACTGGCACTGAGGAGTGAGCAGGGAAAATAATTTGGCACAATGGACTATAGCACAAATGACAGAAGGTATGATCTCTGGGGGTGGAGGGCTGCGGGAGGGTGCCAAGAGAGAGGTGGGCAGAATGGCTATTAAGACTGAAAAATTATGTAGGAAACACATAAAAAATTCAATAAGAAAAAAAAGTAAAAAATAAAAAATATTATAAGCGTGACAGAAATAGGTTCTTCTCTAGGGTCTATGACATCTTCGGCCTTGTGAACTTAGGTATGTTTACAGTACCATGAATGACTTCCCTCTCATTGACTGTGCCTTAAGTCCAGTTAGACAGCTATTGATTTTCCCTAAGGTAAACGTGTCACTATTGTAGCAATAGAGATAGTTTTCTGGGCCAGTTCTTGTGATTTGTAAGCTTTAGAGCTGGGTAGAATCGTTGATTGGTTTTCTTCCATGGCGCTTACATAATATCTTCTGATACTAAGGGAGTTGTCTTTAGGGAAGAGGCTTTCACGTCAGCTCCACTTAATTGCTTCAAGTTCTGTGTCCAAATTACCTTGTGTCTTCAGCAATAAGGTCCTACCTTCAAGTTCTGGGAGGTGATCAGGGATTGTAGCATTAGCCTGTATTATTTTTGGAGTCTCTTGAACTGAACTGACAAACAACTAGAAGGGCAGCTTCCCTTGCTTGATACTGTGATTTCTGTTATATAGTCTTCAACAATACACATACATTCATATTTGTATTATATGTGTATTTTTCAGTAGTTTTATTAAATACATTTCCCTTTGGCTTTTCATACCACCTAAGCATTATTTATCTCTCTTTCCTTCTTGTTCCTCTGTATATTCTTCCCTTCTCCTTGTTTAAATACCCCACATTTTCACCATTTCCTCCTTGATAATGCCTGTCTCTTACTACTTCTCTTGAGGAGTATGCATGGAGTATATTATATTAAGATGCAAATTCTTTTTCCCTTTTGGATCTTTTTGTTGTTGTTTGTAAGGTGTTTATTTTTTTGGTGCTGAGAACTGAGCTCATGGCTTTGCCCTTGCTAGACAAGTGCTCCACCACTGAGCTAAATCTTGAACCCATCTCCTTTACTTTAGTTCTATAAATACCATACATGAAACCCAGCATTCTTATCTTACAGTGATATGGAGAGTTTAAAGTAAGAAACATGGCACCACACATAATATCAAGTGAGTGTAGCTGCATATAAGTCACTATTGTCATTCTATAGTCCATTAGAAAGAGTCATCCTTTATTGTAGGGAATAATCTTATCCATGTGATATGCTATTTTCACTGTCTCTGGTCTATGAGGAGATAGCTTGGATCATACTTCTTCCTTAAGTGTAATGGAGCAAAAACAATAAAATGAGTAACAGACAACTGGAGCAAGTTTAAAAAAAATTTTTTTGTAATTTTATTTATTTATTTTGTATGTGTATGAATGTACTGTCTGCATGCAGGTTTGTGCACCTGTGTCGTGCAATGCCGCGGAGGTCAGAAGAGGGTTTTGGATTCCCCTGGAACTGGAGTTCTCCTGGAATTGGAGTTACAGACAGTTCTCAGCAGCCATGTGGGTGCTGGGGATTGAACCCGGGTCCTCTGTAAGAGCAGTTGGCACTCTTAACCGCTAGGCTATCTCTCCAGCCCCATGGAGCAAGGTTTAATCAATGGAGGACAACAGTGGGGCCATAGCCTGGGGAATTTTTCTGATACATTTTCACAAGCCAAAAGGATTGACTTGTTTATTTATTTCATCATACATAGAGATATAATCATTCCACTAGAATCACAAATCAGTAATGTGCAACATGATTACATATGACAAATTACTTTGTTTTGAAAAAATCCCTAAAATATTGTCATAATTTTTCATAACCTGATGTTAACAGCTTACCGTACCCCTCCTTGCTCCTTGTATTGAAATTATATTAAAATTTCTAGTAATGTCTAAACTTAAAATCTTATTTAGAGAATCAAGTGGGTTTCCTGATTTTCACCTCCCTCAGCCTTGGTTATATCCCTCTCCACCTTGTCCAAAATGATGGGCAATCCAGTCCTTTAAAATCTTCAATTTCCTGTTACTCAGCCTCTAACCTCTTCAAAATTCTTGTGAAATAATTCCCTCCAGTTTAACTACTGTGTTGATGGACTATCACCGCACTGTGGGCATGTTGAGGTGACTTTCTCAGATCTGAGGCCTTTGCCCTGATTCCTGACTGCCTCTCAGGCTTCCCCCACCAAGAGCGGAGGCAGCTCTGGAGTCCTGTCTCCTAGGACCATGGACCCAGAACGATTGCTTCTGCTTTTGCCTTCTCTCTGCCTCCTCTGGGTGTTGCACATGCTAGGTGCTCAACATCTCTTACCCACTGATTGATGACATGCTGACAAAGTACATAGTCGGTCAGTTTTATTTGACTTATAGCTCAACTGTCTGAAGTAGAAAACCAGAAACAGACACAATGTAAAATGATGGCCCACTTTGAAACAGAACAGGGGATGGAAATCACTTATGTAAAGAAATGGCGGGCCACCAGGCAGGGGGTAGGAAGATTCTGTTCTCTCTCTAATTAAAAGAAACTCTATGCAGAGCCAAACGGCTTGGTTCTGGAACCGGAGGCCTAGCTTTGAGCATAATATGTTGTCAATAAAATGAGTGACCTTGATTTGGCTGCTAGAAGTTTCTTAATGGCAGTTTTCCTATCCCAATGCAGAGAAAATACATAACCTTGTCGCACCAATGGGGCCTTCGGAATCTGCAAGTTGTATGATTGGGCAAGAAAGATAAAATGCAATAAAAACAAAGTCCTTGCTGATTTCAAGCAACGGAAAACAGTAACTGGTAGAGACGGGGAAACAGTGTCAGCCATAAACTCTTGGCATACTTCCCACATTTAGAAACATTTCTAACAAAGAAATATAAATGTGTGAATGTCTATAAATCTGTGTGTGTGTGTGTGTGTGTGTGTACATATGCATTAGGCTTCTGGAATATGAGCCCCCTCCAGTTAATCATGCAGCCTCTAGGAGCTGAGCTCAGACACATCCCTGTCAGTAAGGATGCACAGAGCAGCGCAGCCAGGGGCCTTTGGGCTATGCAGGGTTCTGACACTGTCAAGGGTTAGTGGTGACATTTATGACATGCTGCTGCCAACTGCCCTGTTCCCTAATAAATCATTAAGATAATTTTCCATTGTCTTTAACCAACACGATGACTGCAAGGCTCTCACACAAGCTGATCACTGTCTTGGTGGCCATAGCCTTCCAAAATATTGGTAAAACACTCAGCATGAGTTTTGGTAGCATGTAAAATGTATGGTGCACTATTACACTCAGCACGAGCTTTGGTAGCATGTAAAATGTATGGTGCACTATTACACTCAGCACGAGCTTTGGTAGCATGTAAAATGTATGGTGCACTATTACACTCAGCACGAGCTTTGGTAGCATGTAAAATGTATGGTGCACTATTACTGTAGTCACTGTGATCCACAGAAAATCTCTAAAATTCTCTGTTTTATGTAACTGAAACTTTACACTCATTTCCCCCACAGTCACTGGCAACCACCATCCTGTGTTGTCTTTGCCGCAGTTGTCCTGTGCAGGCCATGTTTCACTAAGCATGTCATCCAGGGTCACCCATACTCTGTTATTAGCATACTTTTACTGAGGCTGAATGGGGATTCTACTGTACACATTCAGTACACTGCATTTTCTCTACCCACTCTTCTCACTGTTGTCTCGTTTACATCTGTTAGGATCGCTATTACCAAAGTCAAAGATGAATGGGTGCTATGGTTCCTGTGTTGATTGTCCTTCAAAGCCCCATGCATTACAGGATTGCTCAAAGGAGTTTCTAAGAGGCGAGGGCCAGTGGCAGGTCCTTAGTTTACTGGAGGCATGCCTTTGGAGGGACTATGGGCCTCCAGCCTGACCTCCTGCCCTTTATTTCCTGGCTCAGGAGATGAGCAGTTTTGTTCTGCTATGTATTCACACCATCATGTGGTTCCTTGATAATAGACTGGAAACTTAAAACCATGAGCCAGAGGAAAACTTTTTTTTTCTTTACTGCCTTGGGAATTTCAGTATAGTTTTAGAAAGCTGACTGATGCAGTTGACAAGGATATGGAGAAATGGGAAAGCTTGGCATTGCTGGTGGGAAGGCAATACAGTGTGGCCCTTATAGAAAAGAGTGTGGGAGTTACCGGTATCTGGCAACCACAGAGAAATGAAATCAGGGTCTTGAAGAGGAATTTGCATTATGTCTGCATTCCCAGGTCCATTGCTTTCTTATTTGATGCAGCCAAGATAATGACAGTCTTTTTTTTTGGTCTTTTCGAGACAGGGTCTCCCTGTAGCCCCAGCTGGCCTGGAACTTGCTCTGTAGACCAGGCTGGCCTTGAACTCACAAAGATCCACCTGCCTCTGCCTCCCAAGTGCTAGTATTAAAGGCCTGCGCCACCACACCCGACTATAATGACAGTCTTTTAATCATTGCTGAAAGCTCACTTCAATCTTTCTGCTTTAGATCTATTTTCAAGCCTACTCTTAAGGACCTACACCTGCCATTGTATAATTGAATGTGCTCTGACCTGTCTACTTAGCCTTGGGAATATCTTTATTCTAGTGTAGTTTCTTTAGTGAGAAAACAGGGTGGCCCTAGCTAGAAGATCATGGTAACTCCTCCCCTAACTTCACCCAGGCACCATGAAGGATCCTTGAGAATGATGTTGCTATCTTGCATGGGATCAGGTGTTCAGGGTTGCATGCAACCTATTCTTCTTAGCAAGAGAACTATTTCATTGCTACTTGCTGCTTAATGGAGTTTTTGCCTGGGGTCATGGCAACTTTCATTTAGAAAATTTTGGTTTCTTTAGCTTAAATAAAGGAGCATTGACATGAGGCATCAGATTGTATCGTTTGGTGGACACAGAGGTTCAATGGATGATGACCCCTTTCTTAAGAATAAAAGAATGTATCATTATTCCTTTTCACTTAAATAGAGTTATAATTTGCATTCCTGTCTGTCACAGTAACAAAGATTTACCTACCCTCTGCACTCTCTGATCCCCAAGAGCCTTGAGACAGAAATTACAGTGGAAGCAATGTCTCTTGGTGTCAGATCTATTCACTGAAGTTATGACCAGCTTACACGTTATAACCATTGCTCTTGCTTTCACTATGACTCAGTGAGTTGGGGACATACCAAGTTCTGTATTCATAGCACAAATTGAAATCATAGAAGGGACTCTCAGACAAAAAGTTTTCTCTTTGAGACAGGGTCTCACTATGTACCTCTGAATGGCAGGGAACTCCTTTTGTAGACCAGGCTGCCCTGGAACTCACAGAGATCCACCTGTCTCTCTGCCTCTCTGAAGTACTGGGATTACAGCCATGTTTTACCATGTGTCCAGCATCAGACAAAAACTCAATAAAAAGTTTACATTTTCTTTGAGGCTACTCGTATAGTTTTACTAAAATTTAATGAACTATGCAGTCTAATGTAGGCATTTATAAACATTAGTAGTAGTAGTAGTAGTAGTAGTAGTAGTAGCAGTAGTGCAGCAATAGTATTCGAATTTTAAGACAGGGCATTACATACATATCCTTGGCTGCCCTTGAACTCACTAGTTGGTCAAGGATGACCTTGAGCCTCTGATTCTCCTGCCTTTATCTCCTGAGTGCTGGGGTCACAGGTGTTATCTACCACACCCAGTTTATGAGGTGCTGGGTATCAAGCCCAAAGCTTCATGCATGCTATGTAAGTATAATACTACATCCCTAGACCCAAACATTTTTATTATTGATTTTTATCTTTCAAGAGTGCAAAATGCTCTGAAGTTGAGAGATTGTCCCAGAAAATGAGAACATTTGTCTCTTGCCGTTTTTAGGCTATGAGATATTTGAAAGTGACATAGAAGGGCAAAAATTAGGTGAGAGACTGTAAACAAATCATTCAGACAGAATTTTGGCCATTCCCATCGAGAGCAGGAGGAGAGTAAGGTGCCTCCCCCAGTAGCAGGCAGGCAAAGGGTGTTGGAGAGCGCCGACACGGGGAAGTTCAGCTCCCCAGAACAATTTTTGCATTATTATGGAATGACAGTGGCACTAGAACAGCTGGAGCAGTTGAGACTGTCTCTGTGTGAGTCCTGAGAAAGGAAGTGAGGCTGGGAACTTGCCAGAAAGAAAACGCTGGTGCAGATGAACTGGAACACACAGGCAGAGAACAGACATGCCTTAATGCTTATTCACAGCCCAAGAGTGGACCCTGGTGCTTGTCAATAGTGTGGCTCAGGGGAAGACCAGTGGCTACTAGACATAGTATTATTTATTTATTTGTCTATAAATAAAGTTGTGTGTTTAGGGACTGGAGAGATGGCTCAGTGGTTAAGAGCATTGGCTGCTCTTGCAGAGGCCCGGGTTTGGTTCTCAGCACCTACATAGAGGCTAATAACCATCTTTAACTCCAGTTCCGGGGGATCTGATGCCTTCTTCTGGCCTCTATGGGCATTGTATGACATGAGTTCACTTACATACATGCAGGGAAATCACTTATATAGATAAAATAAAAATAAAATCAATCATTGTTTTGTTTTAAATCTTCCCACTGTGACATTTTTCTGAAGCTTAAAGAGAAAGAGATGGCCCATGGAGAGTTTGATGGTATCAGTCACACTCTGCCAGTGCTGTGATCTGATGGCTGGAGGGGGCTGGGACCTAGCTTGTGAGAAAGTGTTATATTATTTAACCAGTGTCATGTGACTACCAGCATACCATAGACCTGGCACACAGAGTTATTGTCTCAGTTTCTGCAGGTCAGACTTAGATGGACTCTCCTTAGGGCTGCAAATTGACTGTCACCTGGAGATGATTGCTCAACTGAGGCTTGACTGAAGGACCCAGTTCCAAGTGTCTGTGGTTGATCAACTCCTTGCAGGCTACTAGACTAGAACTAGAGCTTTTGATACTCTTAGGTAACATCACAGAAGTAAATCTGATCATCTGTACTGTATTTTATTGGTTGGGACCAGGTCACATGTGCCTTCCACAGTCTAGGTGAGTTAAACAAAGGTGTATTTACCAGGAGGAGCTGGTAAATTTACAGCTTGTCCACTCAAATCATATGTCAAGAATGGTATGGTCATTGGACAATTCATATCTTCTATATCACTGTAAGGTTCAGATTTATATTGTTCTAGAAATGAGGAAATTGAGCTTTTTATATGCAAAACAACCTGCCCCCACAAAACTGAGGTTTGAGTCCAGATCACAGTGAATTCTATTTCTCCTGTGTTATCCTTCTTCCTTGGGAAGATGAAGGTGACCACCAAGCCTGATGCAGGAATGGGTGGCTCAAATCATTCTAGCCTCTGCTCCCACAGTACGTTCCTCCCCATGGGTATCTGCTTACAGAGCTGATTCAAGTTCACTGGCCTTGAGATTGGATCACTCATGCCACTTGAATAAGGATGATACTCTTTAACTCCTACATAAGTTGATCTTCACATCCAGTGCTAGAGTCCCTGTGATGACCATCCTCTTGAGAATTTCCCAGGAATACTCTGACTTGAAGATGGAAGAACTTTTCTGTCACTTCTTTGGGTGAACAGGATCAGACAACAGTTGATTTACAGATACCATAACAAAGCACATTAAAACAATCCTAGTTATAAATATCTATAGCTTTGAAGGCTGGGCAGATAGCTGTCAGTAAAATGGTTATTATATGAGCATTGGGACTTGAGTTCAACCCCAAAGTCCAGGTAAAAAAGGCAGTTATTGTGGCACTTGTAACACCTCTAGGGAGGCAAGGACAGGTAAATCCGAGGCTTGTAGCCTAGCTAGCTCAGCCAATACTGTAAGCTAAAGGAAGATGACATAGTGAACTTTGCCATAAATGGATGGAACTAGACCTGAGTTCAATCCCAGCACCCATGGAAAACCAGTCTTGGTCTTGTATGCTGGTAATCTCAGCACTGGTGAGCAGAAACAGGTGGGCCCATGGGGGTTGCTGCCCAGCCAGTCTAGCAAAATGGTGAGAGTCAGGTTTTTGACTCAGAAATAAAGTGAAGAAGTGATTGACAAAGACATCCAGAACTCAGTATTTGGCTTTCATATGTATCCACACTGACTGACACATTCACTTATACATATGTGGAAGCATGTATATACCATGCATGCATATACATGCACATATGTACATACCACACACATATATACATTCACACTAATACACACATACACCTGCATATACACATATGCATCTGTGCATACACTACACATGTACACATGCATATACACACATACACACTGTACATGCACATACATACATGCATGCACATGTGTATACCATATGTGGATACAAATGTATGCAGACAAACACATAATACACATATATACACCCATATACACATACACATGCCCACACACATACAGGCAGAGTTATATTCTTTGCCTCTGCAGTTGAATTCTGCAAGCTGAGAAACCAAACTGAACCAAGAAATCACATACTTCTTTGGGTTCTCTTCTATCGGAAGATCTTCCTTGCAAAGCACCATCCAGATCTCAGACTCTTTGAAGATCTACAAGATGGCCAGAACTCCTAACCTTGACAGGCTTATGGGCATCTTACGAAACCCGTACACAATGAAATACCTACTGTCTGTTTCCAACACTGATCATTAGGGGATAAGACCCAACATTCCGAGCTGCTGTGGAAGGAACATTTGCAAACCAGAGTTCAGGAGCAAAGGGATCAAGGTGAAGATGTTCATGGTTTTCCTGACAAGGGTGGTGTGCTCCACAATCTCAAGCCTGGAGCTGCCTGTGGTCACAGTTATAGGAGAAGTTGAGGTAATGCTTTGGCCCCTCCCTCTCTTTCCTCCCCTTCATCCTCCATGCCCTGAGTTTGCATCTCCATAATAAAGCTTTATATTCTGCTTTCCAGTTGAGACAGGCTAAGACAGAAGCCCAACTGTGCAGGCTCTGCTGTGTTATGGAGCTGAAATGAATCCAAAACTGAGATGCAGCGCGTTTGAATTCCATGGAGATTTGGGACTTGGACAGGGCGGCTGACTTCAAGGCAAATGGTTTTTTGTATCATAATCAAGATGATTAGCTACATGCAATACTTAGTTAATTAATTAACTAAATAAATCTAATTCATAAAGTAAAGATGGATGTTGCATTTGAGAATAGGAGTGGCCAGCCTGTTAAAGGCATATACACAACAAAGATCATCTACTGAGAATCAATCTTTGCTCTTCTGGAAGAAGAAAAATGGCAGGAATAGTTCTTTGTGGACTCGACTGACACATTCTGACTGGGCACTCTTTGTTGTTAACATAACAGATGAGAATTAGACAAATTTGAACTGGAAAGTGCCCACAAATTGGGGTGATGTGTCCACAGAGAGGCAGCATCTGGGCCTACAGGGTGTGCTCTCTGCCTTCTCTGATCCTAAATGATCCAGGATGTGGAGCCTTTTCCGGGAAGCCAGTTCCAAATAGGCAAACGTTCTGCTCACATGGCCTAGAAGTCAGATGGGGAGACATACAGGGGTCTGCTTGGGCGTCATTCACTCACGCTTTCATTCATTTCTTGAGTTTTCCACTATCAATACAACCTCCCATAATACTCTAAGCGTTTTGTAAATGTAGTCATTACTCACTGTGGACATTGAACACTTGAAACCAAGCAAAGGGTGGATGTTTTATGTTATTTTTAATATTTAATTTACATAGCTATGCATGGCTAATGATTCTCTTATGGGGTGGTATTATATACAGCACAATGTTCATCTATTTTAAAAATATTTACTGGAAGTTTCCTACATCACCTCTTAGAAATTGCTTGATAATTATCATGGAGGGAGAGTGGGTACTCAGCATATTTTCTTAAACAATATGAGGAAAATAAGCTAAGTTTTGTAAGATTCACATAGGGGCTGGTGAAATAACTCAAACAATTAAGGGTGTATACTGCTTTTTCAGAGGAATGAGTTCAGTTCCCAGCACCCACACGGAGTGTCTCACAATGGCCTGTAACTCCAGGTTCAGGGGGATCCAGTGCACTCTTCTGGCCTCTTTAGGTACCTGTACTCACATGAAAATACTCACACATGGACACACACACACACACACACAAACACAAATAAAATGAAGCTTAAAAACAATACACATGCAGTCTTATGGGGGTAGATATGCATGTTTTCCATAGGAGAATAATTCCATTTGCTTATTTATAATTGCAAAAGTTGAAAAGAATTTAAAATGTCTGAGGCCAAGTGTAAGTATCTCTTGATAGCAAATACACATTTGTGTTGAAACTGGGATGGAATTCCATACAGAAGGATAAAAAAAAAAACCAGTGTTCCAGAAACAGCCTTTTGGAGCAGAATGGATCAGACAAGATGGCCCTGGAGATGGCACGAAGGAGGCAGAAGGCGTTGTATATCATCTCCAGCCTAGACACAAAATGGCAAGTTTTCTGAATGTTCAAATTAGAAAATATATTGTAAAAGCAACAGCAGCAACAGAACTCCGGAGGATTTCTGCTCAGAATATCCAAGTTAGATCCACAAGCTGTTCTGCTGTCATCTGTCATTCCCAGGAGACCAGTAGGTGGCTTTCCCAACAGGAGATGTGGACCTGCTTCCCCAGGGTGGGAGTACAGGTGATTGGGTGGAACGGGGGGGGGTGAGTTCATGGAGTAGGTGGCATTGGAGATGGAGATGGACTTGAAATACAGGTAAGTTTCCACAGGTGAGGAGGAGGGGGAGAGGGCAGCCTGAAAAACAGTAATGCTTATCAAAGAATCTGGACCCCTTTTGGCTAGAGATTGTGATATCTGTGAGTTAATGTAATAATGCTCTATGGCAAAGAAAAAAAATGTATTCAAAGCATGTACACATAGCAAAATGGAAAACAATCATTTCACAGCTTAAAACTAGCATTTTCTTTTTATTTTATTTATTTATTATTTATTTATGTGTATGAATGTACTGTCTGCAGGTAGGTGTGTGCACCCGTGTCATGCAATGCCACAGAGGTTGGAAGAGGATGTCGGATTCCCCTGGAACTGGAGTTCTCCTGGAATTGGAGTTACAGATGGTTTTCAGCCACAATGTGGGTGCTGGGGATCGAACCTGGGTCCTCTGCAAGAGCAGTTGGCACTCTTAACCGCTAGGCCATCCCTCCAGCCCTGCATTTTGTTTTAAAAAAAGAAAATATTTTAGACGCCCTTCACCTTTGCAGCTGGTTACCAGTCGGGTGGGTTTGGGTTTGGAGCCTCTGTGCCTTTGTGAGGGCCGGCTCCTGAAGCACAGGAACCCAGAAGTCACTCCAGGCAGGTAGATTTTAGGGTAGATTGTCTCCTGGGCTGCTGGAAAAGGGTCCCAACTCTGAACCCTTTTGTAGGGGATGGCTGTCTGGGCAAAGCCGTCCTTCACCTTTGCAGGTGGTGACTGACCAGTGGGTTGGGTTCAGTGCCTCTGTGGCTTTGTGTGGGCCAGCTCCTGAGGCACAGAAACCTGGAAGTCACTCCAGGCAAGTACTGGGGTGCGGGCTAAGACAGGCATATATCCCCCCCCCACCAACTAGAATTGGTGAGAGAGTATCCAAGTGGACATTTTTTGGAGAACCTTCAGGAAGAGAAGAGTGACTTAGGCTTCCAATATCCAATATATAAACAAAATTGAAAGCCTGAAACCTAGGCAAGTCAATACTCCATAAACAAGGAGGAGGAAAGGAAAAAAAAAGAAAAGCATCGGAAGGAGGCAAGCAAAACCATCTGCTAACATAGTGAAAAGACATTTGTGATTTGAATCACAAAAGGGAAATCCACATGCCAGGGACACGATGAAGGGACAACATGGGAAAGGCACAGGATAATCCTGCACCAGGCTCTACCAAACCTGTAGGAGATAGCTACAATGGGATCTCTCTGGAGGTGACCCAAGGAACAGATCTTAGAGAAATAATTGCAGACCTATACAGAGAAATTAAAGAAAATAAAGAAGAATTCAGAGAACTAAAGAGAGAGAATGAAAAACTCAAAAAGGACCTATAGGGATATAATGACAAACTTCAGAAAGAACTCAAGGAACAGATTGACAAACTCCAGAAAGAACTAGAGGGAGAAAAAAACAATCTCCAAAAGGAAGTAGAAACACTGAAAAAAGAAGCCAACCAAAGAAGTAAGGAGCACCAAGAAGAGATTGAGAAGCTCAAAAAGGAAATGGAAATACTAAAGAAAACACAGGATGAAACAAAAAAGGAATTAGAAAACTCATCCAATCAAGAAGAAAGGAAAGGAAAAGCCTCAGAAGTAGAATGGAGGAAGCAGAACAAAGAAGATCAGATCTGGAAGATGACACAGAGAAACTAAAAAGCTCAAATAAAGATATGAAAAATTTAAAAATACACAAAAGTGGAACAACCAGGAAATATGGGACACTATGAAAAGATCAAACCTCTGCATCATAGGAATAGAGGATGGGGAAGAATCTCAAGAGAATAGTAATGAAAATTTCATCAAAATAAAATAGGTAAACCCATACAAATACAAGAAGCACATGGGACTCCAAATAGACAAGATCAGAAAAGAAACTCCCCATGCCATATCATAGTTAAAATGCTAGATGCCCAAAACAAAGACAAAATTATGAAGGCTACAAAAGAAAAACAAGCCACATACAAAGGGAAACCCATGAGAATTACAACTGACTTCTCAGTGCAAACCATGAAATCAAGAAGAACATGGAGCAAAGCATTCCCAGCATTAAAGGACTATGGATGCCAACCCAGAATACTTCACCCAGCAAAAATGTCGATTATAGTTGAAGGAGAGAGAAAAATCTTCCACAACATAAACAAGATGATAGAATACATGTCTGGAAAACCAACTCTTCATAAAATACTTGAAGCAATTCAAAGGGCAGAAGAGAGGAGCAACAATCCTCAAACACCTAAGAAAAGAAACTAATAAAAACATAACCGTAGGAGTAAAATCAGAGGCTAGAATTCCAAATGGATGATAAGGTGAAAGGGAGCAACATCCATCTTTCAATTATAACCTTAAATATTAATGGGCTAAACTCCCCAATCAAAAGTCATAGACTGGGAAAATGGTTTAGGAAACAAAACCCATCTATATGCTGTCTACAAGAAACCCATCTCAATTTCAAGGACAGGCACCAACTTAAGGTGAAGGGATGGAAGAAAGTATTCTAAGCAAATGGTACCAAAAAGAAAGCAAGTGGTGCTATTCTAATATCAGACAAAATAGACTTCAAAGCAAAAGAAATCAAAAGAGACAAAGAGCACCATTACATCTTTATTAAAGGAACAATTGATGATGAAGATCTCACAATCATGAATATATAAGCACCAAACGCCAGTGACCAAACTTTATAAAGACAATTCTTCAGGATCTCAAGGCACACATTAACCCCAGCACACTAAGAGTAGGGGACTTCAATACCCCACTGAGCCCTTTGGACAGATCTACAGGACAAAGGATAAACAGAGAGACATCTGAACTAAATGATACAATACACCAAATGGACCTCACAGATATCTATCGAATATTTCACCCAAACACCAGAGAATACACTTTCTACTCAGGACCTCATGGAACATTCTCCAAAATAGACCATACACTGGGACACAGGAAAAACTCAAAAATACAAAAAGATTGAAATAATCTCATGCATTCTATCAGACCACAGTGCAATAAAACTCAATATCAACACCAGGATAAACCCTACAGCCTACAAGAACACATGGAGACTAAACAACACTCTCCTGAATAATGAATGGGTCAAGGAAGAAAGAAAGAAAGAAATAAAAACATTCATGGAACTGAATGACAATGATAATACAACACAGCAAAACCTATGGGACACTTTAAAAGCAGTCCTAAGAGGGAAGTTTATAGCTCTGAGTGCCTACATAAAAAAAAACAAAGAAAGAAAGAACACAAGTGAATGGAGAATGATCTAACACTGCAGCTAAAAATACTTGAGAGACAACAACAAATGAACCCTAAATGCAGCAGACAAGAAGAAATAACAAAAATCAGAGCAGAGATCAATGAAATAGAAACAAAGAAAACCATACAAAAAATCAATGAATCCAAAAGTTGGTTCTTTGAGAGAATAAACAAGATAGACAGACCTCTAGCCCAGTTAACCAAAAGAAAGAGGGAACAACTCCAAATCAATAGAATCTGTGATGAAAGGGGAAATATCACAACAGACAATGAAAAGATCCAGACAATCATACGGGACTACTTCAAAAACTTATATTCTACTAAGTTTGAAAACCTAGAAGAAATGGATGAATATCTGAAATCCTGGGAATCACCAAAGCTCAACCAAGAAGAGATCGACAGCCTAAACAGACCAATAGTACAGGAAGAAATCGAAGATGTAATAAGTAGCCTCCCAACCAAAAAATGCCCAGGCCCGGATGGATTCACGGCAGAATTCTATAAAATATTTCGTAAAGACTTACAACCATTACTACTTAAATTGTTTAGAAGGATACAAATGGAGGGACTTCTCCCAAATTCCTTCTATGAAGCCAGCATTACGCTACTACCAAAACCAGGGAAAGATACAACCAAAAAGGAGAACTATAGACCCATCTCCCTAATGAACACAGATGCCAAAATTCTAAACAGGATTCTGGCAAATCGCATACAGACTCACATCAAGAAAATCATCCACCATGACCAAGTTGGATTCATACCAGACATGCAGGGATGGTTCAACATACGAAAATCAATAAACATCATCAAACATATCAATGGACTGAAGGACAAAAACCACACCATCATCTCAATTGATGCGGAGAAAGCCTTTGACAAAATCCAGCATCCTTTCATGTTTAAAGTCCTGGAGGGAATTGGTCTGGAGGGATCATTCCTCAATGTAATCAAAGCCATATACAGAAAACCCACAGCCAATATCATCCTAAATGGGGAAATGACAGAAGCATTCCCCTTAAAGGTAGGAACTCGGCAAGGCTGCCCCCTGTCACCACTCCTCTTCAATATAGTGCTAGAAACCCTAGCTAGGGCAATAAGGCAAGAAAAGGAAATTAAAGGAGTTCTAATTGGAAAAGAGGAAGTCAAGCTATCCCTTTTTGCTGATGATATGATTGTCTACCTAAGGGATGCTAAGAACTCCACCAGAAAACTCCTAGAAACGATTAAGAGCTTTGGTAAAGTGGCAGGATACAAAATAAACCTAGAAAAATCAGTAGCCTTTCTGTACACCAACAACAAGCAATTGAAGAAGGACTACAAGGAGACCTTCCCACTCACAATAGCCTCAAAAACAATAAAATACCTAGGAACAAACCTAACCAAAGACACCAAGGATCTCTACAACAAAAATTTTAAACCCCTGAAAAAGGAAATTGAGGAAGACATCAGAAGATGGACAAACCTCCCATGCTCATGGATTGGGAAAATAAATATAGTAAAAATGTCCATCCTACCCAAACTAGTGTACAGATTTAATGCGATCCCAATCAAAATCCCCAAGAGTTTCTTCACAGGCTTGGAAAAAAAAATCCTCAATTTCATTTGGAAAAACAAAAGACCCCGAATAGCCAAAGCAACCCTGAGTGAAAAGAGCAATACAGGGGGGATCGCTATACCAGACATCAAACTATACTACAGGGCTATAGTCATAAAGACAGCCTGGTACTGGCACAAAAACAGACCAGTTGACCAATGGAATAAAACTGAAGATCCAAACCTGAGCTCATACAATTTCAGCCACCTCATATTTGACAAGGGGGCCAAGAAGACACAATGGAGGAAAGACAGCATCTTCAGCAAGTGGTGTTGGCAAAACTGGATCACCACTTGTAGAAGAATGAAATTAAACCCCTACCTCTCACCTTGTACAAAGGTCAACTCCAGATGGACCAAAGACCTCAATGTGAAACCCCAAACTCTGGAGGTGATAGAAGAGAAGCTTGGCAGCAGACTACAAGACATAGGTGTAGGAAAAGACTTCCTAAATCAGACAGCAGCTGCACAAGAAATAAGATCGACAATTGACAAATGGGACCTCATTAAACTCAAAAGCTTCTGTACATCAAAGGAAGCAATAAAGGAAGTGAGGAGAAGACCCACAGAGTGGGAGGAAACCTTCACAGCAGATACATCTGACAAAGCATTAATTTCCAGAGTATACAAGCTACTCAAAAAACAAAGAAGAAAGAAAACAAATGAATCATTCAAAAGATGGAGCAAAGATCTGAATAGAGACTTCACAGAGGAGGAGTTAGAGATGGCCGAGAAACATCTTAAGAAGTGTTCAACATCTCTGATAATTAAGGAAATGCAAATTAAAACCACTCTGAGATATCACCTTACTCCAATAAGACTGGCTAGGATCAGGAACATGAATGATACCAAGTGCTGGAGAGGTTGTGGGGAAAGGGGAACACTCATCCATTGCTGGTGGGAATGTAAACTTGTACAGCCACTATGGAAAGCAGTGTGGAGAACCCTTAGAAGACTCAAAATGAGCCTTCCATTTGACCCAGTCATACCACTCCTGGGTATATACCCACAAGACACAACTTACTGCAAAGATACATGCACAGCTATGTTTATTGCAGCTCTGTTCACAATAGCAAAAAGCTGGAACCAGCCCAGGTGCCCTTCAACTGACGAGTGGATAGAGAAAATGTGGTACATGTATACAATGGAATACTATGCAGCAGTAAAGAGGGACAACATCATGAAATTTGCAGGTAAATGGATGGAGCTGGAAGACATTATGTTAAGTGAAGTAACACAGTCCCAGAAAAACAAACGACAAATGGTGTCCCTCATATGTGGATGCTAGTACCAACAACCCAGATATAAATATTTCTCATGGAGAGGGAGGCATAGTAAAAGAACAACAGAAAGACTGCATCAGAAAATGGACTGAAATGGTGAATTGGAAAGGGGGGATGGGTGGGAGAGGGACACGGGTGTATATTCGATTAAGGCATATTTAATTGACGTGAGCTCAGCAAGTACCCAGTTTCGCCTAGACACTGTCTACAGGACACATGGTGTTTTAGGACTTAGTAAAAGTAAAAGTAAACATGTGTATATTAAACAACATTGGTTTACAGAATCTGATAAAAATGGTAATGCATCTGAATTAAATGGAGATATAATTCGCTGTTGCCCACATTTGCTTTACATAAAATCTGTAGAGCAAGAACTTTGGGATTGACACATACAAATGTTCTCTATAATTTCTCTGTTGTACAGTATCACCTTGTAGCATTCTCTTTAAGATGATTTAACGTAAAAATTAAGTTTGCTTCCCAAGTTAATCATATATAGTCACCCAAAACAACATGGGTGAATTTGATGAAATCTGTGCCTTGACTCCACCCTATAGTCATGTATAATACAACTGTCTTCTGGAGACTCATACGCTAAAAAAAAGGGGGGGGGATACAGAAAGACATGAAACCTTTTCATCAAACCCTTGCAATTCAAATCTTAAAACTAACTATGGGAAAAGATTTGTTTGTTCCAACAGGACAAAACGTCACCAACTTAACGGCTGAGAAAGAAAAGATACAGGTTTGCATTGAGTAGGATGTACCAAAAAGTGGCAACGGAAAGGCTGACCCGTCTGAACATTCAAAGGAAGAAAAGCCTCAGATTGCCATAAACATCGAACCCCTCTGTGGATCCTACATGTAACAACTAGTTATAATGAGTCCTAATGAAACTTACCTTCTAGGTGCCACAAAGGTTCTGATATGAGAGACTTCCTTGCCTTCCCACCCATAGAACAAGGAGAAATATGACAATGATGAGGTCGCTCCCCAACTGTAAATTGGAGACAACTATTGTAGAGGTAATCTCTTATAAAACCGGTAAAACTGCTTTCTTTAATTGACTACTAGACATGGGAACTGTGGAAGGGATTACTCTCTGTTCAGAACCAAATATAATACTAAAGTCCTAGGGCTATGCACTCAGGCAAAATATATTAATACAGGAGCTCTGACATCAGCAATGGATTGTTCTACCAGGTGGATGTTGGCCAGGGGATCCAAGGCCCCACAAAAGGTAAGGGCTCCTTGCCTCTAAGTTGGGATACCTACAGGAGGAGAGGCAATAAGACCCTGCTGCCGAAGACCTGACGTTAACATGGGAGGGATGTATTGAGACCACACATGCAAGTGTACAGATGGCCTCTGGAATGCCAGAGAGTGTTACCAAAGGCCACTAAACCAATAAAGCAAATATGGGTCTCCCTGAGTCAAGCAAGACTCCACCGTCAGCACCAGCTACACCTCACCTGCCTGGAAATACTGTGCAGCAGAGGCAGCCATGTGCCTGTATATCCCAAATCTAACCCATGGCTGATGCCACAAAGCTTACATCCTCTACAGGTTAGGAGATGTTATAAGCCACAGTAAGACCCTGTCATATTTTACAGAAAAAATGTAATTCATGGATTAACATACCATCCAAACATCTGTGTCTATACCAAAGTAACCTACCAGAACAATTAGTACTGTTTAAATACCTATATATCTAATTGCTTGTGCTTCATTAGTAGAACTGAAATTCCTGGACAAACTGTAAGCCCATGAAAGGAAACAGCCAGAATTGACCAGAGTCCAAAACAACAGCTCCAGAGAAAGTAGACTGCTTTGCTCCTCATCCACCTGTGCCCCTTTTCTAAGCCTTGGGAACAATCTGTGGAAGAGGGGGCATGGTGGAATGTAAGGGCTGCGATTGGGGTGAATGTTGAAACTATAGCAATATAGTCTGGACACTATTTGATCAACTTGATTGAACATTCAAGCCCTCCCAGCTAGACGGTGGAACCCTTGGGCTGTGTGGGTTTGGGCACAACTGCTTGGAAATTGGCTTTACATAAAGGATGCTTGTACTCACAAATTATTACTCATTGTTAAAAAATGAAAAAAGTAAAGAAGTAATAGAAAAAATATTTTATTTATTGTTTATTTTATGTGTACCAGTGTATTGCTTGCGTGTAGGTAAGTGCGCTCATGTCATGCAATACCCACAGAGGTAAGAAGAGGGCGTGGGATTCCTCTGAAACTGGAGTTATAGATGGTTGTTAGCCACCATGTGGGTGCTGGGAATTAAACCTAGGTCCTCTGCAAGAGCAGGTAGTGTTCTAAACCACTGAGCCATCTCTCTGGCCCCCATCTTGTATTTTCTAACAATATACCAAAGTATGCAGAATTTAACTCCAGGGTTGAATAACATGTTGCTTGGGGGAAATTCTTTTATTTAAAAGTATGAATTTAACTGGGTGTGGAGGTATATGGCTTTAATCCCAGAACATGGGAGCACTTGGGAGGCAGAGGCAGGTGGATCTCTGTGAGATAGAGGCCATCCTGGTCTATATACAAAGCCCCAGGCCAGCTGTGGCTTCAGGGAGACTGTCTCAACAAACCAAAACAAACAAAAAAAGTAATGATTGAACCTGTCCTCACTGGAGACAGGCAGATGAGTGTTGCGTGGCTCCTGCACTTAAGACATAAGAGTCTGGAATGGCAAGTATCACCTGTGTGAATCACAGTGCAGACTTTCTCGCAGGAGGTCCTGGCCTTGCTTGGTGCTGTACTTTGGGTCCCTCAAAGGCCATGTGTTGAACATGTGGTTGTTCAACTGTGGAACTACTGGGAAGTGGTAGAACCATTTAGGGGTGAGACCTAATAGAAGTTAGGTCACTGACAACAGGGGTATTGAATCTTAGCCACTCCCCCCATTTCTTTGATCCCCATAACCAGGAGGCTAGCCACTCTTCTCTACTCTGTGCTCTCAGCCATAAAGTCCAGCCTTAGTGCAGGTTCAAAATCAGTGGCTCCAACCTCCCCATGAACTGAAACCATGGGCCAAAACAACCTTTTTCCTTCTTTATCAATTGTTTACTTCAGGAATGTGTGACAGCAATGACAGTTGACTAATATTTGTTATACTCGTGGACAACTTTCAGAAGATCATCTTCGGTATCTGAAGGACAGGTCCTTACCAAGGCTCAGGGGTGTATGGTAGGGTGGGGAGGGTCCTACACTTAGCTTCTTAGCTAGCAAGCATGGAAAGAAAACCTACAGATCTGAAGTCTGTGTACGGCAAAAGAGAGAGCAACCACAGCCAACAGTGCTCAGTCTTACTGCTGGATGGGGGTGGGGATTTGTCCTGAGCACCAGGATGGCCTCTCTTCCACAAAAGTCAAACAGTAAAGTGAACACCACTGCTCCTCGGAAAAGCTAAATCGTATTGAACTTGAACACATTGTTTGGTAGCTAGTTAGATATTAACGGGCTTAGAGGATATTGGGGTGGACCCTTCCTCTCATAATCAACAGCTTGTAAAACCAAACACTGGAACTGCAAGACTTAATTACTGGTCAGAAATGACTTTGACCCTGGGAGGAGACGTGACATGCTGAAGTACCTAGAAGTCATTAATAGATTCTTATCTAAACCTGGCTCTAGGAACCCCAAACTTTACAAGATTATGGCCTAGTACAGGCTCTCTGATAAAGAAAAAGGATATACTATTGCCTCCTGCTTTAAGAGCCAGACAAAACCGGCCTTCCAATTAGCTGAAATGGACAAGGAAATGGCCCTCATGAAAAACAAAAACAAAAACAAAAAACCACCAAAACTACCTATTCTAGAGACTTCAGAAATAATTTAAGTCCTGCCTAAAACACAATGGAGACAACTGTCTGTTTGGCCACTCACTGTCCAGGCTCGCCCTTGGAGAGGGCTTCATTTTACTCTCTAGAAACCACCGTGTTCCCTATGCTGCGCTGTGTCTACCTCGATCCTCTCCATGGAGATCATAAGGGTTGGAGCCAAGGGGAGTCCAGAGAGAGATCCTGCTGGCAACATCTGAAGAACATTTCCAAAGCCTGTGACAAAGCAGGAAAAGACATGGCTCTTTAAAAACAGAAAGAATTTGCAAGTGGAAGAAGCTAGCTCTCCAGTGTGTACCTCAGGATTCAGGTCAATTAGGGTTTGCTCTTGGTGAGAGCAAGTCTCTGCATATTTTGTTCATGTGTTTTCTCATTGAGATGTCTGATCACAGAGCTATAGGGTTAAAGGCGCAGCATGCATGGCTGCTTCCTATTACTTCTAGCTGGAATCCCAGGGGAAGGGCATAGATCTGACTTTCTCCTGCACCACCGTTGCAGTCTTGCCCACAGTATTCAAAAATAATAAACTCAGAGTGCACTGGGGTTTAACAACCATTATGGTCTGACCTCATTTTCATTTCTTTCTTTTTTGCGGGGGGGGGGTGTTATAATTTAGGACTATCGTCTTCCAGGTGACAATAGGAATGGCCCAAAGGAGAAGGGAATGTTCCTACTTTCCAATCATTCTGAAGGGATGCTAATGAGGGGCTAAGAAAGCAAGATGGAAGAGGTGGCTCTGAGAAGACTGAGTTCTTTTCTCTCTGAGTCTGTGAGAGATGGGTACTGAGAGCCTTTGTGGGAAGAAAAGCAGCTTGCTACATATAGAGAGGCAGGTCAGGACTCCAGAGAGAGATAGGCAGGCTAGGATCCCAGAAAGGCTCTGTATTTTGGAAAGGCAAATGATGGATCTGACTCTGGATGAAAGCTGCCAAGTCTTGTAAGGCTGGCAACTTGCTCTCTGTGATCTTTTTCCCTTACCTTCTTAGACTATTGCTTCTGTAAGGAAGGAGACTGGAAGCTGGACTTGCACCCCCATAAAAAATCAGGAGCCCACATGAAATAAGGATGGAACGGGGGCCCGAGGAGGGGGTTCTTGTTCTGTTTCTTGGTTGGAGAGAGCCAGCCAAAGCAACAAGAAGGCACAGACAAAAAGACCTAGAAGTTTCCTGAAGAGAGTGTTGACAGGACAGGGTGTCAAGGCCCTGAGTGAGCTTGGAGGACCAACCAGGCTGGCACTGCTGGTGATTCAGTCAGAGGTGGGCTGGGAAATGTAAATAGGCCACATCTTGGAGAGTCTCACATACTATATCGAGAATTTTGCATGCGGAACAATGGGCTAATTTTAAACAGAAGCATAACACAGTCAGATTTGGATTTTCCACAGATTGCCCTAGTTTCATAGAGAGAGTAAAGCAAAGGCATATTTTGTGGCAACTGTGCAGAGAGGCACATTCTAGAAATGGATATTCTAGGTCAGCTGTAGTAAACTAAACTAAAGGGAGAGATGGATATTTGCTATGTAGGGCATGGAGCCGTAGGAACGAGGGATAATGGTGGTAGATGGGGGTGGGTGGGTCTCAGTTTGTATACTTCTCTGCAGCTGTTTCCAACATGGTTATCATCTTTTTAAAAGGAAAGAACACACATACTTTCCTTGGTCAAATTCTTTAATTTCTTTATTGGTAGAAGTTTATATCTGAGTTATTCAAATATTCGTCAAGCCATTCTTACTACATGGGGAACAAAGTTCATTTCCTATTTCAAAACAGAATGCATAGAAATTTCAGTGAGAAAAGAAACATGCAGTGGAGAACTCAGGTTTATCAGTAAACTCTGGAAAAGGGTCATATTAGATTAAATGGTTAAGGAGAGAACATGTCAGAAATTCAATGAGTTGGGATGTTTAGGACTCAAATTCAGTCAATCATGTTCAGAGGTTTGGTATAACGAAATTGCTGAAAACAACTAGCTTCAAATATGTAGAGGACTCCTGGAGGAGGAACTGCTCAATTTGGTTTCTCCAGGGAGGGTGGATGAGGTGTGACTGGTCTCATTCCAGGGTCAGTGTTTGTTCAGTAAGCAGCAAGGCCCCTTCATTAATTCCCATAAGCACTTTTAAGGCTACGAGGGGAGGATGGCTTTGAGACTGGAGACTGCAACCTTGAATGCTCTTCAAATGCCTCCAGCCCTCCTGGATTCTCTAAGAATTGCTCATCTGGAGGAGACAAGAGCTTATGACTTCAGAATCCCATTCCACTATGAAATGTTGCTATTTGTTCTGCTCTAGGGATCCTTGCTGAAAAGTAAATCAGAAACACCTCTATGTGGACAATGGCTCATATGAAATCTATTTTCAGACAGATAAGCCCAGTGTTCTAAATGATCCCTTACCTTTTTGGATAAATATACATTTGACCAAGGTGAGCACCAGTGACCTGAAGAAAATAGTATTAAATTATGTTAGGATCCTATTCATCTATAATTCATAATTAGCTGGAATAAAGTAGATCTAGAAGTTGCTTATAACATTTTGTGGAAGTAATGAGGGCTTGATGCAGGTGTAGAAATATGTCTGCCAAAGGTATCAGCAAACTGTTCTCAAGGAAGCTTTAAATTATTAAAAATAAATCTATAAATATAATACCAGTATATTTCACATCCATCTCTCTCACTGCCCTGGAGGACATGTCTACTTTCTGTAAATTTCTCTGATGCTTTCCTTACCTGCCCTCTGTCACTCATTGTCAGCAAATACAGTGTTCATTGTGTGGTCTTGGTGAGAAGTCTATGGGGTGTTTCTCCTGAAGAGGTCCTAAGCTCCAAGATACCAGGGTCCAAGGCTATTGCATTTTCCATTATTGCCTTCTAGTCTACTTTGTATAGATCCTAGTTTAAACATTACATGATGAATAAAAAAGTTGTCCTCCCATAAAAAAAAGGACTATGGACGATCAATAATTAATATGTCATTATATTTATTTTAAAGTCAAAATGGCTTTGGTTTTTTAGAGTACCACAAACTTAAATGCTATGTGTATTTTTTAAAAAATTATTTAATTTCCCCCCACCCCTCCATCTGAACTGGCATCTTTTTTCCTGCCATTTCTAACTTCATCAGTATAACTTCTCTCTATTGGTCTTGGCTTTGTATGTTCTGAAACTATTTCTTTTCCTGAAAAGAGGTCAACAAACTAAACCAAATAAACAAAAAATAGAACAAAGCACATCTGTCCGTACCTTTAATGGCTTAACCCTGGAACCATATTAATTTTTTGAAGCTCTTTTGCTTTGAAATCCTGGAGTATAGGGGTTAACTAGGTGGCATACAAAGCTGAAGAACTCAAAGAACAGGAAGAAAAGGAATAGCAGGACATTTCTAGAGAGAGAAGGAGATGATGGAAATGTCCCCAAGGGGAGATGATCTAATACACAGACCAGACATCAGTTGTGGAACTCTGCCCAGCTTTTCAATTCTTTAGATCCAAGTCACGCTGACCTCTGATTCTGGATGTGGCTGTGACTGTAAAAAAGAATAATGCAAAAGGTGGTGTCAGAGCATTATCAGCAGACCGTGAGGTCCAGGGGATTTACGTGATGGAACCGAGCAGGAAAAGGAGTAAGAGTACGGGTCAAATAACTTTGGCCTCTTCAGAGAGTAGACAAAATTATATTCCTAATGCTGGTCAGAAAAAAACAGGCAGCTGGCTAAGGCAAAGAAAAACACCCCAAGTCCCTTGTACAGATGAATTCAATAATTCAAATGTTCATACACTTCAGATCTGTGTACATACTACTAAACTTGTACTTGCTTAAAAATAAATAGATGCCACTTATCGACACCATGAGATTAAATATCACATGTGCTATGCTGGCTGAGCCACAGCTGTGTTTTGCTGCTGTAGAGGAGAGCACAGCAGGCATTTTTCCACACCATTTCTGTTCTACGGGAAAAAAAACAAACAAACAAACAAAAAAAAAAAACACAGAGACAAATCAGGAAAGGTGGACAATAAACCACATATTTGCATTTACTTTGAAGAAACCCAGTATGTAAAGAGCCAAAGAAACAAGTCAGGGGCTTGACTGCCTCTTTCCATTGCTCTTACCTTCAATTGCACACAAGGCTTAGAATTAAAAACATTCAAAATTATGTTCCATAAGCCTTCCCTAACATTTCGTTTCAAAACCAGGCAGTCTGTATTTTCAAGTATGATTTTGTAACTAGAATATTGCCTTTGGAGTCCATGAAGGTGGACTGAATTCTAAGCCAGGTTGCCAGTGATGAAATACTCAAAGCCTCAAGTTCCTTACTATGTTGGGAGAAAAGATCAGCCTCTTTGCAGGCACTACAAGTGTAAAAGTGTTTCTGTTTTATATGCTAAATTATTGAGTAGTAGTTGAGCCTCCAGGGAGTCAAGGAGGCTTACTTCTGAGTGATGAGGGGATATAGACATGTCGGTTCCACATAAAGACATCCTTAGAGCTCATGCCAGGCTCAGTGCCTCCTATAAGATGGATGCCTAGGAAACACTACATGAGGTATCTTCATTGGAAGGAGAAGTCATTTGTGTACTTAACCTCTGTCGGCAACTGATGAACTCCATTGCTCTTCTGTGACATTCTAGTATGCTAAACCTTGAGACAGATCATTAAATCTCTCTCTCTCTCTCTCTCTCTCTCTCTCTCTTTCTCTCTCTCTCTCTCTCTCTCTCTCATAATAATATCAACTGCTAAAAATAAATCTCACCACATCAACTTACGATGTTATTGAAAGTAAGGTAATGTTCCATAAATACTTATTTCCTTTTGAATAGAAATAAAAGGCAGATTTGTTCCATGCTTTCTTCAAACAAAAATACCATCTTCTTTTATGTTACAGTGCCAGGAGCCAAATGTGTGGTTAGAGCCTCCCGTGGAGCCAACCTGAAAGGCTATGGTCCAGGGGGAGGGGAACAGAAGCAGGCAACTTTGTTCCAACAGTATAAGGCTCTAGCTGTGAATATTATGTACAGCAGACCGAGTGGCTCCCCAAGAAGACACCCATGTCCTAGTCCTTGGAACTATAAACATGGTTCATTATATGGAAGAAGGAAGTTGACAGATGTAAGAAGTTTATAGATTTGAAGATTGGGAGGTTTCCCTGGACTACTGGGATGGGCCCCACCTAATCACATATACCCTTAACAGCTAAATATTTCTCAGTAGAAGATTTAAGACAGGAGACGTTGGCGACTCCAAAGTCATGGAGGACCCATCTACTGCTGTCAGTTTGAAGACAGAGGAGGCTGATAGATATCTACAGAAGCCAAGAGGGACTCCTAGCTGACAGCCAACAAAAAAATGGGGCCTCAACCCTGCTTTCCAGAATGAAGTCTTGGAGCAACCTGACCAAGCCTGAAAGTGACTGACTACTCTCCAGGACCCTCCAGGCAGGATCCTAGCCAGTAGGTACCTTGAGTTCAGCCTTATGAGAAACATAGAGAAAAATCAGCCTCCACTACCTGGACTTCTGACATTGAGAACTGGGAATAACACACTGACATTGTTATAAGCCTTTAATTGTGTGTTGATCTATTATTGTACCAGTAGAAAAGCAGCAGAAAGGACAATGTAGAATCCTGACTTAGAGGGTAAGTGTACCTGATGGATAGAAGTGGAGACCATTTACCAAGATGAAAGAACAGAGGAATAAAACATCAGAAGCACAAGAGTTACTTATAGAAAATGGGAATCCTATTGGTGGTATGGTTGCCCCCAAACAGTAGAACATTTAAGGAGCTGTTGAGAGGGCACAGTGGGTAAAACTGCTTGCCACCAAGCTTGAGATTAGTTCCCAGAAGCCACATGATAGAAGAAAAGAACTGACCCCCACAAGTTTTCCTCTGACCTCCACACATGCGCATGCACACAAACACACACACTTAAAAAAAAACCAGAATATTGAAAATAAGCATTTTTTTCTATTTTTGTAAATTTAAAGTCATTTTTTCTTTCTTTCTTTATATTTCTTTCTTTCTTTATTTATTTATTTATTTATTTTGTCTTTTTGAGACAGGGTCTCCCTGTAGCCCCAGCTGTCCTGGAACTCACTCTGTAGACCAGGCTGGCCTTGAGCTCACAGAGATCCCCTTGCCTCTGCCTTCTGAGTGTTAGGATTAAAGGCATGTGCCACCACGCCCAGCTTTAAAGTCATTTTTGCTAAGTGTTCAGAGTAGGCACATAAGTGAGGCACAATTTGGGTCAACTCTGTGTATTAGCAACTCAATTCATTCTTTGTTTTTTTATTAGTTTGTTTAATTGTTTCTGTCTTTCTTCTTTTTTTTTTTTTTTAGACAGTCTTATGCTACCCAGTCTAGCTTTGAGCTCTCTGTGTAACCAAAGATGATCTGATTCTCCTGCCTCCACCTCCTACATGCCAGGATTACAGGTACATGCCGTCACGTTGGTAGAGTTCACTTATAAAAATGGCTTAATTTTCGTAACGATTAAAATGGTAATGTTCTGAACCTTAAGTAATCAACATTTCAAGATGTAGCAAACATTTCTCAAATATATATGGACTGTGTGTGATAGGAATATGTTTAAATGATGTGAGGAAACAGCATGAAACCATCCTGTAAACATGTTTTAAGCAAGTGAAAAGTAAATATTTCCTGTGCTTTGAACATGGGACAGTCCCAAAGAACTTCAGAATGCTAGAATTAGAGAATTTTCTGATGGTGTTCGAAGACCACAAAAGCACACATGGAGATGGTTTATTTGGTAATGGGGACACATGGTAAAATGTTACAAGATTCTAGATGAGATAAGAGAAAAAAAGCCGGAGATTAATATTATATTGGAGGTGAGCACAATATTTTAAATTTTATTTTAGACTCTAGTCAATAAGGGACACAACAAAAGACTTTTTTATTATGGGCCTCTATGAGATGTCAGACATCATGTTTGATAGGTTTGTCAGAAGTTCTTACTGGTATCAGGTTTCCTTTGAAGATTGTTGAGTTTTCCTTTGTCGGGTAGCTTATGAATCATTCTCTTCCATCCTGTTGAACTTTGATTGTAGGCTTTGTTACGTTGGATCTGGGGATTCTTTAATTTAGAGTGTGGTCCTGATTGTCAATATGTGAATTCTGTAGTGATTCATCTGAATGTCTGGATGTTAATAAGATCAGTTACCTGCACTTAGAAGGGAACTTTAGCCTCTCCCAGGACTGGAGTGCTATATAGCATCTGTTATCTGCTTTCAGGGTCACAATGCCAGACCTCAAATGGTCTCAGCCTGAGCACATTCACCTCAATCTTTGGCTAGGGACTTTCAGGGAATCTTACAATATATTTATGGGTTCCCCCATTTTTTTGTTTGGTCTTTTCAAGACAGGGTCTCCCTGTAGCCCCAGCTGGCCTGGAACTCACTCTGTAGACCAGGCTGGCCTTGAACTCACAAAGATCCTCCTGCCTCTGCCTCCCGAGTGCTAGGATTAAAGGCATGTGCCACCATGCCCAGCAAGGGTTCCCCCATTTTAAAAGATGTCACTGCCCTGGCATTGGTCCAGTAATTTCATTGCTATGTTAGCAGCTTTACAGTCTGATCTTTGACTACCACATTTACTAAAATAATGATGCTCACTCATTCACTATCTTCTAAGGACAGGTAAGAAATTGTCCCTCGATGGGATGATGACTGAACCTCCTTCATAAAATTTTCCTCCCTAAAAGATAGATTATAGCATGACCAGTACTTGAAAATAGTTATCTCAGAACACACACACACACACACACACACACACACACACACACACACACACATAACATGTCTAGTCTGTACCAAGTAAACTATTAAGATCAAATGCCAAAGCCAAATGTTTTTGAGTAGGATAATGGCATTATTAAATTTATATTGGAAAATATAAGTAGCAATTAGAGAGAGAGAGAGAGAATTATCTAGTTGTCATGATGGAGTGAACTGAGGGTGAGGCATACAGGCACTTGAAATGCCAATGAGAACCTCAGTATTGACTTTTATGCATAAAGTGGTAAATTCAGAATGAAGAGCAAGCGTATTTGGTGGAGGAGATGACAGAACTAGAGGAAATCTTAAAAGCTGTTCCAAATTGCCTTTCTTCCCCCTTCCTGATCTCCTCTTTGCTTGAGTTGATTGTGTTATGCGTGATTGAGCATCTAGAATGTTACAGAAATAAATGTTTTGACTAAAATTATCTAACGCTACCAAAAAATTCATCAGATTTTCACTAAGATGGCATGTTCCAGAACAAATTCCATTAAGTCATTTTAATTCTTAATCTGTGTTCTCTACATGTCATTCAATCTATTTCCAATATTTTCCACTTTGATTTTAATTGGAATCCATTATTCTCATAAATTTTACAATAAGTATTTTATTTACTGATTACTTTGGTTTCTAAAAATGTGATGCTACATGCATTTTTATGTGTGGGCTGATATTTCTATTAGTTCAAAATTGCCAGGTAACACGAAGACTACATTCTGCCAGTGTTTTCATCTCTTATTAGTTTAAATGACTCCTGAATTTTATCATTTAGGATTGTTCAGGTTATTTTCATTTATTTATTTTTCTGCTGCTAATGTTATTATAGACCGGATGAAAAACTGATAATTTGTTTTCCTGTAATAGCTACTCTTTGAACAAATAGAGAGTAATTCAGGATTGTATTTTCTTCCAGGAGGCTCGTTATCTCCATCAGAATTGTTTCTCCATCTTCTCGACAGCTGGCTCACCCTGCTCTGCCCACTCTCAGGCTGTGCTATGATGCCATTTTCTGTGTCAGTCTCTAGATTTCACTAATTGGTTTCCAGGTTACAGGACATCCCACTTTGGATGCTGTTTGCATGAACAGTGTGCAGCTTTGACAAGCTTTTCATTCAGTCATTCCTCTTGGTTGGTATCTCGTATGGTGACTGGTTCCAAAAGTCCTTGGGAGTTATAAATAGCTATATTTGGAACAACGATATAAGATTAGTCAAGACATCTGGCATGTTGACTGAAGACTCCTGGACGCACAGCAGGTCACAATGTGCCCAGATCTAAAACTGAGGGAACCAAAACATACTGCTCACTCAGAAACAGTGGCTGGATTCTGAGAAGCAGTTAGCAAAGACAGTGAAGGGCAGATCTCACCTCTAGGGCGGTAAAGCTGCTAAGAGGGTATTTTTAAAATGGGCATCTTACTATGGCAAATTTTACAGCCATGAATGCATTACCTTCAGAAAATTAAGAAAGTAAAAGACTGCCAGACCCATGAGCACAGCTTTGCCATTTTCCCACTGTCAATTTTATTTAATGTGTCACATTTTCTGTTAATAATCACCAATGTACCATTTCAAAGCTTCTTGTATATGCATAGATTGATTTGGCCTGAGGTTAACTTTTGAGTGTGTGTTTATTCTTTGATATAGTTACATTCTCAAAACAGGGCAACTCCTTCTGTATGGTATAGAGGTCACAGAAGAAACAGAAACACCTCCTGTTAGATGCCAGGGGTGTGTGGCCAAAGGCTTTTCCATGGTCGAAGCAAAGGCCTAAGTTAAATCGTGGCTAGAAGAGGCATTTCCAACTGTGTTTAGGATATTCCCGTATTTCCTGAAGTAGATCTAAGTGTGCTGCTGGTTGGACAGATCTTTAAAGGCTATCATGTTTCTGCCTTTTAATCTTCTTAACTAGGATATTTGTGGTAGAAATATTCAGAACACAGAATATTCTCTTCTGTGACTATAGTTAAGCCTCCACATCCATGGGTTCTGCATTGGTGGGTTCAACCAACTGTGGACTATTCCCTAAACAATATGGCATGTCAACTATTTGGATAGCATTTGTATTGTACTGGGGATCATGAGTAATATAGAGATAGTTTAAGGTGCATGGGAGAATGTGTGAAGGTCATACTTAAATGCTATGCCACTTTATATCAGAGCCCTGGCCATCTGGAGATTTTGCAATCTACAGATACTGAGAACCTTATACTTTAAGCCTTGTTCTCAAGGTCATGACTTCACTTATCCCTAGCAAAAAAAAGCTATGTGTTAGCTATTGGGATTTCTGCTTAACCAATGATATATGATAAAATGACCTGTGCAAATTTCCACAGCCAGCATTACCTTCTCTTAACAATCTGCCTTTTAGCAGTTGTACAGTTCTATCTGGTTTATCATTTCCCTCCCTGATCTAACATTATTGTGATTTTAAATATTTTCCCACAGATCTTATTGCTTATGTTAAATAATGGGTGCTCTAAACTTAATGTGCATGCCCCTCAATGTGAAATCCAATGTGATGTCATTAGGAAGTGGGGGCTTTGGAAGGGGACAGGTCATGAGGATCTACTCTTATGTGTGAAATTAGTGCCTGCAATGGCTAGTTTTTAACTGTCGTCTTGCCATAACCCAAAATTACCTGAGAGCAGAGCCTCAATTATGACAATGTCTAGAAAGGTAAGCCTGCAGCATGTCTCTGGGAGATTGTCTTGACTGCTGATTGAAGTGGGAGGACCCAGCCCCTTGTGGGTAGACCCATCTCCTAGGGAGAGTGTCCTCAGCCATACAGGATGGGAGAAGCTGGAAGGAGAAAACAGGGATGGATGTGCGATATTCTCTCTTTGCTCTTGGCTGAGAATGTGATATGACTAGCTATTCGAGTTCCTGCCTCGACTTCCCTGAAATTGATGAGCGATTTACAGAAGGAACTCAGCCAGTGTGGAAGGGTAGTGGGGGATGGGAGTAGAGAACTCATAGGACTGTGGTTTAATTAAGGGCCATGGAATTATTTCTTAAAAATTTCCTCAGGGGGCTGGTGAGATGGTTCAGTGCGTAAAGCATTTGCCTTGAAACCTGATGACCTGAGTTGCCTCCCCAGAACCCATGTAAATGAGGAAAGAGAGAACTGACTCCACACGTTGTCCTCTGACTTCCATACATTTGCTCTCATGCACTGTGGATTCTGTGGTTTAAAGAATTTCTAGGCTGGAAACCAGCAAGTCCCAGAAATACTCCATGTCCTCTTCCCTTGGAACTGGGGATACAGGCATGAGAAGGAAACCTGGGTTGTTGCATGAATGCTGGCATCCAAACATGGGTCCTCATGATTGTTCAGCAAGTGCTCTTAACCTCCAGCCCTTTGATCGAATTTATTATAGTCAGTAGCTCCTGTGAGATGTGTCAGTGAAAGGACTTAGGGCAATTAACCACACAGAGGATGTATTAACTAGATCGAAGGTGATGAGTGCAAATGAGTTCCAAACAACTTCTACAGGGCCTATAAACTGGAAACAGTCAGCAACTATATCGTACAAATTTATAACAGCCATCTGGCCCATGAGGCAGCGATCCTATGACTATTCATAGATATCTAGTATTCCACATTTACATTGAGATTTATTGGTTCCTTGGGAGAGCCCCATGTCTCAAAGCAGAGACTCAAGTTTCCATTATTCAGAGTGAATACTCTAATACAAAAGCAAATTTTGGTATTTTTTTTATCTCCGCAAAGTTCTTGCTTTGGAGTACTTTTAGTGTTTTATCTTCTCTGTTTTCTTTGTCATATTAGTGGTCTCTTTGAAACTTGGCTTCCAATATTGCTATTATTAGTTTGACTTGTTCCTGTATGGAGTCTTCATGTGGTCTAATCTATCATATTGCCTGAAATGCAAGACCTGCAACAGGTTTTTCTGAAGAGCATCTTACGTATTCAATAATGCTGTCACATGAAAACTTTAATCTCTAACAGCAGTGCTAATTCCTATCATTTGTTTGATGTTGACCATAGCTGCCCTGTTCATCTGGATTCTTGGAAGCCCCACTTCATTTGACTTTTCTTTGAACTACATAATCCACAGTTCCTGGGGGAACTTTTAAAAGATAATGCTGTGGGGGCTGGAGAGATGGCCTAGCGGTTAGGAGCACCGACTGCTCTTGCAGAGGATCCAGGTTCGATCCCCAGCACCCACATGGAGGCTGAAAACCGTCTTTAGCTCCAGTTCCAGGGGAATCGGACACCCTCTTCTGACCTCCATGGCATTGCACGACACAGGTACACAGACCTACATGCAGACAGTACATTCATACACATACGAAAATAATAATAAAAAGATAATGCTGTGAACCTTAACACAATGATAGTTTTGTAAGTTCTCTATCCACCTTTCCCTCCATGCACAATGGTTGAGCTCCCTGCTTCCCATAAACCTGTCATCAGCAACCTAACCTCTCTAGAGTCTGAAGTCATTCGTTTCCATCTCACACATGCTAGTTACATCTTCTTTGGTATTCCAAATACCCCATGGAATGAGAGCTTTTGAAAATGCTACTCCACAGAACAGCCGTTTTGAAACATATGACTATAACATAGAAAAATACATAACCCTGGCCTTTCTAAATGGCCAGATGAGAAGACAGTACTGACACACTGAGCCCAGGTCCAGGGCAGATACTCACAGGGAAGCAGCATGTTCCTGGCAGAGCTCTTACAGACCTGTGGACAAACCTAGAAGACTAGGTTTCTTCTGGCCACCTGCTATGCAAAACATTTCTGTTTTAGTTTGATTTCTGTTGCTGTGATAAAATACTGTAACCAAAATCAACCTGGGAGGAAATGATTCATTTCACTTATGCTTCTAGGTCACAATTTATCATTGAGGGAAGTCAAGGCAGGAACCTCAAGGCTGGCCTGCTCACTATTTTATGCAACATTATCTCTGACCCGGAAGCTCATAGCCTAGGACATACAGCAGAAACCATGGAGGAGCACTGATTGCTGATAGCCTAGAACCACCTGCCCATGTAATGGGTGCTCACGGTGCTCTGGACCTTTCTACTTCAATTAATAGTCAAGGCAATTGTCCAATGCATGTCTCCAAGCCAATTTGACCCGGTGCCCTTAATTATGATTCCCTTCTTTCACCTTTCTGTTCTGAGGATCACATTCAGATTTAGACAGTAAGCACTTTTACCCGCTGAGCCATCTTCCCAGCCCTCAAAACTTTCCACATTGTCTAATGTACCTTTGTTACTGAATGCTCAAGTTCCCAGTGGCGGTACTGACAGACTTAGAAGGAGGAACACAGCTACTTCCTGGATGTCACTGAGCTATCTGCTCTCCAAGTTAAGATCACTAGTGCCTGCTGACATCACAGCTTCAGCCAGTATGCCACAATGTACTGGAGACTGTTGCCTCCTGTCAAGACTGACTACCATGTCTCATTTCACCTTCTCTTATATGATTTTTGAGAATCACAAAGATAAATTCTTTTTTTTTTGTCTTTTCGAGACAGGGTTCCCCTGTAGCCCCAGGTGTCCTGGAACTTGCTAGGTAGACCAGGCTGGCCTTGAACTCACAGAGATCCACCTGCTTCTGCCTCCCAAGTGCTGGGATTAAAGGCATGCGCCACCATGCCCAACTGAGAAATTCTTTTCCAAAGTGAGCAGCTAGGTCTTCCCAGGAAGAAAATGGGTGATTTCCACATCATATATTATTCACCTAACTTTGTACTCGATCCGTTCAGGTGCCCTATTACACACCTAATCGTATTGGTTGATGAGACCAAGGGAAGTAGATGGTGATATTCTAATTACTCAAGCAGTTCCCTTCGCATTCTACAGAACATTTGAACTGTCATTGCGGGGGGGCGGGGGGCATTCACAGATGACCATATTTGAGAATATCTTCAGAAAGTCCCCTTAACACTTGGGGCTGGAGACTCATGAAGTCACCGATGAGTCCCCTTCTTACATAAAAAGCAGAGGGTAGTAAACCAGGGTAACTGTTCTCAATAAAAGCCATTGGAGATATATGCATATTTTACCAAGGAAAAGTTACATTCTGAGATGGGCTGATAGACATTAGTATCATCAGAATTTACTATACAATAGCTCTCCTTTAGAAATCATGCATGATTGGATCTAATGTTCTTATAATGTTAGTTTTAAGAAAAGTTTTCATGGAACTGCATTAGTTCAGCTGTTATCACTACTGGCTGCTCTTACAGAGGACCTGGGTTCATTTCCAGCACCCACATGGTAGCTAACAACCATCTGTAACTCCAGTTGCAGGGGATCTGACAACCTCTTCTGACCTCCATGGGCATTGTACAACTTCTGTGCACTTATATACATGCAGGTGATATATTCATACACATAAAATAAAAATAATAAAGTTAGGGCTGGAGAGATGGCCTAGCGGTTAAGAGCACCAACTGCTCTTGCAGAGGACCAGGGTTCGATCCCCAGCACCCACATGGCAGCAGAGAACCGTCTTTAACTCCAGTTCCAGGGGAATCCAATGCCCTCTTCTGACCTCATCGTCATTGCACGACACGGGTGCACAAACCTACATGCAGACAGTACATTTATACACATACAAGAATAAATAAAAATTAAAAATAATAAAGTTAAAAATATTTTGTAAAATAATATTTTCTCTCTTTATTGATACATGCTACAACCATTCATAATTTATCCTTATGTAATCCTATGGTGTGTTCTATCATATAGGAATATTAATATTCATATTCTAAAGAAAAGAATGGAAAGTTATGCTTCTTTTAACCTGCATGTAGCTTTACTGTTAAAATGTGAATCTCTGAACGTGTTTTGGAATGTTAATTCCAAAATAAGCCTATAGTTTATTTTCAGATTTTATAATTTTAATTTATGTGTGGAGTGTATATATGCATATTTTTGAATAATATAAAATCAAAGGGAACAAAAAAAGAGAGAGAAAAACCTATTCAAAGAACTGACCAAAACAGTAAACTTGTGCATTGAAAAGGTTATAAAAGTCTGAGAAAAAGATGCAAGACAGGACTTAACATGTATGACAGAATCCATGAGCTCTGACGGGGGGAAGGGGGCATGAGGGGTGGGCATGGATGGGGGAATGAGTCTAAATTTGATTAAGAAATGTTGTAGGAAATGTGCTCAATAAAAATTAAAAAAAATTTAAAAGAAAATATTTTATTGCTTCAAAGAATTTAAATGTGTTTATTGCTGGCCCACAAGTTTTACTCTGAGTCAATTAATTAATAAAAGGAGTGAGATCAATTCTCTTCTGTAGGGAAAAAGGAGGCCACCTGTGGCTTCTTTTGTGCTAAATTACCTGCTTGACTGTATACGGAAACCTGGCCCCAGGCAGGATCTGCCTGCCTTACCATCAAAGGTACTCATGTTCTCTTGATGTTAGTAACCATGATGTTAGGGAACATGGGTCTGAAACCAGGCCCTGAGATATGATGTCACTCAGGGCATAAAAACAGAATGCTGTGAATAAAACAATGAGTCCTTCTTACTATCAGACAGGGACTCCCAGCTATTATTTTGCATGTGTAATCTTAGCCCATCAGGCTTGTGTAGTTGTGGCCAGTGGGTTGGACGGTGGTCCATCAGACCACCAACCTGGGAATCTGTTGTGGGGCTGGAAGGAGACTTATCAGGTCGCCAGCTGTGATGTGTGGTGAGTGCCCAGGTGGGAATTAGACTGTAGAGTGCCTATCAGGTGACAGTCTGGCATTAGGATGTAGAGTGCCTACCAGGCAGCAGCCTGGAGGATCTGGAAGTGCAGATATGGCATTGCCTGGTGTAGATGTTAGATGAGACAGGTGGGCGGTGGAACGGTTGTCAACCTTTGGCCCCAAGGTTTAGGACAGCTGCTGGTGGCTGTCTTGTGTTTTCCCTTTTCCCTGTAATCCAGTGGACAAGGTTCATGTGTCCACCTCCATATGTGGCTGTGTGACACCACACTCTTGCCCTCTTCCTTTCTCACTACTTGGTCCTGGAAACAGTGAGGGGAAATTCTCTCTTTTCTACCCACATCATCAAGTGATTCATGCAAATTCTTTACATAGCAGAAAAGTCATATGTTTACTTGGACTGGAAAGAACAATTCTTCTCACATTTGTCACAGCAGGGTTATTCTGTAGAAACGGTCACAACCATCTCAACAGCTTAGCATTGTCCCCTGTGCTACACTGGCAAAGGGCAAATGTACTGTGACATAGGATATTAAGCTGATTGGTGGAGAGGAAGAGAGAAGAGAGAATGGAAGAAAAGGAGTCCACAAGAGAGGTGTTCCATGCCTCCTGCTGATAAAAGGATACACATCAAATCCACTCATGTTCCATGGCTAGAACTCATTCATATTGTTTAGAGAAAGACTGCAGGGTAGGCTGGGACATGCTGGCCACACATGGCCATGAAGGAGAGGCAGCCTTGAATACTAATTAACACTAGAAGACTCAGCCTCAGCTCACTCACTTGGTCATCAAATATCTATTTCATTTTCTTTCACCTTTGTTGCTCTCTAAATGAGGTAACAGATTCCACCAGATCCATCGAGCTATGCAGCTCAATGCAGTTTTCTCCTTTCAATCTGTGCTTTTATATGTCTTGGGGCCTTATGACCCAGAGAAAAGCCACTTGATGCTAGGGATGTGGTTCAATTGGTAGAATGCTTGGCTAACATTCAGGAAGTCCTACGTTCAATCCCCAGCACTGCATAAACAAGGCAGGGCAGTGCACAACTGCAGTCACAGCACTCTGCACATAGCTCCAGGAAGAACAGAAATCTACTAGCTAGACAGGGCATCTGAGGGTAGCCTGGACTACAAAAGGCCCTGTCTCAACAAAACAAAACAAACAAGAAAAACATCCTGCCCAGTTCCTACCAAAAATATGACAGTAGCTCAGGGTCAGGATAGAACAAGTGCCACAAGTTCGAAAATTGGGGGAGACACATCTAACCATGGTCCTTAGGAATTCTGAAGCTCCACTGGATAGGTACCATGAAGATGAATGAACTCTGAAACTCTGTGTGTACTCTGTGTCTACAGTTTGGACAGCCCCTCTGTCTTTTTACTACCAGGACATTTTGATCTCCCCAAAGGAATCTCTTCCTTAACTGTTTTCTCTCTTTTGCCAAATCTGAGTCCTTGCAGAATCTTCTTTCCCTGAATGGTGTTCAGGCTTCATAGCACTTCTGATTATGTATTCTGCTGGTGTGAAGTTGTTTAACTCCCAAATAATCGAAGATATTTCAATCGATCACATAGATCCATGGCTTCTTTGACAATACAGTTTCTTCAAAGACCTGGTAGACAGCTCTCCCTCTGTTGAAAGGGTTCTTCAGCCTTCTAGTGTCTGATACTGGTTATCTATCTCCTGCTACTTAACTGATAGGTTGATGTACATGCTTTTTACATGTTTTTGCTGCAGATCCAGTCTTTTCATTATTGTGGTAGAATGAGATGTAAACAAACCAGGCTCCATTTTGGTGGGTTTACACATGAAACATTTCTCTTTCTTGTGCCACAGTTCAATGTGGATATGTTTGTTGAAAGCAGACTAAATCTTAGGTAATAGAAGAATTGATTAATAGGGAATCATTGAAGAATGGAATCTTTTATTGGTTTTAACCATTTAATTCTTTCCAATTTTGTCTCATGAAACTATAGAGTCCAAAGTGTTTGAAAGTGGGCGAGCCATCTGACATGGGTGCTTATGACATGCTTAATCTATAAACGTCACCACCAATAGAACTTTGCATGACAGAAGGTCTGTGTTGTACAATTTACTCACTAAACAAATGTGATTAACAGCATTCAAATGTGTCTAGGGGAAGACCAAAGAATTGAATTCTGAATTTTATTTTATTTAAATTTGTTTTTATCCAAGTAGCCATGTGTGCTGGACAATACAGAGTATCAATCCAGCTGGAGGCCAAAGCCAAAGTTCTCTTCTTCCTTAGAACTTCTTTGAATTTTAATAGAAAGGGGTCACAGATAGGTGAACAGCACTGTCTCTTCCTCATCATGGAAAATTTAAAACAAAAATTTTATCCTGTAGTCAACTTCCTATAAAAAGGTTCACCAATCCCGGGCATGGTGGCTCATGCCTTTAATCCCAGTACTTGGGAGGCAGAGGCAGGTGGATCTCTGTAAATTCAAGGTCAGCCTGGTCTACAAAGTGAGTTCCAGGACAGCTGGGGCTGCAGGGAGACCTTGTCTCAAAAAAGACAATAAATAAATAAATAAATAAATAAATAAATAAATAAATAGTTTCACCAAAGACAACAGATTAAAAGTGAACTCTTCCTCTGGTTGCTCATGCTTGTCTACTCCTGTCCAAGTATGTTAATTTGATTCTGTAATTTCTCCAAAATAAAACCATCTGAGAAGTTTCCTTGACTGAATGAGCCTTCTGTGCTATGCCTTGTGTTCAAATCACTGTGAAACACACAAAGAAGATTCTGTAAAAACAAAATACCCTCCCTACTGAGAAATCTAGTTTCCAAAACCCCAGAAATCTTTTTGCTTCACAAAAGGCATGTTTGGGCAGTGTTATGGTGATTTTTTTTATTATAGTGTAGTTTTTCTGTAATTTGATGGTAGAGTCAGGGTCTTATATAGAGCACATTGATCAATGGAAATCTTGAAGAGTAGAGAAATATCTGTTCAGAAGCGAAACCATCCAGGCTTAAACAATGTGGGAAAAGAATGCTCCACTGAGTGTCAACACTAAACAAAACTATGCTTCTGTAATTTCTTGGAGTTGTTAGAGTAGAGATAATAAATTATGTACCTTGTAACTATTCGCCTATCAGAACTCAAAGAAGGAGAAATTTTGCAACGCTCCTTACCAGTAGTTGGTAGACTAGTTAGTTATAAGTTCCAAAATACAAAGGGATATTTTTAGAATTATATCTGTAAGCACATTGTACCCAAGATGGGATTTGAGTGAACTCCAATACAGAAAAGTCATTTCACAATCTGGAGCTATATCACACGGGGAAATGTGTTAAATAATACTTTTCATTCCAAAAGGATTGTATCCTGTATAATGAGCTTCTAACCTCAAATTCTTTTTTCTTTTTTGTTTAAAAAAATTATCTTCAGACAAAACCCAGCATGGATGAGGGAGTGGGCTTGAAGCCCCAACCCTAGCTGAGGATCTATTGCCAACTGAGGGATTATGGGAGAAGGAAGAGTCAGGTTTCCTTACTGGTGTGATGACTGGTAGGTTGACCAGACGCCAAAGGATAGACCCACACCCAAGAGCATTTGGAAAACACAGACCAGACATGATATACTTAAAAAGAAAAAGACAAATAACAATAGAGGACATGATGTTCAGGGCAAGTTTTCAGGTGAAAGGGCACGAGGGGATCTGAATATGATCAAAATACATTGCATAAAATTCTTGAGTCAGTATAAATATTTACAAAATTATGTTCAGCCATAACTGCCACATTTTGCCTATGGAGAAGCAAAAAAATTCACATTTCTATGGCAGATTCCTATACCCTTTGAATTTTGCCCTAATAGTCTTCGCAGTTAGTGCCCCTTGAATCCTGCCCAGGTGTTCATATCAGGATCATATTCACCAAAGATAAGTTACATGCAAAGGCCCAGCACAATGCAGATGGCCCTATGATGATCACTCTGTGCTTTGTCACTCTTTGTGCACACAATGGCTCCATAAATGAGCCCATAAGGCCTGGTGGGATTGCTTGAATACTCAGTTGACATAATCTGTGTATACAGAGCAGAGCCTAGAATATGGTAGCAAGACAACACAACAGCTCTGTGGTCTACTCAGCCACACTCAAAGAAGAGCTGCTTTCCTTAACCTCACATTTCATCCTCTTGAAAGCTCCAGTGAAATAAGCTGCAATTAACAGCTTAATGAGAGCTAGTCTACTTTTAGTGTTTTCTTCTTTCCTTAAATAACTAATGTTTTGAGAGCTTGGGTCTCTGTCTTCAATATATATTTGTTTCAGATGAAGAATACCAAAAGTAAAATAGAAAACCTATGGAGAAAACATCACCACTCAAAGTTAGGGTCAAGGCACTTCTTACCCAGATCTGCTGTCTCCTGGTTTTCTGCCACTAACACAATAGGCATCTTGGTGCTGTAGCTTCAGATGGAACTGGCCTATGAAGAAGAAAAAAAAAGATATTTCTATCTCAGCCCCACCATCACTGCTTTGAAATGTGTACATTTTCAAAATATTTAGAACTTGGTACAATGTATTTAATTATGCCTTTTCTTCTCATTCATAGAATTGTGAGGTGAGATTTTATTTATTTATTCTATTTATTTTATGTCTCCAAGGTAGCCTGGGCTGGGTCCCTGCTCAGCTTTCCACTTTATAACTTATTTATCTTGTCTGCACTGAACAATGTGCCTTCTCACTTCTGTAAACCTTGGTTTCTGAAAATAATCAAGAATATTGGTATCTCCAAAAGACTGATGAAATGAATCTATCATGTAATATACAAGTAGAATGCAAACTCATATCATAATTCAGAAAGGATTTTCATATAATATATTGTAAAACTGTGGGTGTGCTGGATAGCTTTAGTGTCAACTTGACACACCTGGGTTGAGGGAGCCTCAATTGGGGAATTGGCTCCATTGGATTGGCCTGTGGCCACGTCTGTGGAGTATTGTCTTGATAGTCGAGCAGTGTGGGAGGGCCCAGCCACAATGAGTGGTGCCACCCTGGGCAGGTTGTTGTGTACCGTATAAGAAGGCAGGCTGGACATGAGCCAGGGGAGCAAGCCAATGAACAGCATTCCTTCATGGCCTGTGCTTCAGCTCCTGCCTCCAGGTTCCTGCCCTGAGTTCCTACCTTGGGCTCCCTGAGTGATGAACTGTGACCCAGGAGTATAAGCTGAATAAACCCTTTCCTATCCAAGTTGGCATTGGTCAGAGCATTTTGTCACAGCAATGGAAGACAAACTAGAATAGAAATTGGTACCAGGAGAGTGGGGTATTGCTGTGACAGACCTAACCTTGGTGTTTTGGGGAAGGATTGTGGAGGCGTTTGGAACTTTGGGCTGGGAAGATCATTGAATGCCTAAAGATCATGGTTGTGGAACTTGGAACAGTTTTACTGAAAGAGTTGTAGAAGATGGAGGCCTGGCTTGTTAAGTTTCTAGTTCAAAGGGAAGCAGAGATCATCAGGACTGTTTAATCTGTGGGTTCTGGTCAGCTGGGGCTGAAGAATCAGCTGTAAGTAACAAGAGACCAGCATCACTGTGGTGAAATCTTCTGGGAAGAATTTCTTCAGGGTCAGCACACAGAAGCTATGTTCCAGAAGGGGCCTGAGCCTCCATCTCAAGCCAGAAGCAGGACTTGGTAGTATGTAAGAGTCTCCTATATGGTTCTGCTGTTGAAATTTGAGGGGGTCACAGAGAGCAGCGGAGGCTT
>VZQC01010196.1:206425-350631 GCA_009823505.1 Rhizomys pruinosus
TAGAGCAATAACTTTGGGATTGGCACATACAAATGTTCTCTATAATTTCTCTGTTGTACAGTATCACCTTGTAGCATTCTCTTTAAGATGATTTAATGCAAAAATTAAGTTTGCTTCCCAAGTTAATCATATATAGTCACCCAAAACAACATGGGTGAACTTGATGAAATCTGTGCCTTGATTCCACCCTATAGTTATGTATAATACAACTGTCTTCTGGAGACTCATGGGTTAAAAAAAAGGTGGGGGGAATACAGACAGAGTTTCCCTTTTAAAAGCATCTGAATTTGAGGACAACTCTTCAGCTGCTTAGGTGAATACTTCCAACACTGCTCCTCTTTCTCCTTCATTCGGGCAATTAACTCATCACCAAGGGTAACTTAGGGTTATATCTTTACATCCTAAAATAACCTGACATAGTCATGCTGCTGAATACAATAGGAACTTGTACCATTTTTTTAATGTGCTTTCAGCAACACTTTGCATCTCTTTTCTTAAAAAGTCCTTTTCTTAGCAAGCAACTTTTCAAAGCACAGTACTTTTCTGTCTATCTGGGATCTTTTATAAGTCTCATCATACCACTACTGAAGCTACCATTTTTTGCAGGTGACATCAAAATAAAGAGTTTCAGCATTCTCAAAGCTCAGAATGTGATTCACATAGCTTATCTGTCTCTCTTACTCCCAGTTTAACATGTGGTGGTATGACCTAATCATTTTTCCCCAAATCTCACTTTCTCCTTTTTTACCCCAATTCAGAGATTCATTCAAGAATTCCTTCTCCATATTCCGTTTCCTACTGTCTTCTTAACAAACTGTGGTCAACATTTTCCTAAGTTTTTCTACGTTGCAGATATAATTACCTGCAATTTGGAGTGACTCATTTCTAAAGTAAGGGTCTGCTTAGTTCAACTATTGAAATAGTCATATTTTAATTTAATGACACTGATGAGTTCTGTCATATGAAGATATGGAAAACATATTTTCATGATTTTCATGTACCAGCTTAAGAAATGGTTATTAAAGTCCCCTGTTACTTGTGCTTGGTGATCTTCTCTTCTTTTTTGACCTTACAGTAGTAATTATAATCACTTACCTGGGCTAAGTACTTCCTATTTTGGTGACCTTTATTAAATTTTACAAATATAGTATGACTCACAAAAAGTCTATTATTTTAGATATTGCATGCTAAATGTGCTATTTTACAATTCAGCGTAAGCTCAATGTTTGTTTTGAATAATACCTGTGTCTGTATTTCTTTAATATATATGTATATATAAATTAATGTGGATGATATTAGTTGCATTTCCTTGATTTTCATTTCTTTATAGTATCCTATTAGACAAAAAGTAGTCAGTCTTTATTAGGTTTTGAGTGTGGATTTAGGACAATTTCGAATCTATGATGTTTGAATCTATGATGTTTAAGTCAATCCCATCTGAGCAATTAAGTATACCTCCCAGTGAACATTCTACACGTAAAGCTGTTTCTAAAGAGTGTGTTCCTAGAAGGGCGGTGGTGGCGGTAGATCTTAGGGTAGCTATCTTCATATTTTACTGAGCAAAGTTTTCTCTTAAACACTCATCAGCAAATTGTAACCTTTTCTTGAGCTGGTTATCAGTATTAAGAATATTTACAGTTAGACATTTCCTCTGCAAAACTTTTATTATGTTGTGCTTTCATTTTTGTTTCCCTTAGTGTGTGTGTGTGTGTGTGTGTGTGTGTGTGTGTGTGTGTGTGTGTTTACTTTCTTTATGATTTCTTTCTTGGCTCATTGGCTACTTAGGAGTGTATTAATCTCTGCATACTTTTGAGTTTCCTAAATTTCCTTCCATTATTAATTCTTAAAAGTATTTTATTAGTTTTTATTTTATGTGCCTGTATGTATATAAGTGCACCCATGTCATGTAATGCCTATAGAAGTTAGAAGAGGGTGTCAAATTCCTCTGGAAATAGTGTTATAGATGGTTGTTAGCTGCCGTATGGGTGCTGGGAATTGAACTCGGCTTCTCTTCTCTACAAGAGCAGCCAGTGCTCTGAACCACTGAGCCGTCTCTCTAATCCCTCCATTATTAATTTTTAATTTCATCCTACTGTAGATAGATAATATTATATATGAGATTTCAATCCGTTTAACTTAAAGTAGTAATACTTTCAGGCCAAACACACTCTATTGTAGAAATGTTCTATGTGCCCTTGGGAAGGATGTATACTATGCTGTTTGTGGGCTGAGAATGCCACAGATATCTTTCAGGTACACTTGGTTTATAATGCTGTTCACTCTTCTGTTTCCTTTTTGATCTTCAGCCTAGTTTTTCTATCAATTATTGAAAGCTTTGTATTTTAATCTTCAACTATTATTATTGAAATGTCTATTTCCCTCTTGAATTGTACTTCTGTGTCACTGTGAATTCTGTTGTGTTTGTAATTGTTGGGACTTTTTCCTAAATTGATCCTCTAATAAAACATCATTTTGTGGTAATACTTTTTTTACTCTAAATCTAAAACGTTTTGATAAAAGCAGAACATGCTCTAGCTGCCTTTTAGTTATCTTTGAGCATCTTTTATATTTCAGTTTGCTTCTTTAAATTCAAAGTGTGTCTCTTGTAGATAGTAGATAGCCACATTATGTTATAAATGAATCCCCATACTGCCTTCTTTTTTATTATACAGATACTTCCTAGCATATGATTTTGATTTGCTTGTCATTTCTTTTTCACTTTTAAAGAAGTTACTTCCTTACTGATGGGCTTGATGAAAATAATCAACATCTTAACTTTAAATGGTTTCGTTTTGTTAACACCAACCTAATTTCAGTACTCTCCAGAAACTGCTCCACCCCTCCTCTTCTTGTACATGATTATTGCACAGATAGTGAATCTTTATGTAGGATCAGCCATTAGTACAGTGTTATGAGATGAGACAGAAGAAAAGTGACTTACAAACAGCTTGGTGCATTCAGAGGGCTCTGCACACCTCTCCTTGCTTGCCTGTCTTTACCAGTGTTCTTTTCATCTCTATTTGGATTCATAATACTTCTCTTGTCCTTTCATTTCACCCTAGAAAATTGCTTTTAGTCTTTCTAAGGACATTTGACCTCTGTTTTCTTCATGTGTAACTGTCTTAATTTTTCCTTTGGTTTTGAAGGATGATTTCATAATAAATAGACTTCTTGGTTGATAGTCATTAAAGCATTTAGGATTATTTTTTTTTTTAACTTTCCAAATGCTCGATGAGAAATCATACTGGAATCTCATTAAGGGGCTTGTTATGGGATAAACTAGTTCTTTCTTGCTACTTTCAAGAGTCTCTGTCTTTTCATATTTGGACTATAAGGTTTTTGGGTGTGAATCTCTTTGAATTGTTCCTATGAAACTTCTTTGAGCTTCTCGTAAAACGAATACTCATGATCTCCATTAAAGTTTGGAACTTTACCATCATGCTTTCAGATGGAGAACTTGACTATCACACTGAGGTGTTAGGAGGCTTGATGGTGATGCACAGGTCCCTGGGATTGTACTTTTCTTCATTCTGTTTTCTCTTTATTATTTGGACAGATTATTCTTCATTGACATGGCTACAAGTCTGTTGATTTTTCTTCTGTCAGTTCAGACCTACTGTTTATTGCTACAGTGAATTTATAGTCGTTTCATTACCATATACCTTAACTCTAGAATTTCTACTTGATTATTTTTCTGTAATGTGTATCTTTTTATTGGTCATCTGCGTTTGATGAGATGTTCTCATGATCTTCTTTCATTCTTAGACAAGGTTTTCATTAGTTCTTTAAATATATTGATAATAGCTCATTTAAAGTATTGGCATAGTCAGCTCATCACTGAGACTTCCTCAAGGATACTGTCAATGTGACACCTGGGTTGTATGTTCCTTCTTGCTTCTCTCCATGTATCATATTTTTGTTGAAAATTAGATATTTAAATAGTAAATATAAGAAATCTGGAAATTTGATTTCTCCCTTCATAGGATTTATTATTGCTGCTATTGTGGTTTGTGTGTGATTTTCCTGGACTAATTCTGCACAGTCTGTAATATTTGTTATGTGTGGCCACTGAAATCTCTCCTAGGTTAGCTTAGTGGTCAGCTAATGATTATACAAGGATTTCTTTAAATGCCTTCAAGTGATTTATGAGCCCGGGCTTTCCTGGGGCTCTGCGTGTTGCGATATGCCTTCAACATCTCTGCAGCTAGTTTATAACTCTGAATTAGTCATCATTTCCTGCTTGCACAAGACCTCAGGTCAGCCAGACCTAAAAAAGGAGGTCTCCACAGGTCTTTCCTGGCCGTGTTTGTGAACCCAGCCCCCATATACTTGCCACCAACATCCCAAGGCAAGTGTAAGAAAATTTGAAAGCCTGTTATAAAATCTTTCTCCACTCTTCCCTGATTTTTAAAATAAATACCACAAAAATATTGTTTTTCCCGAGCTGAGTTGTAAATCAGATAAAATACACAAACCCTAAGAATGACACTTTTTAAAATTTTTTATTTTTATTTTATTTATTTATTTATTTATTTATTTATTTATTTGTATGAATGTATTGTCTGCATGTAGGTTTGTGCACCCATGTTGTGCAATGCCATGGAGGTCAGAAGAGGGTGTTGGATTCCCCTGAAACTTGAGTTCTCCTGGAATTGGAGTTACAGACGGTTCTCAGCCCCCATGTGGGTGCTGGGGATCGAACCTGGGTCCTCTGCAAGAGCAGTCGGTGCTCTTTACCGCTAGGCCATCTCTCCAGCCCAGAGTGACACTTTTTTAAAAAGTCAAGTATTGAGAAGTCTCTGTGATAAGCTACTTAGAAATCTTCAAATTCATAATGATCCCTCCAGGGCGTGCTAGTAGATGTTTTCCCAGATGCTGTAGTTTTGGGGCTGTATGGAAGAGTGCTGAGCTGCAAAGAGAAGAATGTGCAGGGCAAGGTAAGATGTCACAAACTGATTGTTCTTAATGGTAATTTACTGTTATTCTTCAGGAAAATCTTAGTTTTTTTTCAATCCATTGGCTAATTTTCAGAGTACAGAAAATATGTGACTTTCTTTCCCCCTTTTATGGGTTTAAATAAACTGACCAATTGAGGTACAATTAATATATCAGAGATTCGCTCTTTAGTGCTTACAATTCAGGGGTTTGGTTTATATAGAGCTGTGTAGCCATCATTGTTATCTAATATTACATGTTCATTATCCCCTAACTGAACACTGTACCATTGGCAATCACTCCCACTTTAATCTGTCACTTCCCAAGGTGTGAGAGAATGGATCTTTCTGTCTGTATTGATTCATCTATTCAAGAAGTCTTGTGTAAGCAGAACCATAGAACGTGTCACCTTTGATGCCTGCTCCTTTTCACTTAGCATGATGCTGTCAAGGTCCAGCCTTGTGTACCACAGATGTATGCTTCCCTGTCATGGTTCTAGGGCTGCTTTGGTACTATGCTGACAGTTACCTTGTAACAGAGACTATATTGTTAACAAAGCTTAAAGTATTTACTAAACATTATTTTAGAAATGTTTTATGAATAGTGGTCCAAGGAGAAAATAAAATACATTTTAGGACCTTGAGGTTAGAGAACAGTTTGTGAATGTGTAGTTCTCTCTCACATTTAAGCCTGGAATTTGCTCTTTAGAGTTCCTGCTGGCGTTTTCTCTGCCTTCCCCTGCTCTTAAAGGCTTTCTTTTGGAGCATTTAACAGGTATGTAGAAGTCTTTGCTGACTGAACTAGTTGGAGATGATTTTGTCCTGCAAAATCTTTGATAATTTTTTTTGTCTTTTTGAGACAGGGTCTCCTTGTAGCCCCAGCTGGCTTGGAACTTGCTAGGTAGACCAGGCTGGCCCAACCATAGTGCTGGGATTAAAGGCATGTGCCACCATGCCTGCATATCTTTGATTTTTTTATTGTTATTAAACTTTTTCCATGCATCATACATTATTTCCCAATCAAATTTAGAGTTATTTCCCTTTCCATGTCCCCCACCCCACCCAAGTTCATGTACTCTGTCATACATGTCTTGCATTTTTTCTGAGTCTTTCCAGAGGTTTTTTTTTTTTTTTTTTTTAAAGCAGAGGCTTATTGTTTTGGGGAGAACTTTACTCTTACGGTCCTTTTATTTTCCAGTTCTTTTGTTGTTGTTGTTCTCTCCAACTTATATTGCATATATATATATATATATATACTTACATATACATATATATACACACATACACATACATAAATATATACATGTGTACATACACATATCACCTGAATTGGAGGATTTTCTTTCCTTTTCTTTGGCTAAAAGATGTCATGTTTTCCTTAAGGAAGTGTTTGAAGCCTCCTCCTTGGCAAGCCCAAATAACCATCAATCCTGCACTTGTGTTCCACACTGGTGTTTTCCCTTCCCATGGTCACCAAATGAGGTCCAGTAAGCACCACATCCTGTCTTGATCTTCCTATACTGGTCTCCATGATACAGCCTGGGTAGTCCAACAATGGCAGTCTATACTCTGAAGAGGCTGAAACCCCAGTAGTAGCTTAGTCCACAAATTGGATGTCTCAGCAGTCCCTATCTGGCATTGAAGGTTAGGAGGATTCTTGGAGCGACATGAATCTTCAGTCCATATTGGAGGGTTAAAAGCATTTCTTTTCATACTGACAGCTGGAATTAACTTGAAATTGATTTTTAATATTCATGAAGTAGGAATCCACGTCCTCCCCTTCCTTCCCTACTTCAATCCATATTGTCTTCCCTTCCTCTCTTCCTGCCCTCCTGCTGAAAGTCCCTCAGTTGTCTGTCTCTCCTGGGAGTGGATATAAGTACTGCTGCCAAGTTCCTCCATCTCTATTGGTGACCAGACTCCACCCTGCTGTCTACCTTCCAGTAAGCCAATAAATTTTTCTGGTTTCTTTTTGGCTATCTGATAATTTTTTTCTCTCATTCTGGTGGGATTATTGTGTTTCCTGTGTCTTGTTAACCAGGTCAGCAGATGCTACCATAGTTCAGTAAAAATCTCAATGCTGTATTGAGAAAGACTGAGAAAGAGATGAAAAGCATGTTTGGCAGAATGCATGAGCTCTGGTGGGGTGGGGGGATGGGGGGGACACGGGTCTAGATTTGTTTAAAAAATAAAAATAAATTTATGTGAAAAAAATCTCAATGCTGTTAACACCAAGAACCACAACTGATCAATGTGCAGAGAACAGAGACTACAGAGTGCTTATTCCTGAACTATTCAGGAATCTATATCACCTATATCACACCCTTGTCTCCCAAGGTTCAGGTATCATTATGGAAGAAGGAGTGAAAAGGTTATAAGTAGTAGATAGAAGTAGTAGATAACTACAAGGAAAGGGTGTTTTCCATACAGCAGGGCAGTTACTCATATGAATTCATAACAATTATGACAGCATGAACAAGACCTACATGAGCTCAGAGAAGTCAGAGAAGTTCCCAGCACAGAAGTGGAGAAGTGGATAGGAAGCCCTAGCTGAGGAACTATTGGCAACTGATAACTTCAGGAGACTCAGTTTTCTTTAAAGGTGTAATGCTAGCTAGGTTGACCAGGTTCCAAGGAACGGACCCACCCTGAGGGCATTTGGAAACAGAAATTAGACTAGATACAGGCTTTGATGGTGATGGTGATGATGACGATGATGATGATGAAGACGACATAAAACTGGGAGAGAGGAGTACTACAGGGAATGCAGATATAGGAGGGGTTCTGAATACAATCAAATATGTGGTATGAAATTTGTTAGAATATTTTTTAAAATCTTAGTCATGTAATTTCTACCTTCCTTTTTATTTTGATTCTTTCTGGATATTTTTCCCTCCACAAACTCAACTGCATGCTAAAAATATACTTTAAAACTTTTATCTTTCATTCTTAGTGTTTGAAGAGTGAATCCCCTCCCCCTCACTGATAATTACTTTTCTCATATAGCCAGAAATGAAGCCTTATATTCACATTTTATTATTTTGATTTCTGTTCTATTTCCTCAGCATTTCATTCTGACATCTTCAGAGCAATTTTGATGATACTGTCTACCAAGGTGATAATTTTTGCAAACTAATGATGAACAGGAGAAATAATGCAAAACTTGCTTTATAAATGTTGAAAAACCACATCAAACTTTTATCACCTTTACCAAGATTTTCCTGCGTGTTAGACACTTGCTGGGTTCTTTGCATATGTTAACTTTACCTTTCACACACCATTCATTCATCAACTGTACAAAGGAGGAAGAATGAGGTTGATTTGTTTCCCCCTCCACCTGGCTTCTTGGCGGTGCCTCTAAAAGATCTGAAAAATGTTTTGAGACATTTGGAAAGGGTGCTGTGTTCATCCAGATGCAGCTTCCTGATATGAAATCTGCTGAAGAAAATGCTTTTGTGAATGCTAGGCAGACTATGGATCAAAGTGACCACAGTTTGGCAGTATATAACTATTTCCTGTTTTTGCCTTTTAATGCACCCAATTTAACTACCTGCTAACAATATGCGGGAAGCATTTTGGATAATTCAGCGTCATGCATTTTAATTTTTATATAGTAGATAACTAACCCACGCAGGAGGAAATAATTAGAAATGGAAGAGAACTTTTAAAATATAGGTGTCAGAGATTAACAGTGGCACCTGTTTAAATGATTTTCCCAATGACAGATGTTTTTTATGGTCATGTCTAGGGACATCTGAGGTGTTTCTTAAACTGTTCCTGAAATAACTCTCTGTTTTTTTTTTTCTTTTTTCTTTTTAAAGGACAAAGTAGGCCATTGATATATCTCATTGGGTAAAGGTGCCTGCCACCAAGCCTTAAAACCTGTTTGATCTCTGAGATCCTCATGGTGGAAGGAGACCCTGGGGCTCACATGGTGGAAGGAGAGAACCAACTCTTGAAAGTTGTCCTCTGGCCACCACACATGTGCTGAGGCATGCACTTATACATGAGGCATATACTTATACTGAGGCATACACAAATACACTTTGTGTATTTGCACTCCGGTGCAAATACACAAAGAAATTAATTAATATTTTTTTTAAAAGGAAGAGTAAGCTCTGTGGACCTTAGGTATAGCATAGTGACTAAAGTTAATACTGAGGTAATTAATATATGAAAACTGCTAGGAGAGTAAATCTTAGGTGTTCACACAAATATCCAAAATAACTATGCAAAGGAATGAATATGCTAATTAGATTTATTATAGTAATCACTTCATAGTGTATACATATATCAAAACATCACATTGTACCATAAATATATGATTTTCATTTATGCTTCAATGAAGTTAGAGAAAATGAAAACAAAGTTAATTCATTCTGTAACATCCACTTGCACAAGTTAATTTGATAAACCAGGAGGATTCAAAAAGAAGGCAGCAGTGAACGTGAGAACTTTATTAATAACTCTCTAGAAAGATCAATTAAGCACACTGGATATGTAATAGCTCAGTTGAGATTATCTGATCGGATTGATGAAACTAACTGAACTTTATTTTTACAGTTCTTTAAAGCAATCACTTTCAGACTCAAAGTGCAGCTTAAATTTTTTATACAGGATTAACATTTAAGATACGAAATACATACTTTCTGTTCAAATGTTCACTCTTCTGCATTTATAAATTATGCTGGGATGCTCCCTGCCCCTTCCCACACTGCTGCCTCCTACATCCTCTTGACGCTCACCTTCTCTCCCCTGTGTCCATACTGTTGCTAAAATAAAAGGATGAATCACTCTAGTAGTGCCAGAATGGAAAACTCATGTGGATTTTCCAAGTATTGAAAAACATACTGAGTAAGTTATTAGAGAACTGTGGTGCTTAATGGAACGCCTTCTGATGACTGAGAGTCCTTGCTCAATCAGCTCTAATGGAAACATGAAGGTTCTGTTCTATGCCACTGCCAAAGAGTGCATCTGCTGAAGACTGAATAGTTTATCAGTTGCTGTCCTAACTTGCTTTCTTTCAAAAACAGAAACATTGAAACGAAGTACTCAGCACTTGTGCACGATATTCAAGGAGCTGACATTTGGGGTCAGGGTGATAAAGAGTTTTGTCTTCCTTCCCCATGGATACAAAGCCTTCTGCCAGGCCCAGCATCTCTCTTATCTAATGACCTTGCTTGCAAATCATGATTTCTAGCTGTTATTTTTATGAGGGCCCCAGGCTAAGGGAATATGAAAATGGTGGGTAAGAGAGTAGCAAAGTTTTTTAATTAATTTAATGGAGACTTGGGTTGATTAAGGCTTAAGAAACCACATTTTAAAGCCTTACAAGAGTCCTATCTGATGTGAGTGTATCTTTCAAACATCTCTGAACTTCATTTAGCTGGTCTATGACATGTGGGCTTAGAACCTGGATATTAAGTTGCATATGTGGGAGGTCAAAATTCTGATAGGATCTGATAGAAATGGCCAGCAGATAGCAGGAAACAGGGCTACGTACTGGCAGTCCAGCGCCTAGAAGACCCATCGCTCGGGGAGTTTGAGGTCAGCCTGTCACATGGCAAGATCTGTGTGTCACCAAACCAAAACAGAAAGGGAGTGGGGCAGGGTGCAGAGGAAAGAGACAGACGGGAAGGGGAAGAAACTGAAGGGAAGAGAACCAAAACAATGGTTTGAATGTATCTCTCCCAAATTCATGTGGAAATAAGACACTAATGGAATAGGATTGAGAGGCAAGGCCACTAGGAGGCAGGTTGTGATGGGTCCACTTTTATACATAGTGTCTTTGTTTAAGAGCTTTATGAAGGGCCCTCCTGTTGGGCTCTGCTGCCCTTCTGGCTGTGAGGACTCACCAAAAAGGCACAGTCTTTAGAACATAGAGCAAGGTCGTTGCAGACACCAAGCCTGCTGGCAAATGATCTTGGGCTATGCAGCTTCTGGAAGTGTAATCAGTGCATCATTGCATGTCCCAGTTTGTAGGAGTTTATTATTGCAGCCTGAATGGACTAAGACAGTCAGAGGTAATTTCAGCGAAGTCTGTAGACCAAACACTCACTAAGTTTACTTGGTTACTTTGTGATAAACTTATATTTCAGAGAATATAAATATTTAATTTGTAACATAAATGCTACAACTGACTTATTCTTAATTCAAGTATATCTTGGAATAGTTGTCCATTTTCATTTCATCAATGCCACAATGCTCAAAAATATTTCAGAACATCACCTTACATTTATCATTATGTAGAAACATCTCTCAGAAGCATGGGACTCTGCTAGTTCTTCACAGAGGATTGTGAAGAATCACTTTGCATTTTCAGTGATAAAGAGCTCATTTGCATATCAGTGCTAACCCCTGTCATCTCCTTATTGGCTTGAGGCAAAGATAGCATTCTTACAGTTTTCTGAGTATTTCATGGCATATATTGGAACATGCTTTGCATTTTCAGCCTTAGGCTTCATTTTGTTGTTAATTACTTTTAAATTTCTTAAAAATCTATTTTATTCAAGCTTTCCAGGTTGCATGAGTCATACTTCATTATTTTTCCATTGTTGTTCCTCTGAGATTCTAATCTAATTGAGCACTTTTATTATTGGCTAAATTTGGAAAATGTACAGCTTGTAGAACATTAACTATCCTGCTAGCCTCTTTTTTTTACTGTTTTCATTTGAGACAGGTATCTATGAATTCAAGCCTTTGTGTTATCATCTGTAAGTTACGTGATCTTGAATGTGGTACATTTTCTCTGAGGTTCTGTTTTCTTATAGATAAATAAGCATAAGACCTCTAAAGGCCAAAACCACATCTGTTCACAGCACATGCATCTTCTTCCTCCTGGGCCCACAGTTCCTTGGCATTTCTTGCAATTAACAATGGCCACAGGGTTAACTTGGGAGAATGGGAGAAGTGATACATGTCAATCTGGTCCATGTCTTAAGGAGGCAGCTGTGTCTTCTCCTCATCCTTTCACCAGCTGCTTACAAAGGGCGATAAAGTCTTAAATACTCATGGAGCTTGGGCATAATGTTAGGCCTGGTTCTCCCCAAGATCTGAAATTTATGATTGGACGTTCCAGGTCAGTACATGTAAAGCAATAGGCAATTGCAGAGCACACAGGAATTTTCCACTCCCTTCAGAACCTGTCAGTCAGTGACCTCACTTCCTCCTTCCTACCTGGTTTCCTAACCAAGGTTCTTTAAAAGCCCTGGCCAGACATCATTTTGGGGCTGGTTGTTCTCCCACTTAGAGCCTAGCCCCAGTTACTTTTGAGTAAAGCTGTCCCAGAGAGCCTAAACTTTGTGTCTTCCTTTCATTTTGGGGTCGCATCTATACAAACCTAATACACAGAAGACGCCTAGGCCTTTGAGTCCCCACATGAAAACAAATAAAAACCAAACAAAGTATTTAAATACCAGGGACATTTGTATTTATTCTCTATATCAGGAAGAAAAAAAAAAGCCTTCTATTATGCCATGGAACTCTGGGGTTTAGTTGGTTGCTGTGAAGCTGCTAGCATTATATAACTAATGAAAATAAAATAGGTGGCATAGACCTGGCATTTAGGCAGGACCCAGGACAGAGGCATAAAAAAAAGCCTAGAAAATGATTCTAGTCACGTGTCTATAAACTGTCCTGTGAAGGCAGAACATGCTCTTATTGAGTCCAGATCTCTAGGGAGAGCAGTTAGAGAACCAGAAACCTAATTATTTGGGCCTTTCCTTTGCAGTAAGATACCACAAGAAAGGTATGAGCTCAAGCAAGGGACTGGCTGGTTTAAAAGAAACAAAATTATGGAAATAGGTGGCATGCATGTGGATAATCTCATCACTCATTAGGTTTGTAACCACCTGTTATATAGAAATAATCCTGTCCCACAAAGTTGAGAGAAATAGATAACAGAGCGAGACAGAGACAGAGAGATGGACACGGAGAGAGGAGGTAGGAGGAAGAGGATGGCAAGGGAAGGGGAAGGAAGGGCCTAGGGCAACGGTTCGGTTGTATTTCTCTAAAATTCATATGAAAATTAATCACCAGTGCAACAGGATTGAGAACCATTATAACTGAATCTTGAATGGGAAGCTAAATGAATTCTAGGGCTTAGGTTGCTATTTCCTCCAAATGAAAACATTTCTACAGGAAGGAAGGAGATTCCCAAGACTCAGAAAGCTCTTGAAACTTACAAAGCTCAGAAAGTTCAGAAAGTTCTGGGATTCAGAGTGGCCCTGGGAAAGTAACATAAGCAGTGTGGAGACTGGGGAGAAGGAGGATCTCTTGTGGAATTGCTCTCAGCTGGTCAGGGAGCTCCAAGGGGCAGGTTGACTGAGTTGTTACCTAGGCTGGGTGGAGCTTTTCAGGGCGCAGCTGCCTTCCTCATGCTTCTATAAGTAACCCCAGGAAGCACATGGCCTCACCAAGCCGGACCTGGTGGAATCATTTCTTTGGTCTGCCTTCAGGGTCCTATCTGGTGGTGAATACATGTTCAACTCCCAGGAAATTCTACACAATAAGCAGCAACCATGGGGGGCTCATGTCCATGGAGCTTAAAAACCAAAGATAATCAATCCCAGGCAAAATGATGAGAGTGAACATAAAACCTTCCCATCAAGACCATAGCTTCATGAGGCTCCATATACCAATGATTAAATTGAATGATATAGGCATGGGGCCTAGGTAGCAGGGAAAGAAAGCAAACTTGATATGCTCAACTTTAAGACATGTACATGAAACTGACTATTAGAAAACTGATCAGAAACTTTGGAAGGAACTGTATTAACTTACTTGCCATAGCAAAATACTGAACAGGGCTGTGGGAGCAATGACCTGTGTAATCTCACAGCACTTGAGGCTAACGGGAATGTCAAGGAGCTGGCAGAGCTGGTGTTTGCAGAGTGAGGGAAGGGGTCTGTTTCAGGTGGGTGTGTCTTCTTAGCTAGTACCCAGAGGTCTTTATCTGTAGTTGGCTTCCCTCTATACAAGCTTGTCTACAAATGTCCCCTTTTTTATAAGGACACCTACCACAAGGGGATAGAGCTTACCCCAGTGACTTCAATTTAACTTTAGAAAGATCCTGTCTCCAAATATGGTCATATTTGGGTGGTTAGAATTTCAATATACTGACTTTGAGTGACAAAATTCAATCCATAAAGGAAACTTTTGGAGGAAATTATATTGTCAAAGAAAAATTTTTTTCTTAGATATTTGAGAAGAAAAAAAAAGGAAAGAAGGAACGTCCCATTTAATATTGTAAAACGGCTTGCAGACAGTAGTGTCCACACAAGCAGGAAGTTTGTAAAGTCTTCACCTGCCCAGGAGGAGGCCATCACGACTATGGACAAAACAGTGTTTTGTGCTTTCTGTTCTTCCCGATCTAGTGGAGTTCTGTTGTACCTGCACTGGAGCAGATGCACTCTTGTGTTTTAGATGTGTACACGAGGGCAGGTACTTGGTCTTTTGGGTTCATATATCATCAATATCAGCTTTAGACCCAATGGAGAGGTTTCTATGCACTACCACCCCCAAGGTCATAACTTTACTACTGATACAACAACTTAATGGTGATTGTGTCTGAGTAGGACAAAGAATAAATCTATCATAGATTTGCTGATAGAAAGGTGAGTCAAGAGTGCTTGGTTTCAGGCTGTATTGCTTTCCTGTGCATTGCCATCCTCTTTTGTAGTTAGATTATCCATATGAGTGTTTTAGCTAATGAATGTGAGTGGAAGCAAAGCCAAAGATTTAAGAGAGAGGAATGTCTTGTAAGGTCTCATTTTCCCCTCTATAGGGAATATACTGAAAGCAAGTTTATCCTAGAAGACTTTGAAGATGAAAGGACACTGCAATCTTGAACTGATACTGTAATATTCATATTCTCTTCTTTCTCTTTCTCTTTCTCTCTCTCTCATATTGTGGATTGATAAGAGCCCAGAACATCCTAAGGAACCCCCTACCTTTGAGCTAAATCCTTAGTCCTTTGAACTGAATCTTGGAAGAGAAATATAGGTCTGTTGTGCTTGGTGGCTAAAGTTTGGGTTTACTTATTGTAGTCAGGGTATTTTCCTACCTAATAATTTCATGTATTGCTAAGACTTGTTCAAGACATAGAATCCTATAGTGAATTTCGTGGCCTGTGACACACTTGAATGCAAAAATTGCAGGCTAGTCATTTGTTTTTCCAGAAGCTTTTTTTAATTTCCTTTGCATATTATTTATACTTAAATATGAAAAATGGACAGTGGTGCTTAGGGATCTAATAACTGCTTGCAGCTTCTTTGATTTTATCCTGGCATTGAAAATTCCACGTGGTCCAAGGAAACACAGAATTGAAGAATTTTCATACCAAAAAACTAGGAGATTTTATCATCACTATAGCAGAGGATTGCATGTGCAGACAGGTTGAATAAATTCTTCAAACTATTAGTAACTGTACTTTAACCCACCCTTTATTCTAGTAGCTGTGCTTATAACTATTTACAACTATATTTATGAAGTTTCAAATATTTTCTGTATTGCTATTCTTTGCTTGTCTGGTCTTGCAATCATCCAAAACCACTCTCACAAACCATGTTTCTAGCCCTCTTTTGGACTGAGGAAATCTCTCAGTGGCTATGAGCCTAAGGCATCTGGTTGTTTAGTGTGACTTAACAATAGAAGGTGGGGCTGGAGAGATAGCCTAGCGGTTAAGAGCACCGATTGCTCTTGAAGAGGACCCCGGTTGGATCCCCAGCACCCACATGGTGGCTAAGAACTGTCTGTAACTCTAATTTCAGGAGAACTCCAGTTCCAGGGGAATCTGAGACCCTCTTCTGACCTCCGAGGCATTGCATGACACGGGTGCACAAACCTACATGCAGACAGTACACTCATACACACACAAAAATAAATAAAATTAAAAAAAAAACAATAGAAGGTAAGAAATCTAAAAGGCAATAAAATAAGTTATTAAGGATGTTCAAGTGTGATAATCTATACAAAGCACAAAAATACAAGGAGAAAAAATACATTTCTCCCTGGCAGAAAGCACTCAGTGAAAATTACTATCATTGCAATGAAACAGTTTCAGAAAAATGAAAGCTTTGGTTATATGTACTTTACTATGTGGGGGAAAGCAGAAAGGGGTCAAGAGATTATCAAGCATTTTTAATTGATAATGGAAAACTTGTGTTATAATAAAGATATAAAGGTAAATAAAAGTGGTCTCTGGATACTTTACCAATTGTAACTGAGGGGTGACTCTCAGAAACTTTCCATACATAATAATAAGTCCCACACCAGATGGAAGCCAGCAGCTTTGTAAATAGGAAGGTTATGAACACGGTATAACTATGAAACACCATGAACTCAGCAATACAGTCACAGCAATTTTAAATTGTTCAAACTCAAACTAATTGAAGTAAAAATATATCACCACCATGGAATGTAAATTTTCTTTGAAGTCTAGGGTTAGTGATAAGGTCACAAAATCATAGGAACTATATTCTACAGTTCAGACATACAAAAATAAAACATTTTTTCACATTTGCGATTTGCTTTAGATCTTGTACAAGCTGATAAACTTGAAATGTATTCTTGCCCTTATTTTAGACATGGGATTTGGGGATTTTGTTTCTAAATGAGTAGTCCAAAGATACCAACTTAGTGAGTCCTAGAGCAGGTATAAAACTCAGAATTGATTTCAAGACTCCCACATGGTTTCCACAAAAACATAACATCCTTATGTTTGAAAGACCTATTTTAAGGGGTTGTAAAGATGGCTCAATGATTAAGAGATCCTCTTGCAGAGGACCTGAATTTGGTTCCCAGCACCCACATTAGGCCCTTCACAACTACCTGTAATTTCAGTTCCAAAGTATCCAATGCCCCCTTCTGGCCTCTGAGGGGACCCGCATTTACATGCACAAGCCCACACGCAGGTACAAAAATATACATAATTAAAATTCAAAACTTTAAAATAAAAAGATCTATTTCAATGACAGGAAAAGTTTTAATAAGATACAGATTTGAGCAGCAGTTGAAGCACTCAATGATATATGAACATCTATTTAAGAAATTGATCCCAGTGTAGAAGTGAAGCAACCTTGTGGATAAAGGAAGCAACTAACAGAAAGATCTTCTTGCTAGGATGATAGTTCTCATAACAAGCACATCATTGCTTATGAAATAGCTATGGATCAAAAAATCCTGTACAACTATACTGACTAGAATAACAGCCAGCATGCTTTTTGCATATGTGTGTAGATATATATGAATAATTCCCAATATACCACCTGCCTGAAATCTTCATTTTTATTACTACCATGGAATTTGAATATTAGAATTCAAATTAGAAACAAGTATTTTAAAAGATAATTTCTCTTCCCTGCAGTTCCACATTCCCAGGTACACCTCTCTGCTTACCAATCTTGCTATTAGGTTAAATATTATTATTTCCAAATGAGTCAATACCCTAAGAGAAATAGGCATGCAGACAGACAGACACACAGTGAGACACACACAGAGGCATAGACAGACAGACAGCCAACACACTCATGTTTCCCCTACTTTTTAAAAAATTTTATTTATTTATTATTTATGTGTATGAATGTACTGTCTGCATGCAGGTTTGTGCACCGGTGTCGTGCAATGCGGCGGAGGTCAGAAGAGGGTATCGGATTCCCCTGGAACTGGAGTTCTCCTGGAATTGGAGTTACAGACGGTTCTAAGTTGCCATGTGGGTGCTGGGGATCAAACCCGGGTCCTCTGCAAGAGCAGTTGGTGCTCTTAACCACTAGGCAATCTCTCCAGCCCCCTCCCCTACTTCTAATAGCCATTCTTTCTTGGGTGATTAAGGCTTGATTTTGAGGTAGCCTAAGCATTTTCTCCCTGGCTCCTACTAAATCAGGTATTTTTCTCTCAGCTCAGCTCCTGTGGTGTGGTGTTTTCAACTGTAACAGGTCTACAAGATCACCTGTTCATTTGTCTGCCTCTTCTGATGTTTTGAGGATTTTAAAAAATGTATTTTAAAACTATATTTGGCAAATGCAAATATTTATTTAGAATGAAACCAGAGGGGCCTGGAGGGATGGCCCAGAGATTAAGAGCACTGGCTGCTCTTGTAGAGGACCCAGGTTTGATTGCCAGCATCCACATGGTGGCTAACAACTGTGTATAACTTCAGTTTCAGGGGATCTAACACCTTTTTCTAACCTCCTTGGGCACTGTAGGACACAGGTACTCTTACATGTGTGCAAGCTATTTGTTCATACATATAATATAAAATTTTAAAATAGAATTAAAAACCCCTACACCTTAAACAGTGGAAAAGCCAACATACCTCCTCCTCCTCCTCCTCCTCCTCCTCCTCCTTCTTCTCCTCCTTCTTCTTCTTTTTCTTCTTCTTCTTCTTCTTCTTCTTCTTCTTCTTCTTCTTCTTCTTCTTCTTCTTCTTCCTCTTCTTCTTCTTCTTCTTCTTCTTTTGAGACAGTGTCTCCCTATAGCCCCAGCTTCCCTGGAACTCACTGTGTAGACCAGGGTGCCCTTCAACTCACAGAGATCTGCCTGCCTCTACCTCCCAAGTGCTAGGGCTTGTGCCACCATGCCTGGGACCAATACACACCTTGGAACAACAACAAAATTCCTAAAGCAGTAGTATGTGCCTGTGAGTGTTGTTTTCTGTGTGGCATGTATGGAATGTGCTCCTCTTCTGCTTCCACACTCACTGTGCTTTCTTCTATTCCACAGCACTTCTCTCTCTTACCTGCTTCATCAGTGTCCTTCTTTCCCACTATACTGAAAACTCAACACATTTCTTTGTAGTAGGCTGTTTTGTCACACACAGAAATCAAGCTAAGTGCTCCAAGACTTTCTGCTAGATAGAGGCTGATCATTTTTAAACAGAATTCAAATTTCTTACAAATTAATGAAGATTTTTTTTTGAGAAAAAATGTTTTTATTTCAAATTCTGGTTTTTTCTTGCATATTCTGGTTGTCCCTCGTATTAGATACAGTGACATATGGACAGAGGAGGCACATGACACAGATAAAGCAAACAAAAATTGAACAAAACATAGGAAGAGGATATTTACAAGGCAGCTGACAAAGCCAGTCACTTCACTTTAAATAATGTAGCAGACTGCAAAACTACAGTAATTACCAGAATTTCATTTTCATTAACTAATAAACCAAGGAAAACAATTTAAGTATCTGAATATCATTTTTCAAATGAAAATAAACTGTAAACATTTGAATAACATCACAGCAGGGATAATATACCTAAGGAAATCTATTGAAATCTGCCAGTGGATTGATTGCTGATATTTATAAAGTAATTACACATGTGCATACATGAAAAATATACTTGAAGTGTTTTGAATGTTCATTCATTCAAAGTCCAAGATAAATTAAAGTTGACTTCTGTTTCCTTCATCTTGATTTCTAGTTTTTGGTTACTACCCTTTGCAGCTTTGTATGTTGCAGGGATAGCACATGTGTAGAGCATATATCTTGCTGTTCTTCTGGGTCCCTTCCCCTGCTTTAAAATGATTTTCTTCTATAACAATTTTATGTGTATGAGTACATTTGCCTGAAAGTATGTAAGTGCAGTGGTGTCATGCAGCACCTGCAGAGGTCAGAAGAGGGTCGCAGAGGTCAGAAGAGGGCCGCAGATCCTGTGGGACTGGAGTTATAGATGGTTGTTAGGTGCCGTATGGGTGCTGGGTATCAAACCCAGGTCTTCTAAAAGAACAGTCAGTGCTCTTAGCTGCTGACCCATCTCTACAGACCCTTCAGCATGCTTTTCTTGTATGGTCTTTTCTATCCCTTCTGACATCAGTTAAATGTCATTGATACCAAAATATAGACATTTAATTCTCAGCCTTGCATGAGTTCTGGATCCGTTTTCCACCCGCATAACTTCATCAAGGCATTCACATTGTCTATCAGATATAGTCATACTCATTTTTCAAACACCTGTGAAGTGACACTGTGAATGCCATGTGACCAACCACTTCATACTTCTACCACCACAGCTAGAGCTACTGTTGCTGCCACAACCCCCTAACACGGTAGACTGTATCTCCAAACTGTGGACTAAGATAAAACTTCCTTTCTTTGAGTTGTTTCTGTCAAGTATTTTGTCATCGTAACAAGAAAGGAAGTAATACATCATGCACTTATATATTCTCCTGGTTTCACACAAACAGATGCATGACACATGTTAGGTTGCTCCATGCTTCCTTCCTCCAAAAATTATTTATATGTGGACTTAGTAATTTTCCATTAGTGCCATGAGATATTGCTTCATTACTTATTATGGCTACATGTAATCCATATTAAAGATGATCATAATATTAATGTGTTCTCTATTGTTGGATCTTTAGCTTATTCATAGTCTTCTATGTTTCCAAAATAATGATGCTGCAATTAAGTCGCTTGAGCAAGTGGTCTATGGAAAATTAAGATAAAATTCCATAAGAGAAATTGATTATTGAGTCGAAGGTGTGACCCTTTCCACTCTGACTTTATGCTTTTCATTGTTGCAATTAGATCTTTCAAATTTTCCTTAGTGAGTTAAAAGCATAAACTGCCACCAAAAATTCATGAGTGTACATCGCTTCACATACTCAAGAACATATTACCAAATATTTTTATCTTTAGCACATAATAATCTCTATTTGCATTTTTTTTTATCTCCACTGTGAAACAAATGAGAAAACTGGAACTAAAGGAGGGGACTTGCAAATGTGGCTGTTGTGATTTCAGATGTCCTCCATGTGTTCAAGGTGTAGTCCCTTCTCGTACTCTCAGTCTGTGTTATTACTCTACTCGGAGGTGATGAACCTGGAGCTTGTACAAGGAAGGAGGTCTTTGGAAGGAGGCCCTTGAAGAAGATATTGGGACCTTGGCCCCACCACTTCTTCTATTTTTGCCTTCTGGTTCCCATGACGTGAGGTCCTCTGAAGCCACATGGTCCTGCGGTGACCAGCTGCCTTGCCCTCAGGTCTAAAGCAGTGGGGTCCAACTGCCCATGACTGAAAGGTAACACTGTAAGTTCCAATAAACCTTTCCTCATTTGTAAGTTGTTTATTTCAGGCATTTTGTTACAATGATGGAAAGCTTACTAATACAAAGATGCTAAGCTTTCAAATTTCACACAACTGGAGATTTCATTAACTCTTGAATCCTGTGAGGCTCCACTGCCCACAGAGTCTAAGGAGTCAGTTCAGAGGTACTGCTGGCCCAGCTTCGGAAAGTCAGCCTGGCATGAAATCCCTTGCAAGAACATACACATAGGGATAAGATTTTAATTGTCTCATATTACTTTCCATTCTGCCCATTCTTGGGAGACTCACAGCTCTGTGACTGGCTAGCTTGGGCACTGGTTCATTCTGGCTTGTTTCTCCTCTTGGAGTTCAGAAATTGTAGCACTTATGGTCCTAAAGTTTCACACTAAAGGACGGAACCATCATCTGCATTAGTCCTGCACCTTTTAGTGCAATGCAAATAAATAAGTCTTTATCTTCTTCCTCACAAAGACAGCTTCCTTTTCACCATCCAAATGAGTGTCCATTCAATGGTCTAGCAAGATCTTTGCAGGGGGAGTTTCTTCTGCCCCATCCATTTTAGAATCCTCCACAAGACCAGCCTGGATAATTGTCTACAGAAATCCTCCAAAGCTGTCTAATTAAACAGTTGCCTAATAAATGCTGATGGAATTATTTCCTTGTGCTAATGTAATAGTTATTAATTAAATAAAGAGGAACTTTAGTATATGTTGGAATAAATGGAATCAAACAAGGACTTCAATAGCAATAAAAAATAAAATTCAATGAGTACCTTGCCAATACTAGGGTTATTGATAATAACTTTACTATCAAAACAATTCTCCAAATACTGTGAGGAAGAACTAGATATTAACCATCACATCTTTAAAGAAAGGAAAATGATTAAGAAAGGAAAATCCTCTGGGTGGGCTCGTGTTTTAGAGGCAAGGACTTGGAAGATGAATATGAAAAATGATCTGCATTCTCTTTCTTTCTTTTTTTTTTTTTTGGTATTTTTGAGGCAGGGTCTCCCTTTAGTCCCAGCTGACCTGGAGCTCGCTTTGTAGACCAGGGTGGCAGTGAACTCACAGAGATCTGCTAGCCTCTGCCTCCTGAGTACTGGGATTAAAGGCGTGCACCACCACACCCAGCCCATTTGCATTCTCTTTCTACCTAGCTGTTAACAAAGATATTTAAGTACAAGTCAACTGACACTGTTTTTCTTTTCTCTCTATCTAGGATGCTACATTTTCAGGTGAGCAATGGGAATTCAGAAATAAAATGAACTTGCCCTGGATGAACTTGCTGTGGATGAATGGAGACAAAACATCTTGGTTACGTGGAAGCAGAATGAAAGGTCTAAAACTCCGGGCTCTGTGGGATCACCCATGTGTCCGAATGCTGGGACGAGACTGGTGCTTGAGCTGTGTGTTGGAAAGAGATAGGAATTTATCACATTACAAAGAGATTACAAAGGAAGACGGGATCTGATAGCAGGGTCAGTGGGCCCCGAAGCCTCAGAATGAGTGAGTGAATAGATACATCTAGCAGATTCCATTGAGCTCTGGGGCCGTAGTGATGTGCAAATCAGACAGGGTCTGCAGCCTTGTCTGGCTTTGGGAGGAAGGGTCAGATGACTTTACAATAGCAAATGCCCTGCTTGTTGTGTTCTATGAGGAAATAAGAAATAAGGCAGTGACTGGAGGAGGTAGCCACAGAACCACTTTCTCTATCAGCCAGGCCAGATGTCTGAGGAGGAGATATTTGGGAAGAGATCTGAATAGGAGATGTCTAGCAAGAAAGGGTGAGTGGGATAGATTCCAAGGTAGTTGTGGTGGTTTGAATGATAGTGTCCCCCATAGGCTTTAACTATTCAGACATTTTGTCTCCAGTTGGTGGCACTGTTCTTGGAGGTCTTAGAAGGTGTAGCCGTGCTGGAGGAAGTACGTCACTGGGGGCAGGCTTAGTGAGTTTAACAAGCCTTGTGGTCTCTAGTCTCTCTCTCTCTCTCTGCTTCCTGTGCTCATTGGGAGATGTGACACTCGGCTTGCTGCTCCAGCCCCGGCCACCATGCTTCCTGACACATTGGACTCTAATTCCCTGGAACTGTCAATTGTAAGCTCAAATAAACTCTTCCTTTTATAAATTCCCTTGGTCATGGTGGTTTATCACAGCAACAGAAAAGTGACTAATATAGTAGTGAAGCAGGAAGGGGCAAAGGCTGGCCTAAGCCTGTTTTGTTTAGGGATAAGAGTTGCCAGCTTGTCTTCATGAGTGAAAACACTAGGAAATTAATCACAGCTGACATTTAAAAATGGGTGTCATGGTTTGAATGTGAAATGCCTCCTTAGGCTCGTCTGTTGAACACTTGAGCCCCAGGTGGTGGTGTTGTTTGGGGAGGTTGTGGAACCTTTAGCAGGTGGAGTCTTGATGGAGGAAGGGGGGCACTGGGGTGGTCATGAAGGTCATAGCCTACTCTTACTTCCAGCACCAATCTCTCTGCTTCTGCTTCCTGGTGTGTGGCCGTGATGTGACCAGCTACCTCATGCTGCCATTGGCATAGACAGAACTGTGGAGGCCCACCATGACTTCCGCACCATGATGGAACATGAGCCAAAATAAATCCTTCCTCTTTTAAGTTGTTTCTGTTTCAGCAATAAGAAAAACAACCAATCCAGTAGGCTAAAGTCAGATTGTGCAATCAGTGATAAAGAACTTGAATTTTGTTTTTTCACTGTCATGAGAAACTATTGGAAGTAGAAAAAAAAATAAGATGTGCTTTGTGCTTTTAGAAGATCAGTCTTGCAGATGGGGAATGGAACAAAGCTTGAGGAAAGGGTGCACTGAGGAGCTGTCCAGTAACCCAGGCGAGTGGCAGTGGTGGGTTAGCCACGTGTAACAAGGATGGAGAGGAGAGTAGAATTCAGGATGTATTTCAGAATTAGAATCTGCACACGATGGTTGGAACATGAGAACGATGGTAAGAGACGGACTCTTGACAGCTCTCAGGTGCTTGTTCAGCAGCTGATGATGTAGCATCTTCTGCATTGAGAAGGAGTTTGTGGAAGAGGTTTGGGGCAAAGGCAAGAAGAGAGATCATGATGCTAATTTGTGATTCATTCCATGGAGTTCACCAAATCTGGATGAAGAATGCATAAAACATGAAGAGAGGTGAGTGTATGTGGGTGAAGGGATGATTAGGCCAAAAATTACAGAGACCTGTTTGCCAGGAAAAAATGTTAGAGCCTTACTTTGTCATAGAAATACAACAAAAAATTATTTTTTAGATGTTTAGTGGTTATTGTAATTATAAAGGAACACTTCTGTTCTCATCCTCATAGATAAAAAGAATGAGGCGTGGCAAATTTATTAACATAGTCAATGTCATACTGAACAAACATAACAGCTCAAGAACTAAGCCAAGACCACTGTGTGCCTTCTCCTTCAGATTTTTCTCCCCTGTTCCCCTTCTCCTCCTTTTTCCGTTTCACCCTTTATCCTCTACCATTTATCCATACATTCACATCTTCATGACGACCACATTTGTAATTAAGCAATCACATTAAGCAAAGTGAAAAAGAAGGTAGTGAGCGTGGCTGAGGTCAGGAACTATGCAGTGTAGCTGATATCCCGTTGTAGAGGCCATGGAATGGCACAGCCTCAGTGGCAGGGGAGACCTCAGGACACCAGGGATGCCAGGACCATGGGAGGTCTCCTGAGGACAGCATAAGTGTCAACTGGAGCATTCAAAACAGGCTGTGTGTTCTAGGGATGGCAGAGCCAGAGAAGTCTACCTGACTCTTTTGGAGGCCACAAAATCATGAGCTGAAAGGTGTCATGTTTTCCTTGAGGAATTGTGTGAGGGATCCTTCTTGGGAAAAACCAGGCTGCCATCAGTCCTGCCCTTGTGCTCCACACTGGGGTCTTTCCTTCCCATGGTCACTAAGTGGGGTCTGGTGTGCACCATGTCCTGTCTTGGTCTTCCTGTGCTGGCCTCCATGATACAACCTGGGAAGTCAAACAATGGTGGTCTATGCTCTGAAGAGGCTGAAACCCCAGGAGTTGTTCAGTCTACAGGCTGGATGTCTCAGTAGTCCCCATCTGGCACTGAAGGTTTGGAGGATTCTTGGAGAGACATGAATCTTCATTCCATGTTGGAGGGTTGAAGGGCTGTGCCTCATGCCTTTGAAGGATGGCAAAGGCAGTGGCAGCTACAGGGTAGATGCACTTGCCAGTAAGAATTGAAGACAGGCAGAACAACTGTGCTATTTTTCTTTTTGTCTTTACTATGATCTCGAATTTTATACCTGAAGTACAATTTCTCAGGCCTTGCTAATTGTTTATTTCTGGTTATACTTTCCTTTTGGATATTTAAGGCCACACAGTTAGCCCAGATTAAACAAAATTTTGGTTTTCTCAAGGTCAGTTGAGGATCTGGTCTTCAGGGGTCACTCAGAATTTTGGGGGGGGGAGCCCCTGGCTCCTTTGGGGTTTTCATTTGCCAGTTCCATCCACTCAAGGACAAAGTCAGGTCTTGCTAGACTAGGCTTCCCTTTTTGAAGCATGAGCAGACTTTTCTCTTTGTAGACTGGACACTGGCTGAAGTCCCATTGGTGGATCTCCAAGACCTCCCTGCACAGGGGGACTGGTGACTCACATTTGCGGGACATTTCAGGAGATGCCCCCATGCATAGTTCCCTGGGACTTGGTTGACCTCCAAGGGCAAGGAACAAGGTTGTCCCTTAATTCCTTCAGCTAAATTGGTATGGGCATTAAGAATGGTTATTGGGCATCCAGAATGGCTGAGTTACAGCAGCCTGATACTTTTAACTACTGTATAATATTTTGGAAAAGACTTGGACAAAAGCTCAAGCAGCCTTATGTAAGAAATACTAAGAAGCACTCCCATAAAACAGATAAAAGAAAAGAAGCTAGTACACAATTGTAATAGCCCCACACTCTGGAGACTGGGATAGAATTGTGAATTTGAGGTCGGCCTTGTCTATATAGTGATACTCTGTCGAGAGAGTGAGGAAGAGAGAAATAATTTATACAACAATTTATACAAATATATACATAACTTTTCCAATATTACATGCATAAAATATACAATATAAAATATATTTTTATCAGTACAAAATATAAAAGTTACAAATTCAGCACTGTATGTTATTTTCATATAAAATCTTCAAAATCAAGAGGGCAATATGCACTTCAGTACCTCTTACCACCACTTTTCCAGCACTTAATAACCCCAAGGGCTTGTGTTGTCACACTGCCCAGCACAGGTCCAATATCTGTGCTTTTTACTGATGGGAAACTCTAGAGCCAAGACTATCACTTATAAAAATGTCACAGATGACTGTGGAACTGTATCAGATTCAGGAAACCCAACAGAATTAAGAGTTGAGAGGGAATGAGGAGAAGAAGGAACTGTGGATCCCTTACCGGCTCTTCCTAGGCTCTGGAAGCTACCTCATCTCTCTCCGCTTCTTGTGGTAACTGAGTAGAAGAGGTAAAGATGGTTGACTGGATAACAATAGTTATAACCATGTTCACCTGTGCACCATGTTCACCTGTGCACGCAAGCCTTGCTGACTTCAGGTTCTCTTTTTCTTAAATAGATAACCTGCAAGCAGGACTCAGTTATAGAGCTCCAATGTCTTCTCCTGTAAGGGCTACAGATACTTATCTTTGGAATTTAGGAACTCTTTTCAAACTTCCTAGTATCTCAAGGAACAAATTCACAGCTGGTGTCTCCAATATCTCTCTGAATAAAATAGGAGATTGCTTTCTTTCCAGCATGAATAATATTTATGCTTACATGTAGGTCAGAGGCAGTGAAATAGCTCTTGTGTCTGAAATCTATTTCTGACTTGGCTGTCATGACAACCATGGGATTTGGCCCAGGTGTCTTCTGTCTCCTGACACATAGACAACAAGTTTTAGGCCAGGCTGTGGTTCTGAGGAGTGGCACTTGGGCAGTGCCCTGGATGATTCAGCCCACTTGTATCTGCAGGGTGTCTGACCTAACTGACTGCAAAAAGCTTCTGTTCTATGTGATTCTTAATTTATCATTTGTGCATGAAGAGGCATGGGGGGATCTTGGGGGAGTTGCCTAGGGTAAATACTGTGTTGGGCTTCCTTGGGACTGCATGAAGGCTGAGGAAGGACCGGTGAGGGGTGTCTTCCAAAGCTTGTTGGATCCTGGAAGTCAGACTTGCCCTTTCAGTGTGCTGGGTTCTCATTCACATGTAAAGCCACAGATTCTGAAAAAATGCCCCAGAAAGGAAACACTGGGTCTGCTCCTCTGCCAAACCACGTAGCACATCTGCACTTCAGTCAAGGCCTAAGATTCCAGTGGCTGGTAGATGACCTCTTCCCTCTGCTGCCCTGCAGGGTGTGATCAGGTGACCATTCATCCTAGAATGGGATTTCTTACACTTCTTGTATAACACAGTCATCTCAGGACACTTCATGGCCTGGTGAAACTCTATCTTCATTAAGCAAGAGTGGCTGGCCAAGACCAAAGTCAGGACATTGGTGGCTTTTTAACTTCCCAAGGGGCCATCTCTACTCTGTTAGGACCCTTGTGGACCCCCAGATCTGGGGGCTTTTCCAGACCTGCCTCGATGACTGTATCTCTCAGCTCTGAGCAGAGAAGCTTCCTTATGCAGCAGATGGTGATTAACACAGAGAACCACACCTGACCAACATGCAGAGAATAAGCATCTGCAGAGTGCTTATCCCTGAATTGGACACCCATTGCAAGCTTCTGCCTCCCAAGGCTCAGAAATTGTTGTGGAAGAGGGGCAGAAAGATTGTAAGAGCCAGAGGAGGTAGATGACCAGAAGGAGACAGAGTTTTCCAGACAGCTGGTGGGTTCTACATATGAACTCATAGCATTGGTGACACATAGACAAGTCCCACATAAGCTCAAGCCAGAAAAAAATCCCAGCATAGATGTAGCGAAGTGGGTAGAAAACCCATGCCCTCATCATGCTGAGTGAAGTAATACGGTCCCAGAAAAACAAACGATGAATGGTATCCCTCATCTGTGGATGCTAGTGCCAATTACCTAGTTTTTTATGAGTTTCTTTTGTATCCTGTAGATGGGCTCAGACCTGAAGAAGTTGGCAGCCTGAAAACAAACCAATACCTTCTTAAAAACAATAACCAACCAACCAACCAACCAGCCAACCAACAAGCCAGCCAACCAACCAACCAACCAACCAACCAGCCAACCAACAAGCCAGCCAACCAACCAACCAACCAGCCTACCAACAAGTCAGCCAACCAAGCAACCGACCAACCAACCAAGCAACCAACCAACCAATCAACTAATCAACCAATCAAAACAAAATTCTGCTCTCCTGCACCAAACAATCAGGAAAAAGTCAATACAAATAAAAGCTGTTTTAATTAGCCAAATAAAAACATCATACAAACAAACAAACAATAACAACTGGCCTGTGAAGATACGCCCACTGGTGCAACAGTGGCAAAGATGTTATGGGAATAACCAACTACTACTTGATTGAATTTAAGGCCTGCTTCACAAGATGGAGCACATATCTGGCACTGTTATCAGTGACAAGGACCTCTGGCTAGATAGTTCACAGGCTGTAGGGAAGAACCTATTATTACTATTCTGTTAAATGGACATAATATTAAACTGACTTCTAATAATTTGTTGTTATTCCTGTAGAGTAGTACATCTTACTACTCTACAGGTATAACAGGTATAACAGAAAAGCTTCTTTTTGCAGCAGATATCACTTAACACAGAGACCCACAAGTGGTCAACATGCAGAGAACAAGAGACTGTGGAGTACTTGGCCCTAAATGGGTCACTTATATCACACCTTCTCCCCAAAGGGCTCAGGGATCATTATAGAAAAGGAGGCAGAGGGGCTGGAGAGATGGCCTAGGGGTTAAGAGCACTGACTGCTCTTGCAGAGGACCTGGGTTCTATCCCCAGCACCCACATGGCAGCTGAGAACCATCTTTAACTCCAGTTCCAGGGGAATTCGACGCCCTCTTCTGACCTCCACGGCATTGCACGACACAGGTGCACAAACCTGCATGCAGACAGTACATTCATACACATACGAAAATAAAAAAAAAAAAGAAAAGGGGGTAGAAATATTGTAAGAGTCAGAGGTGGTGAATGCATACAAGGAAACTGCACAGGGTAGCTGCATGTGTGAACTCAGAGCACTCATAACAGTAAGCATAAAATCTTCTCAAGCTCAAGCCAGTCAAAACCCAGAATGAATGGAAAAGGTAGGCAAAGCCCAGCCATAACTGAGGAGCTATTGACAATTGATAGTTTCTGTGAGAGGGGGAGTCAATTTTCTTTTAGAGTGTGGTACTGGGTAGGTTGACCAGGCTCTGCAGGATGAACCATACTTAAGAGCATTTGAGGAACACAAATTAGACTCAATAGGTCTTTAAAAACCAATAATAGAAGACATGAAATCAGAGAGGTTAACAAAGTGAGGATAGAGGAGAGACGATCTGAATATGATCAAAATACAGTGTACAGAACTCTCAAAGAATCAATGAAAATATCTAAAAAATACAATTGAAAGAATGCCATATTCCATTACTGGCAAAAGAGGGCTTTTCTTTAATCCAGCTAATTAGGGCAGAACAGGTTGTGATAATTGCTGGATTGCTAGCAAGACTGAACTCCTGGGTTACAGTGGCACAACAAAAACATGAGCAAGACGAACCCTGGGGGTACAGACACTGATAGTTAAACAGAAGAGACACATTTAAAAAAATTCCCTTCTTTTGTGATACTCCTATCCATACTATAAATTTTCTTGAGGAGAACTGGTAGGCATATCAGGCAGACAAAACTTTCATGTCTGTATACATGGGAGCTAGATTTGACCCTAAACCCAGACACTGCCACTTGACAACCTTCCCTTTACCTGTCTGACAATGATGTGCATTCTGAACACTGTCATTCTCAGAATTAAATAGGATGATGAATTTAAAAAAAAAAAAAAAGAAAAGAAACCTGCGTCTTACCTGAGGAACTATTGGAAACCAATGGCTGCTGGGAGGGGAAGATTCAGTCTTCTTTAAGGGTGAGATTCTTAGTAAGTTGACAAGGCTCCAGTGGATGAACCTATACTGAAGGGCATTTAGGGACACAAACCTGACTCTATAGACCTTTATATATGAGAGTACAGACATGTGGTAGAGCTATAGACCTTTATATATGAGAGTACAGACATGTGGTAGAGGGCTAGTGAGGGGGTTTAGATACAGTACAGGATCTAAATATGATGAGAATATATTGTATGAAATTTTCAAAAATTCAATTTAAAAATTAAAAAAATTCCCCAATGATTACCATGTACAGGCAGGACAGAATGAGTTGAGGGAGGCCTGTGGTATCATATAAGTTTGACAAATAGATTCTTTACTATCAGAGTACATATTATCCTGGATTTTATTTAAGGAGCTGAAGCAACGACTGTAATTTTTTGTCTTGTTTTTAAAAATTATTAAGATTCCTGTTGATAAGATGGGTCAAGGAGTTTGGCAGAAAGCTTGGTGAACTGAAGACGAACTCTCTGGGACCCATATGGTGGAAGGAGAGACATGGCTTCCTCAAGTTGTCTTTTGACCTCCATACATGGTCCATCACACACACACACACACACACACACACACACACACACACACACAAACTCGCACCACACTAAATAAAGCCATAAATGAATGATTCAAAATGCACTTGTTTATGGGACCTGCAGCATTGCTAGCTACCATGCTTGAAGTTAAAGTTGGTTTTTGTAGTTGTTTTTATAAATGGAAGAATGTACCAAGCACATGGCCCATGGGTGACAGACCAATGCAATCACAAGTCGTAGATCCTTAAGAACAGCTCATAAGAAAATCATGAGAGTGTGGCCAGAAAGATGGCGCAGTGGTTCAGAGCACTGGCTGCCCTTGTAGAAGACCCAGGGTCAGAGCCCAGTACCCCAGGGCAGCTAACACCCATCCTTAGCTCCCGTTTTAGGGATTTGGTGTCCTCTTCTGGCCTTCATAGGCACCAGGTACTCAGAGAAATAAAATAAACACAAATACATTTTTGGAAGAAGAGGAAGAGGAGGAGGAGAAGGAGGAAGAGAAATAATAATCACCAGAGAGAAAGAAATCTGTCCTTTTCTGTAACTGTGGTGATGGCTTAGACTTCCGGCCATGGCCCAGGGACCTCAAGATATTTTTGTTTTTGTTTTCTTTGACCTGTTTTTTTTAGAAAATATTTTATTTTTTTTTATTTTACATGTATAAGTGTATTGCCTGTGTGCATGTAAGTGCATCGTGTAATGCAATGCCCAAGGAGGTCAGAAGAAGGTGTCAGATCTCCTGGAATTGTAGTTATAGAATGTTGTTACCTGCCATGTTGTTACCATGTCGGTGCTAGGATTCAAACCAAGGTCCTCTGCAAGAGCAGCCAGTACAATTAACTGCTGAGCTATCTCTCCAATACCATTGATTTCTTTCTTTCTTTCTTTTTTTTGAGACAGGATCTCCCTACAGTTGGCCTGAAACTCTATGTAGACCAGGCTAGCTCCACCTCCAAGTGCTGGGATTAAAGGCATAGACCACCATGCCCAGCTCTCAGGATGTTTTGAAAGCTGTTGAGATATATTTTTCTCTCTTGATCTGGAGAAAACTCTAGAATCTTTTTACTTTGCTGTGAAGAAGTCTTTCTATTCATGTTTCGTGTTTGCTGAACAGCAAACACATTGACCGAACACAGTTTTTCTTCTAGATTTTTTTATACTCTATTTTTTAATTGATGTTTTATGTATTTCATAGATCACTTTTCATTTCTGTTCAGGCATATTCCCCTATCCCTTCCCCCCACCCCACCCCATCCCATCCCAGATTATGTATTCTGTCATAACTGTCCTGCATCTTTCTCTCAGTCTTTTTTTATGCTTAGGAATTCACATTTTCCTCTGTTAATTTTCATATTATTTTAAAATATGGATACATACTCTCCACCCATATACAGTAATTACAGAGTCTGAAAATCATTGGTGGGTGGATTCTAGAGCCCATTGAGGGATTCACATTATAACAACATAGCTGCTTTCAGATAAAAGATAAACCAAAAATATAACCATACTGTTGTTCAGCTTGCCTTTCATCTGCAGGATTTGGTGTTAGCATCCACAAATGAGGGAAACCATTCTCCGTTTGTCTTTCTGGGACTGTGTCACCTCACTCAGCATAATGGCTTCAAGCTCCATTTATTTACCTGAAATGTTCATAATGCCATCCTTCTTTTTTTTTAAATTTTTTTTTATTAATTTTATTTATTTCTGTATGTGTACAAATGCACTGTCTGCATGCAAGTCCGTGCACCCATGTTGTGCAATGCCGCGGAGGTCAGAAGTGGGCGTCGGATTCCCCTGGAGCTGGATTTCTCCTGGAGCTGGAGTCTCAGACGGTTCTCAGGCACCATGTGGGTTCTGGGGATTGAACCCGGGTCCTCTGCAAGAGCGGTCGGCGCTCCCAACCGCCAGGCCATCTCTCCAGCCCAATGCCATCCTTCTTTACCGATGAATAGTACTCCATTGTGTAGATGTACCACATTTTTGTCATCCACTCATCTGTTGAGGGGCATATTGGTTGGTTCCACCTCTTCACTATTGTAAAGAGAGCTGCAATAAACATGGATTTGTATATATCTTTGCGGTAGTATGAGTCTTTGGGGTATATACCCAGAAGTGGTATATACCAGGTGGTAAGCTCATTCCGAGTCTTTTAAGGGTTCTCCACACTGCTTTCCATAGTGGTTGTACAAGTTTACATTCCCACCAGCAGTGGATGAGTGTTCCCTTTTCCCCACAACCCCTCCAGCATCTGTTGTCTTTTGTTTTCTTGATCTTAGCTAGCCGTACTAGAGTGAGATGATATCTGAGAGTGGTTTTAATTTGCATTTCCTTAATTATTAATGATGATGAACACTTTTTAAGATGTTTCTCAGCCATCTTTAATTCCTCACTGGTGAAGACTCTGTTCAGCTCTTTACTCCATCTTTTGAGTAGGTCATTTGTCTTCTTACTTCTTTGTTTTTTGAGTAGTTTATATATTCTTGACATTAATGCTCTGTCAGATGTGTCACTGGTAAAGATTTCTTCCCACTCTGTGGGTTTTCCCTCCACCTCCTTGATTGTTTCTTTCACTGTACAGAAGCTTTTGAGTTTTATGCAGTCCCACTTGTCAACTGTTGACCTTGCTGTCTGGTTTAGAAAGTCTCCTCCTGGGGGCTGGAGAGATGCCCTAGTGGTTAAGAGCACCAACTGCTCTTGCAGAGGACTAGGGTTCAATCCCCTGAACCCACATGGTGGCTGAGAACCATCTGTAACTCTAATTCCAGGAGAACTCCAGTTCCAGGGGAATCCGAGACCCTCTTCTGAGCTCTGCGGCATTGCATGACATGGGTGCACAGACCTACATGCAGACAATACACTCATACACATACAAAAATAAATAAAATTTGAAAAAAAAAGAAAGTCTCCTCCTACACCTATGTCCTGTAGGTTGTTGCCAACTTTTTCTTTTATCACCTTCAGGGTTTCAGGCTTCACATTGAGATCTTTGCTCCACTTGGAGTTGATTTTTGTACAGGGTGAGAGGTAGACTCGTTGACCAATGGAACGAAATTGAAGATCCAAACTTGAGGTCATATAACTTCAGCCACCTCATATTTGACAAAGGGGCCAAAAAAGCTCAATAGAGGAAAGAGAGCATCTTCAGCAAATGGTGTTGGTAAAACTGGATCACCATTTATAGAAGACCAAACACAGTTTTTAGCAGAAAATGTGGACTAATGAATTGATCATGGAAAAATACAGACTAAAAGAATATATTTAGTAAGGGTTTTTCCTTTCAGCTCTAGTTTGGTTTCAACAGCATGGTGCTCTGTTGTTAAGGTGAATCTCTAACTCCTGAGCTCAAGTGATCCTCTTACCTCAGTCTTTTTCCATGTAAAATGCAGAGAAGACTAAAGGCCAGACACACACATACACATGTGCACACATACACAAACACACACACACACACACACACACACACACACATATATATACATATATACATATACACACAGACACAGAGACACAGAAAATCATATACAAACACAGTGGCCTCTCAGAACCTCCTTTCAGAGAATCTGACCCTGTCACACATGGCCTGGCCTCAGAAGCTTCTGGAAACTTGACACAATCCTCCATAAACCCCTCACTTTTGTATCTTTCATATGAGCCCACAAACAATGCTGCAAAGTCAACACTGACAAGTCCAGCTGCCAATTCTAGATGTCCTGTGGCCCTCTTGGACCACAGCTGCAACAGTCTCTGTGCACCGTCAAGGCTGACCTTGGGGGAATACTTCCTGAGGACATTTAGGACAGCAAACCCCTGAGGTGGCACTCTAGTTAAGGCTCTCCTATTTTTATAAACTAGAGACTTCAGTGTGCAGAACTTGCTCTCGGGACACTTGTCTACTGTCCCTACAGAGCACAAGGTTTCTTCTTGTGTCTTTTTTGGGGAACCAATGTTTGGATATTTTTTATTCTATTTTCACTCATGTTCTATTTTACTTTTGCTCCTCTTCTGTAATATTTCATTACTTTTGTTCTTCTAATTTCTCTGTCCAACTTACTATAAACTCCCTCTAATGTTACTAAGTTGAAGATAGTTCCCAAAGCACCTTGTCATTTCCCCTTTTTGACTCATATTTGATTAACTGGCTGTCTAATCTGAAAATATGTGGAGGTTTTTTTTATCATTATCTTTCTCTTATTTCTGGACTAATTTCATTATGGTCAGAGAATATACAGTGTATTTTTTTATTTTTTATTTATTTGTTATGTGTATGAATGTACTGTCTGCATGTATGTTGGTGCACCGTGTTATGCAATGCTGTGGAGGTCAGAAGAGGGCGTCGGATTCCCCTGGAACTGGAGTTAAAGATGGCTCTCAGCTGCCATGTGGGTGCTAGGGATCGAACCTGGGTCCTCTGCAAGAGCAGTCGGGGCTCTCAACCACTAGGCTATCTCTCCAGCCCCCAGAGTTTATTGTTAATGCAAAAGCACAACTCTCTCCTCAAAGAGGATAGGAGGTAGTTTATCCTTTAGCCAAGTGGGAGTGACAATGGCCCAGGAACACATATTCTATTTACCCCTAATACTATAGTCTATCAGCCTGGCCTGTGGCCATGTCTGTGAGGAATTTTCTTGATTGCTATTTGATGGAGGAGGACCCACCTGGCTGTGGGGAGTGCCATGCCTGGGTAGGTGGACTGGGGCTGGATAAAAAAGAAAGCTGAGCAGGCCAGAGGGAGCAAGCCAGTAAGCAGCATTCCTTCAAGGTCTCTGCTTCAGTTTCCGCCTCTAGTCTCCTGCCTTTACTTCCTGTCTTGGCTTCCCTCAGTGATAGAAGATGACCTGCAAATGCAAACCAAATAAGGCTTTTCTTCTCAGATTGGTTTTTTTTTTTTAGTTTATTTATTTTTTATTTTTTCACATAAATTTATTTTTATTTTTTTAACAAATCTAGACCCGTGTTCCCCCCCATTCGCCCACTCTACCAGAGCTCATGCATTCTGCCAAATATGCTTTTCATCTCTTTCTCAGTCTTTCTCAATATTCTCCATGAGGAAGTTGACTGTTTTGAGCAAAAGTTCACTATTTCAGTCAGTTCTTTGATTCAGTCCTTTCTGTTGTTGTTGGTGGTGGTGTTGTTTCCAATATTCATCACTCCCAACTGCTTTGGACAAAAGCTCAGGGGGCCATACACAAGAAATACTTACAACTGGATAATTGGCACTAGCATTCACAGATAAGGGATACCATTTGTCGTTTGTTTTTCTGGGTTTTATGTGTATGAATGTACTGTCTGCATGTAGGTTTGCGCACCCGTGTCGTGCAATGCCGTGGAGGTCAGAAGAGGGTGTCTGTTTCCCCTGGAACTGGAGTTAAAGACAGTTCTCAGCCGCCATGTGGGTTCAGGGGATCGAACCCAGGTCCTCTGCAAGAGCAGTCGGTGCTCTTAACCGCTAGGCTATCTCTCCAGCCCTCAGGTTGGTGTTTTATCACAGCAACAGAAAGGAAACTAAAGTAGGTGCTGAGACAGCTCAAGATGAACTGTAATTCAGGTGGACACACAGTAGTCCAGTCTTTTCATATTGACTGAATGTGGCCTTGTCAAAGGTTCACTGTAAGGTGCAGTTCTTTGTGGGGATGTTCATAGTGATTGTTCATCCTTTTGAAGCTGGTTTGTCCTTGTTTATGGTTCATTGTCCAGTTTCTTACATGTCTTAAATAAGCTACATGCAATTCCAGAATGTTAATTAATGGGACTGTGTGAGAGTCTCAGAATTAATTAAAAATGCATGAAGTTATTTCCTTGTAAACACACAGCTGCTGTGATGTGGGTTCTACTTATCAGAAGGTTTTGTGGAGTCTGCGAAGTCCACATCCCTAAAGCCACAAAATAACTGAATCTACTGTATTATGAATCAAGTTTATTATACTGGAAACTATGACAACCAAAATGTCTGTGTGCATTCCTGACACTGCAGACAAGGGAAAAGTCAGTAAGATTTTGGGTGAATTTGTTTCAAGCCTCTCTTCATTTTCCACTATCTTTAGGCAATTTATTTAACTTCCACAGTCTGTGCAGAGCCCAGTGTGGCTTGGAAGCTTGGGAAGGGCTGTGTCCCACCACCACTGATCCTAAGTCCTTTCTCCAGGCCGGTGCTCAGGACCACCTGATAGGCCCCATGTGAGTCCCACTCGGTCTCCTTCACTCATTAAGAGGTGATGGGTGCACTTTGAGTTCCCTAGCTGAGCCAATAGGGACCTCTAGGTGTAGAAAACAGACCAAAGGAAAGAGGAGGAAAAGAACTGCCAGGCGTTTCTTTACATCTTCTCTCACTTGGGGGAAGGGCACAGTAATGAATTCTTCTCCTCCCATCCGTTCCTAGTTTCACCGGAATCAGCAGCTTTGATCCGGAAATCCCAGGTGCCCAAGTGAGGTAGAGCTATGAAAATTCAAACAGAATGACATTTTCCAAAGAGAATTGGATTAGTGGAGGGGAAAACGCTGCCAAGCTGAGAACCTTTCAAGATGGGGGAGCGATAAAGGCAACAGCAACATCATACCTTCAGCTTGATTTTATTCGCACTGAAGGATGGTGACTTTTGTGTGAAGGAAACTTGGGCTCCATGGCAGACATTTCTCTTACCCAGCTGCAAAACCCATCTGCGCCCTTGGAATGTTTTTTTCCTTTCCTTCCTGCTCCGGTTATTTCTCTGGGCATGCTTCTTAAACTGTCAGAAATTAATATGATTTTACAACCTGGAGCCAAACGTTGGGAGCTTGGAGACTAGGGGCCAGGCAGACCTAAGTGTGGACTGACCTCTTTCACATACACAAGACTCTTAAGGTCAAAGGAAAGTCAGGGCTGTGCCCTTCCTGTGAGAAAACAGCTTCTTTTTATTGAGTGAGGACTCCTCTCTCTCTCTCTCTCTCTCTCTCTCTCTCTCTCTCTCTCTGCTGGATGAACCTCTTTGTACTATTGGTTTCAGAAGACAGGGCCGCACTCTGCAGCCCAGGTTAGCCCAGAGCTCCTGATCTTTCTGCCTCTTCCTCCAGAGTGCTGGAGTTCTAGGAAGTCAGCATCATAACCTGACCTAGATTGGCCTTCGTGAAGTGGCTTCACTCAAAGTAATCCCGAGGGTGATAATTCACAGCTTCAGGGATAGGAGCTTACAGAATAATTTTTAAAGACCCCTCGAATCCTTGGAGTTTCCTCTATGATTTCCAGTCTTTTTATCCATTCTCACTGCTAAAGATGAGAACACTGAGCTTATAAAGCTTTGCTTACTCTAGATTACAGGCATAGTTATTATGGAAGCAGCATTTGAACATAAATTTATTTACAATTCAATGACCAGAACAGCTGTACACTGAGCATCAAACATGGACTCACAAGGTAAGGACCTTATATACATAATCCCATTACTCAACCTACTTTCATCCTTGCACCTACCTAAGGGTAAAAACAAGGATTTAGGAGGATTTCTTACTTGCTGGTGGATGGCTGCTATGGATCTCCTATGTTTTCTTGGCTTTGGACTCACTATGTAGTGAAGGATGACTTTGAACTTCCGATCTTCTCTTCTCTACCTTGGATTACATGCCTGGTTTATGTGGTGCTTGGGATATGAGGTGGTTTGAATGAGATATGCATTCCTGTATTGAACACCTGGCCCCTGGTTGGTGGCACTATTTGAGAAGTTGTCAAGGAGAGGGGGCCTCGTTGGAGCCGTCCTCACTGGGAGCAGGCTTTGGGAGTTTAAAGCCTCTCCCTGCTTCCAGTTTGCTGTCTACTTCCTATTTGAAGTTGAAGACGTATCTATCTCTCAGCTTCCTGCTCCAGTCGCCTGGTGCCACAGTGGGTTTGTCCCCTGCTGTCATGGGTTTATCCCTTTGTATCTTTAAGCCAGAATAGACTTCTGTAAGTTGCTTTTGGTCATGGTATTTTAACAGAGTAACAGAAAAGTAACTAATGAAGGATGGACCCAGGGGTCTGTGGGTGCTAGACAAGCATTCTACCAACACATCCAAATCCTCTGTCCACATGCGGGACTTTGTGACTAAGAAAAATACTAATCCTACCAGCCATGGCCGAGCATTCCCCTTTCTCCACACCTTTGCCAGCATTTGGTATATTTTGTTCTCTTGCTCTTAGCCATTTTGACTGGGGAAGTGAAATCTTAAAGTAGTTTTGATTTGCGTTCCTCTAGTTACTAAGGTTGTTGAGGATTTTTAAGGTGTTTCTGAGCCATTTATATCTCTTCACTTGAGAAACCTTTGTCCAAGTTCTTAGCTCCTCTTTTTACTAGGTCATTTGTTTTCCTGTTTCTCTGGGTTTTTTTGAGTTCTTTGTATATTTTGGATATTAATCCTCTGTCAGATGTGTAGCAGGTAAACATTTTCTCCCAAAAGAATCTTGAACAAAAAGAGCAATGCTAGAGGTAATGAAGATCCTTCTATCGCCATTGTAGATATCTTTAATGTCTTTGGTTAGGTTTATTCCTAGGTATTTTTTTGAGGTTATTGTAAATGGAAGGATTTCCATGAATTATTTCTCTGACTTCCTGTTATTGGTATATAGAAAGTTCTTACTGGCCACACGCAGAGAATATATGTCTGAAAACATGCCCAATGCTAAGTGACACATCTACAGTGGAACCTCTATATCTAAGGCTCATGGAACGCAGAGGAACAGGTGGTAGAGAGAATACTAATGCACCCCCAACTGTCACCAACAAAGCTTCCTCATAAAACAGTGCAATGTACACAGAAGGTAAGATTTGGCCAAGTTTTAGAGAATAAGAGACTGCAGAGCATGTGTCCCTGGATAGGAGTCTTATATTACACCTCACCCACCCACCCGTGTCTCAAGATATTTGTGGAAGAGGGGCATTAAGACTGTAAGAGCCAGGGCTGGGGCATGAATATAAGGAAACAAAGATTTTCAGGCCTTGGGAACTTGGTCTTATGAACTTGAAACAATAGTGACCGCATGCACAAGACCCATGATGAGTCCGTTAGACAAAATCCAGCTCTAGCGTAGAAATGAAGAAGTGGGCAACCTTAGCCAAGGAACTATTGGCAACTGATTACTGATGGGTGAGAGAGAGCTGATCTTCTTTAAGGGGGTGATTGTAGAGAGGCTGACTCCATTCAAGCAGATGAACTTGCACAGAGGGAATTCTGAGTACAAATGCGACCAGCTAGGCCTCAACATATATGACTGCATGAAATTTGGTAGGGGGAAGTGTTCTAATTTTGACTACAATCATTATATGAAATGAACGAAAACTCAATAGAATGCACATAAACACATCTGGAATACCAGAGAGTGTTACCAAAGGCCACTAAACCAATAAAGCAAATATAGGTCTCCTTGAGTCAAGCAAGAGTCCTCCATCAGCACCAGCTACACCTCACCTGCCTGGACATACTGTGCAGCAAAGGGAGCCATATGCCTGTATATCCCAAATCTAATTGGATATTAGTTCTCTCCTTGGACGAATAATCCACGGCTGATGCCAAGCTTACATCCTCTAGTGGTTAGGAGATGTTATAAGCCACAGTAAGACCCTGTCATATTTTACAGAAAAAATGTAATTCATGGATTAACATACCACCCAAACATCTGTGTCTACACCAAAGTAACCTACCATAACAATTAGTACTGATGTATCTAATTGCTTGTGCTTCATTAGTAGGATTGAAAGGTTATTCCTAGACAAACTGTCAGCCCATGAAAGGAAACACCCAGAATTGACCAGAGTCCAAAACAACAGCTCCAGAGAAAGTAGACTGTTTTGCTTCTCGTCCACCTGTGCCCCTTTTCTAAGCCTAGGGAACAATCTGTGGAAGAGGAGGCATGGTAGAATGTAAGGGCTGCAATTGGGGTGAATGGTGAAACTACAGCATATAGTCTGGACACTTATTTGATCAACTTGATTGAACATACGAGCCCCCACCTCCCAGCTGGATGGTGGGACCCTTGGGCTATGTGGGTTTGGGGACAACTGCTTGCACATTGGTTTTGCATGAAGGATGCTTGTACTCATAAATTATTACTTATTGTTAAAAAATGAAAAAAACAAAGAAGTAATAGGAAAAAATTAAAACAGAAAAAAAGAAAAACGATAAAGCCAGTAAGAGTTCAGTATTCTTATTACCCCTGTACCAAGTATTCTGCAATCCGTCTTGAGTTACCATGTTTAATTGTAAAGAGCTGCATAACAAGATCCAAATGATAAGAGAGTCAAGCACTCCCTGATCTTCTGGTGAACCTTCTACCAACACAAGGTTGTAGCATGGGACTTGTAGATGCTCCCCAGTTATGAAGACAAGTGATGTTTATAAATTGTGGTTGCACTCCTGTCATGCCTCACTGAGTTTCATGTTCAGTGAGTTCAAGCTCACTGAACATCTGAAAGCTGCAGAGAAGACAAATAATGATTCTGGGGAAAACATTTCATTTTGAGATTAAAAAAAAGATTTATTTTTCTGTGTTTTAGTATTTGCCTGCATGTATGTATGTGTGCCATGTACATGCAGTGCTTGCAGAGGCCGGAAGAGGGCATTGGATTCCCATGATGGGGTTTCAGGTGGTTGTGAGTCCCCCAGGATGGGTACTGGAACTGAACTTAGGACATCTGTAGGAGCAGAAAGTTCCCTTAACTGCTGAGCTGTGTCTCCAGTACCAGCTTTGGTAAATTTGAAATCAGTTCACAGATGGGTGTAACCTGAATAACACACAACAGGGACAGGGTTCTAGTGTTGCAAAGAATCAATCTTATTTTGTAGTCGCAACTCTTTATGGTAGATAATATTCTTTTTTTAAATTTTTTTATTAATTTTATTTATTTCTGTATGTGTATGAATGTACTGCCTGCATGCAAGTTTGTGCACCTGTGTCGTGCAATGCCGTGGAGGTCAGAAGATGGTCTTGGATTCCCCTGGAGCTGGAGTTCTCCTGGAATTGGAGTTTCAGATGGTTCTCGGCCGCATGTGGGTGTTGGGGATCGAACCCGGGTCCTCTGTAAGAGCAGTCGGTACTCTTAACCACTAGGCTATCTCTCCAGCCCCGGTAGATAATAGTCTATCCAGCTTTCAGATAAGGAGACTAAAGCCCAGTGAGGCATGGATGCTAAAACAAAGAAGTACTAGGATAAGCATCTAAATCCAAAACTCATTCCACACCATGTGTTTTTATAACAACAGAACACATTAGTTACTTTCCTTTAATGGCCCAAAACACCTGTCAGAAACAACTTTCCAGGAGGAAGGACTTGTATCAGATCACATTTTGAGAGGGTACTGTCCCTTATGGAGAAGAAGGCATGGTGACAGGACTAGATCCTGTCCATGGTGGTAGGAATATGAGATGCTGGTCACATTACAGTGATGCCTGGGAAAGCTGAGAACTCAGGCTGGAAAGGTCCCACAACCTCTCTGAACAACATCATCAGCTACAGATCAAGCGTTCCAACTCTGCGGGGTCATTTCAAGCACTATGGTGTAAACTTGTGTCTTCCTATTCCTGATATTTTAATTACAAGCTAGTGTATTGAGTGCCTGTGGGTGCCCAGGCATGGGTTCAAATGGCTCTAGTGCATACACTAGGAAGTTCTTTTTCCATGTTTCTTCTGGGGTCTTCATGTTCATTGGATAATCTGGCTAAATGTACCTTAGACTGGAAGGAAAACAGTCTTCTTTTTGTTGCATTGTTTTGATTATTTTGCTCTTTATTTTTTAAGGTTAATTGATTTTGGCTTCTTAAAAATTATTTTTATTGATTCAAGAATTTCATACAGTATTATTGTGATCATTTTTGGATCCTTTTCCCCATCTCCACCCCATCTTACTATGTCTCCCTTCAACTTCATATTATTTGTCCTCCCCCCCTTGAAATGGAATTTTGTGAATTTCATAAAATATATTTTAATTGTATTTAGATTTCCCTCATCTGCAGTCTGCATGCCTTTACTATCCACTGCCCAAATATATATATATATATATATATATGTATAAAATTCTATGTTTTAGTTATTTTCTATTAGTGTGATAAAAACACTGACCAAAACCAACTTGGGGAGGAAAAGGTTTATTTGGCTTCCAGCACTGTTCATCATCAATGGAAACCAAGGCAGGAACTCAGGGCAGGAACTCAGGACAAGACAGATCATGGAGAAGTACTACTTACTTGCTTGTTTCCCTGGCCCATTCTCAGCCTGCTTTCTTATACAGTACAGGGCCACCTGCCCAGGGGTGACATAACCCACAGTGGGCTGAGCCCTCCCACATCACTCAACAATTAAGAAAATGCCCACAGACATGACTGCGGGCCAATCCAATGGAGAAAGCTCCTCAATTGAAGTTCCCTCCAAGTTGACAATTAAAACTATCCAGCATAGGGGCTGGAGAGATAGCCTAGCGGTTAAGAGCACCGACTGCTCTTGCAGAGGACCCAGGTTCGAACCCCAGCACCCACATGGCGGCTAAGAACCGTCTGTAACTCCAATTCCAGGAGAACTCCAGTTCCAGGGGAATCCGAGACCCTCTTCTGACCTCCGCGGCATTGCATGACACGGGTGCATAATCCTACATGCAGACAGTACATTCATACACATACAAAAATAAATAAAAATTAAAAAAAATTTTTAAAAATTAAAAAAAAAAACAAAACTATCCAGCACAAAGACCAGTCTAATCTGTGTCTCCAAATGTTTTCTAGTGTAGGTCCATCCACTGAAACCTGATCAACCTACCAAGATTCACACCCTTAACAGAGACAGACTTCCTCCTTCCCAGTGGCCGTTAGTTTCCAGTAGTTTCTTGGTTAAGGCTGGAGTTTATTACCCATCTCTGCGCTGGGATTTTGTCTGTCTTGAGCTTGCACTTGTGCATAATGTTGCCACTGCTGTGAGTTCCTGTATAATTAACCAGCTGTCTAGAGAACTCTGTTCTGATCATCTCTCTCCTCTGGATCTTACAATCTTCCTTGCTCTCTTTTCTGCAATGATCCCTGAGCCATTAGAGGTAGTAGCTTGATATAGGTGTTCAATTCAGGGATGATCACTCTCTAGTCTTTTTATCTGTGCATGTTGGCCAGTTGCAGCTTCCTTTTTTCAAAGGCCTATTGAGTCTAATCTGTGTTTACCAAGTCCTCTTGGGTGTGGATCTGTCCTGTGGAATCTGGTTGACATACCAGACATCATACCAGTAAAGAAAACGGACTCTCCCTCTCCTAGCAGCTATCAATTCCCAATAAATCCTCAGCTAGGGGTGGGGCTTCCTGCCAACTGCCCCGTCCAAGTTGGGTCCCTGTCCTGTCTGGCTTCAGCATGCAGAGGAGAGGTCTTATGCATGCTGTCATAAGCCCTTTTTGGTTTTAATTATATTTAATTTATTTTGTGTGGTGTGTGGTGTGTGTGTGTGTGTGTGTGTGTGTGTGTGTATGTGTGTGTGTGTATGTGTGTAGTACGCATGCCACTGTGGGCCATGTGGATGCCAGAAGATAACTTGGAGGAGTTGGCTCCATTTTCTTCTTTCACCATGTGAGTTCTGAGATCTACATCTGGCTGTCAACCTTGACAGAAAGTGCCTTTACCCACTTAGCCATCTCACAGGCCTTCTTAAGCCCAAAATTCAGTTTCCATGGGACTTTGATGGGGAGTGGAGAGGACAAACAGGGTGCAGGGACCTATATCCAAGGCACCCAATCATCTCTGAGGTAGCCGGCTCACAGGAAATTCAGAGAGCTATTTTGTCACAGCTTTAACAGGAAAGCCTTCCTTTTCGGTTCATTGCTGCTGCCTTTATACAGAAATCAGCATGGAGGGTCCCAGAGCCCACTCAAGATTGGCCATCAGAGTGACTACCTCTCTGCATTTTCACCTTCTTTCTGCAGCATCTGTACAGCTAGAGATACAGACTCATTAAGGAGGAAAGGGGCTGTCTTACCTCAATGTAAAATTTGTATATTAATGTCACTATTCATTGTGTCTTCTCCAACATACCACACTGCACTCTTTCTGTTGTAAAGCGTGCCCCATTCACTTGTCCATCAGACTAGTACAGGCAGATGCTTTGTGCATGGCTTTCTAGGAATCATGATTTTTCCATTGTGTGCCCTGTATAAAGCTAGCATTTTAATAACCAACCTTTGAAGAACAATTGATTGGATGCATCTCAAGCAAAAGAAGAGTTAGCATTTTCTTTGCTGTAATTTTGTACAGAGAATCATTTTAGGCCTACTTACCATAGATCATCATCGTCTGTGCACATACTTCTTTCCCACAAGGTGTTAAGCAGACAAGCTCTGTTCCCCCACAGCACTTCAGGAGGCTGAACCTTCTGAAGATCATTAAAATAGTCTAAGGTTACTCATTTCACAAGGCTTTAATTCATTACCACATGTGGAACTTGGTAGGTCAATAAATATTTATTAGGTGGATGATATACATTTAACTGATTAACATTTTAAAAGATGAAGCAATTCCCCTGGGTGGAAAAAGTGGCCCGCTCTTCATTTCTGTGTCAGATTGGCACCTGTATTTGAGATTTTTAAAACCCCACATGCTGTTGCTGTTTAGATTTGTTTACTTGTTCATGTACTGACCTCTCAATAATTATTTTCTACCATGCTATATGACACCTTGATGGCAGTTGGACAGAGACAACCCACTGTCAAATATAAAGGACTGTAATAGTTGCTTTTCTCATGTCTGTGACAGAAACGATTTAAGGAAAGAAGGGTTATTTTGGCCTCGAATGGCTGGAGGAGACAGTGCATCCTGGCCGGGAACCCATGGTGGCGGAAGCACAAGGAGGTGGCCGTCTGCAGTCAGGTGGTGAGGAGCGCTGTGATCTCACTGTCACTTTTTTGTTCGGTCCATGGGATGGTGCTGCCTACATTCAGGGTGGGTCTCTGCTCATCAGGAAACACCCTCACAGGCATACCTACCCAAAGAGGTATTTCCATGGTTATTTTAAATCAAGTCATCAATGAAAAGGAGCCATCGCCGAGACGGAGCAGTGACCAGTGTTGACAGCACAGGACATGAGTGCAATGGAGATGAATGGAGGTCCAGGACGGTGGATGAGAAGAAGGGTTGCTGAGTCACTGTAGAGACCACAGCTGGTAAGAAGGGAGGTCTCAAGGAAGGAGGGAAGTGTAGGTGCTCCGGGAGAAGAAGCTGCATCTTCAAAGGCCTGGATGTGCAACTTCCTGAAGACAGGACTGCGAGGCCCACCTGAGGGAGGGGCAGAAGCCAGTATGGGAAGCCATTTCATTGCCTTAAGGGAAATGGAGCTTTCTGGAAGCTATCCTGCAGCAGGGGAAAGCCTTGGGTAGCTTTATAGATTAAAACAAAGTCATTTTCTGAGTTTGTTTTTTAAAGCTAGAAGTCTTTGTCAGCCAGGCTTCCGCACTGCAGATCTGGGGGCGTGGCATGGAAGTGCTTTCGTCCTGTTTATGGTGTCAGCTGTCACTTCAAGGTGTCTTTTTGTTTTTAAAGGTCTTTTCTTTTTTTCAGGTTGACTAGTTTTGAAGAGTGGGTTCCAATCCTCCATCCCAATACTACTGAAGACAGACCCCCCCCCCCCCAGGATTTCAACAGTAGAAACATGAGATTTTCCTCAAAATTCTTTGCTGCCTTGTTCTCTTTAAGAGTGAGACTCAGGGGCTAGAGAGATAGCTTAGCAGTTAAGAGCACTGACTGCTCTTGCAGAGGACCCGGGTTTGATCCCCAGCACCCACATGGCGGCTGAGAACAGTCTTTAACTCCAGTTCCAAGGGAATCCGACATCCTCTTCTGACCTCCGCGGCATTGCACGACACGGGTGCACCAACCTACATGCAGACAGTACACTCATACACATGAAAATAAATAAAAAATATATTAAAAAAAAAGAGTGAGACTCAAGCTGGGCATGTGGTCTCAGGCCTGGAATGACAGCGTCTGGGGTGGTGGCTACATAGTAACTTCATGGCCAGTTTGCAGCCCTGTCTCCACAAACAAACATGTTATAAGTAGAAACATGGGACAAGGGATCTAATTTGATTATTTAATCTATTCTGAAAATATAACTCTGCCCTTGCCTCCATCCGGAGCCCACGGCAGGACAAAGCTCCCGTGAGCTGCTCCTGGAGCAAGCCGCATTGCAGTGGCGCGTGCCTCGCTTGCCTCTCAGCAGGTCCAGAGTGCAGGCTGCTGGTTTGGAACATTCTTCCCCAGTGCTCAAAAACCGAACAGACTGAGACTGACACATTTTTTTAACTGAAAGGCAGAAAATAATATTTCCATCCATTCATTCTCATTTTCTTGGTATTTTCATTTAATTTTTGTTTTTGTCTCCTGTGATTATGGATGTGCCTGTAGAGCAACTTAGCAGAGTCAATAAGTACCTTCTGGACAGAGGGACTTCTGCAGATATGTCAGCAGGTAGGGTGGAGAAAGGGAGGTATGGAGGGCTCTGGCCCAGCTGACTCACAATGAATCTTTGGCAAGTTTGCAGATGGCTACTTAGGAAGACTCTGCATGTAGGTAGTCACCCATTAGTTGCAGATGGGTAGCAAGATGTTCATGAGGATTTGTTATTTTATAAGCTGGGTGTGGCAAGATATATCTATAACTGCACTGATGGGTGGTGCAGAGGCAGGTGGATGCCAGGGCTTGCTGGAGAACCAGTCTAGCTGAAATGGCAAGCTTCAGGTTCAATGAGGTGGCCCTGTCTCAAAAACTAAAGTAAGAAACTATAGAAGACATCTTAAGATCAACCTTTGACTTCCACATGTACACATAAACACACACACATATACAACAAACACATATACAACATACATGTATTCCAAAGACATTTTACAACACATACATGTATACCACATACACATTCACACACACACACATTCACACACACATTTGCAATGTGCATATATGTATACAAGACATACATTCCAACACACACAATGTTAACTACTTTGTTTAAATTTTATGATCTGGTAGTCAGTCAAGATAAACAGTACCTATGAGTGTCTTTTATAATAGTTTCTAAAACCTTCTGATCACATAACACTTTCAGGAAAATATATTTGAGTTCATATGTCAGTATTCCATTATTTTTTAGTTCTAGGCATTTTAATTTATTTAGTAAATACACATATGAAAAGTGAGATATATAATTTAAAAATGATTTATTTGGCTCAGTAAAATATTCTAGCTAAACGTATGTGTTGATACTATTTTGGTGAGAATACCAAAATTGGCTGCTTATATTTAAAATCTTAGTTTAGCTCCATGAAATTAGAAGTGGGAAGGTAAATTGATCTCATTTTATTAAATTGTTAAAATGTTGTTTTAAGTTAGCTCATAGTTCAGTGTTAAGAGTATGACCGTATCTTGTGAATGACCCTGACTTTGAGCTCTGGCATCTTTTTAAAATATATTTTTATTTATTATTTTTATGTTATGTGTATGGGTGTATACATACTGCATGTATATAAGTGCACCCTGTACCCATGTTGTGCTATGAGTGTATACATACTGCATGTATATAAGTGCACCCTGTACCCATGTCATACTATGCCCACAGAGTCAGAAGAGGATGTTCAATTCTCCTGGAACTGGAGTTACAGATGATTGTTAGCCATCATGTGGGTGCTGAGAATCCCATCTGAGTCCTCTGCAAGAGCAGACAGTGCCTTGACCACTGAGCTATCTCTCTAGTTCCAATCTCCAACATCATTATAAATGGTTATTTTAGTTTTGCAGAGTAGGTAGACAAAAATGTAGGAAATGCATCCTTGAATTTTATTTGAATCTTGGCATATATATTTCCATCCTGATTTCAACTGTGTAAAATTTTCTTTTTTCTGTTTTTGATTTTGAAATTCGACTCATAAGTGCCAGCCCATGCCAACATCAGCTACTACTGCAAATTCGCTGGAAAATGTTGCATTTTATGTATATTAACAGGTAACTTAGAAAGCCAGCAAGTGTTCATTAAGTAGCTTTCTGAATGTCAGAAGGCAGTCAGAAGGTGGATAGGAATGCTTCAGAGAAGCTACATTGATTGAGAGCCATTCTCAACTCTGCAGGTGAATCCAACCTGGATGTCTGAAAGAGTTGTGAATTTTTTTAACTGGATTACATGTTTTTTAGGCCTAAAGTTTGCAAATGACAGCATTTGTACTACAAAGTCAAAGTCTCCACATATTAAAATGCTGCTTCACAACACACAGGCAGTCCCAGGGGGATTTAGCCTTGTAGAATTGTGCTTAGTTATTCCAGTAGGGTTTTTAATGGATTCCTTTGGATTTTCTATTAGAGGTCTATTTGTCTATTATTAGGTCTATTTGTCATCTACGAATAGCCCTAATTTTAATTCTTTCTTCTCCATATGTATTATTTCATTTCTTCTTTTTTTCAAATTTTTTTTAGTTAACATGCAAATTAACAAGTGGGTTTCATTATGACATCTTCATCCGTGTATATTGCTCATATTAACCACCTTCCATTATCCTCTGCCCTTTCTCACCCTGAGACGTCCTGTCTCAAAGAAAAAGAAGTTAAAAAGTAAAAACAGACTCCCCATATGACTCAGCGTTTTACCCTAGATAGGGCCTAAAAAATTGGAAACAGGTGCGCGTTTTTCATAACTATTCAGAGCACATTTTTCATATGTGGTGTGTGCATGCCAAAGCACACATGTAGACATCAGAGGATAGCTTCCAAAGTTAGTTCCCACCTTCCAGCATAAGTTCTGGAGATCAAACTCAGGTTGTCAGGATTGTTCAGTAAGTGCTTTGACTCTATAACCTATCTTGCTGGGCCCTCTATGCATAATAAATCAGCTCTAAAAAGGACAGAGGTGCTGATGTGTGCTTCACTTACATGAAGCTTTGGGGACATGTCAAGGAAAAGAACCCAGACTCAGTGGTCACACGTTGAATGACTTCTTTGTTTTAAAACTTTTGTGTATGTAGATATGTACATTTGATAAAAAAAGAATAATATCTTCACAGGGGAATTTACAGTGAACCAATTACTGCTAAGGGAGGCAATTTTAAAATTAATTTGATCATAATTGGAGCTATATCAATGGATGCATGGACAGATATGCTGAATCAAATACAAATATTTTTTTCTTTTTTTGAATAAATAATTTTTTATTGATGTTTTATGTATTTCATGCATCACTTTTCATTTCTGTTCAGGCATATTCCCCTATCCCTTCCCCCCAATCTACCCCAATCCATCCCAGATCAGATATTCTGTCATAACTGTCCTGCATCTTTCTCTCAGTCTTTTTTATGCTTAGGAATTCACATTTTCCTCCGTTAATTTTCACATTATTCTAAAATATGGATACATACTCTCCGCCCATATACAGTAATTACAGAGTCTGACAATCATTGGTGGGTGGATTCTAGAGCCCATTGAGGTATTCACATTATAACAACATAGTTGCTTTCAGATAAAAGACAAACCAAAAATATAACCATACTGTCTTTCAGCTTGCCTTTCATCTGGGGGATTTGGTGTTAGCATCCACAAATGAGAGAAACCATTCTCCGTTTGTCTTACTGGGACTATGTAACCTCACTCAGCATAATGGCTTCAAGCTCCATCCATTTACCTGCAAAGTTCATAATGCCATCCCTCTTTACCGCTGAATAGAATTCCATTGTGTAGATGTACCACATTTTGGTCATCCACTTATCTGTTGAGGGGCATATGGGTTGGTTGCAGCTCTTCACTATTGTGAAGAGAGCTGCAATAAACATGGATGTGCATATATCTTTGAGGCAGGATGAGTGTTTGGGGTATATACCCAGGAGTGGTGTGATTGGGTCAGGTGGTAAGCTCATTCTGAGTCTTTTAAGGGTTCTCCACACTGCTTTCCATAGTGGTTGTGCAAGTTTACATTCCCACCAGCAGTGGATGAGTGTTCCTCTTTCCTCACAACCCCTCCAGCATCTGTTGTCTTTTGTTTTCTTGATCTTAGCTAGCCATACTGGAGTGAGATGGTATCTGAGAGTGGTTTTAATTTGCATTTCCTTAATGACTAATGATTATGAACACTTTTTTGAGATTTTTTTTTGTAATTTTTAAAATTTATATATATATATATATATTTTTTAATTTTTTTTATTAATTTTATTTATTTCTGTATGTGTATGAATGTACTGTCTGCATGCAAGTCTGTGCACCCGTGTCATCCAACGCAGCGGAGTTCAGAAGAGGGTCTCGAATTCCCCTGGAACTGGAGTTCTCCTGGAATTGGAGCTTCAGACGGTTCTCAGCCGCCATGTGGGTGCTGGGGATCGAACCCGGGTCCTCTGCAAGAGCGGTCGTCGCTCTTAACCGCTAGGCCATCTCTCCAGCCCGCAATCAGATATATATTAAGCTGGGCATGGTGGCATACTCCTTCAATCCCAGCACTTGGGAGGCAGAGGCAGGTGGATCTCTGGGAGACTGAGGCCAGACTGGTCTATATAGTGAATTCCAGGCCAGCTGGGGTCAAAACAGACCAAAAAAAATTTTAAGGTATATTAAAATACTAACTATATTAATCTGTCATTAAAATAATGAATCTTGGGACTGGGAATATAGCTAAGGTAAAATATTTGTTTAGCATGCACAAGACACTTATTTGATTGGTTTGGTTTGGTTTTTAAAAATACTTTAGCAGAAGCCAGGCGTGGTGGCGCACGCCTTTAATCCTAGCACTGGGGACGGGGGTAGGCGAGGCAAGGGAGGAGGCAGGGGATTTTTGAGTTCAAGCAAGCCAGCCTGGTCTACAGAGGGTTTCCAGACAAGCGCTGGGACTAACAAAGGAGACCCGTGCTTGAAAAAGACCAAAAAAAAAAAAAAAATATACTTTAGGGAGTGTGCGAGCTTAGACAAAGGGGACTTCAGGTGAGAGCCGGGCCTCTTCACGCAGGCAGATTATTGTTTGGAAAGATATATGTCTGGGTTGTTGGAGAGCTAAATCTTTGGCTGGTGTGGCTGTCAGGGCAGAGTTGCCCTGCTACCTAAGGCAGTAAACCCCATACCACCCCCAAGCTGCCCGCCCAACTGGAACTGCTGTGGGAGTGTCCAAGTAGATTCTTTGGAGAACCTTCAGAAGAGTGAGTTAGACCTCCAATATATAAACAAAATTGAAAGCCTAAAACCTAGACAAGTCAACACTCCATAAATAAGGAGAAAAAAAAAAAAGGGCATCTGAAGGAGGCAAGCACCTTCTAGCAGGGCATGGTGGCTCATGCCTTTAATCCCAGCACTCAGGAGGCAGAGGCAGGTGGATCTCTGTGAGTTCAAGGCCAGCCTGGTCTACAGACCAAGCTCCAGAACAGCTGGTACTAAAGGGGAGACCCTGTCTCAAAAATACCAAAAAATAAATAAATAAATAAAATAAAATAAACTCTTCTTCCTCCCTCAAGTTGCTCCTTCAGGGATTTTGCCAGGAGAAAAGTAACTAAAACAGATATTCTGTAAAGAGAATTTCAACTAGTAATTAAGTGTTTACCCTGTTCCCCTTTTAGTCCTACATAAAGACAGAAACCAGAGGAACACTGTGATAATGAAGAATAAAGGAAGGAGGTATACAGAAAACAAACACAACCAATAGATTTTTCTGTACTCTACCCTTTTTTCTCCTTTACATTTGTATAACTTTTCTCCCTGCTGTGACCCAATATCTAGTAAGAAGCAACTTAAAGGAAGAAGGGTTTATTCTGGCTTACAGTTTGGGGGTATACAGTTCATTGTGGTGAAGGCAGGAATATGAAGCAGCTAGTCATTCATATTGCATTCAGTCAGGAAGCAGAGAGCAGACTTAAGTGGGGATGGGTTCTAAACTACAAGTCCAACCCTCAGTGACCTACTTCCACCACCAAGGGTCCACCTCTAAAAGGTTCCATAATCTCCCAATATACTACCAGCTGGGGATCCGATATTCAAATATCTGATGTTTAGAGGATATTTCACAGTATCTATAGACCAATATTTACAACCTAGACAACCAGCTTACCAAACACTGAAATAAAGGGAAGGGAAGGAAAAAAAAAGAGAAAACAAAGGAGTATCAAAAAGAAATGTTGAGAGTGCACAGAGCTTAGATCAGGGATTTCCCAGGAACACCTGAAGCACAGTCTCCCTGCTAGCTGGTATAAGAGGTGGGCCTGCTGCCACTGTGAGACTTGAGAGCACAGAGATTAAATCGGGGAGTTCCCAGGGAACACCTGAAGCAACAAGTCATATCCCATCCAGACCCCCTCCCTGCCAACTGGAATTGCTGAGGGAGTGTCCAAGTGGATTCTTTGGAGAACCTTCAGAACAGAAAGGGAAGAGTGAGTTAGACTTCCAATAGAAAGCCTAAAACTTAGACAAGTCAACACTCCATAAACAAGGAGAAAACAAATCAAACAAACAAAACAAAGGCATCTGAAGGAGCAACAAGCAAGCCTTCAACACAGTGAAGAGGCATTTGTGATTTGCGTTGGAATACAGGCCAAGAGAAACCACACGCAGGGACACAATGAAGGGACAACATGGGAAAGGTGCACGATAATCCACACCAAGGCTCTACCAACCCTGTGGGAATCCTACAGTGGATCCCCTTGGGAGGCCGGCACAGTCTTAGGGAACAGGTTGCCTCCCCCCCTAGCACTTTCACGAATCAAAGAATTAAGCAAGTCACAGAACTAGGGAGAGAAGGAAAACTCACGATGACCTCGAGAGAGAAAATACAACAGAAAGAAACTAGAGGGAGAAAATCACCACTCCTGAAGAAAGTGAACACTGAAATATCCCATGTTGAAATAAAAAAAGGAACAACCAGCAAAGCAGGAGCTACAGAAGAGATTGAGAAGCCCAAAAAAGGAAGTGGGAATACTAAAGAAATCACAGGATGGAATGAAAAAGGAAATGAACAACCTCATCCCCATCCATAGGAAAGGAATGGAAAAAGGCCAGAAATAGAATGGAGGAGCAGAACAAAGATATGCAGACGGGAAGATAACACAGGAACACTAAAAACCTCAAGTAAAGATTATGAAAAGTTAAAAATAACCAAAAGTGGAACAATCAGGAAATATGGGACACTATGAAAAGATCAACCCTCCACATCATAGGGAAGAGAAGGAGAAGAATCCCAAGAGAGTGGTTTTGATCAAATCTTCAACAGATAATAGATGAAAATTTCCTCAAATAAAANCCATCTTTTGAGTAGGTCATTTGTCTTCTTCTTTGTTTTTTGAGTAGTTTATATATTCTTGACGTTAATGCTCTGTCAGATGTGTCACTGGTAAAGATTTCTTCCCAGTCTGTGGGTTTTCTCTTCACCTCCTTGATTGTTTCTTTCACTGTACAGAAGCTTTTGAGTTTTATGAGGTCCCACTTGTCAACTGTTGACCTTACTTTCCGTGTGGCTGCCGTCTGGTTTAGAAAGTCTCCTCCTACACCTATGTCTTGTAGATTATTGCCAACTTTTTCTTTTATCACCTCAAATACAAATCTTAAAGTTACTTTTTTTGTCTTTTTGAGACAGGCTCTCTTTGTAGCCCCAGCTGGTGTGCAACTTGCCATGTATACCAGGCTGGTCTGGATGGAAATCTGGCCCCCTCTGCCTCCCAAGTGCTTGGATTAAACGTGTGCACCACACTGTATTCAGCCAAAGTTACTTTTTCTTATATGACCTCTGAAAGTTGTAGGAGATGCTAGTGAGTGTTTTATATTTTAAATGAAATGCATAGCTCTATGAAGTTGACTGTATGAAGACAAATCTTTAAGGAATTCCTTGTTAGATCCATGAACTCTAGGTGTACATCTGATCTTTTTTTTTTTTCTTTTCTAGACAGGGTCTCCTGTAACCCCAGCTGTCCTGGAACTCACTCTATAGACCAGGCTGGCCTTGAAATCACAAAGATCTGCCTGCCTCTGCCTCCCAAGTGCTAGGATTAAAGGCGTGTGCCACGACACCTGGCCACATCTGATCTTTTAAAATAACTTATCACAGTTGTCAGACCCTATAACATATTCTTAATGGCTCTAGTAACAATTATATGTAGAAAGATCCCTCTGAAAATTAATAATGATCAAAAGCCATTTGTGACCTTATATTTTCCAGGAGTGACTTTCATTACATTGGTTAAAAATTAAGGTACAAAATTATAAGTGTTGGTGGCCTAATAAATGAGTTTGCAGAGCAGCAAAACATGAAACTATAACATCAAGGCAAACACCACATAGATCAAGCATTCTTTATTACAATATATAAAATTAGGACGCTGACAAGATATTTTTATAATTTGTAGGATTGTCATTAACTGTGTGTGTTAATGCTACCCTTATTATGTCTTAAAATTAATAAGATATTTATAAAAGTTTTATACTATAATGCCTTTCTCTGTTAGTATTTTATGCTTCTTCATAAAGTAGAAATCTCATAGAAACATTTTCCTCTGAATTGATCTCCTTCTAGGAGACCCTGGCTTGCAGACAATTTTTTTAAAGGAAAATGTTTCAGGAGGAATGTCTACATTCTCTGGTTCACATCCCTTGCTCTCTGTCAGATGAGAGTAAATAGTATTTATCTAGGATGCTCTGGGTCCCTAACTACATATAGGTTGACAATCTGAAATCTTTATGATATGGTCTTTTTTAAAAATTTTATTTATTTCTGTATGTATATGAATGTGCTGTCTGCATGCAGGTTTGTGCACCTGTGTCGTGCAATGCCGCGGAGGTCAGAAGAGGGTGTTGGATTCCCCTGGAACTGGAGTTCTCCTGGAACTGGAGTTTCGGACAGTTCTCGGCCGCCATGTAGGTGCTGGGGATCGAACCCGGGTCCTCTGTAAGAGCGGTCGGCGCTCTTAACCGCTAGGCCATCTCTCCAGCCCATGATATGGTCTTTTAAAGAGTTGAATCACATCAATAACGAATTGCCAGTCTGCGTATCTTGTACCTCCTGTTCTATTCAAGACAGAGGTCAAGGAGGAGACAGATATTGTAACCACCGCTTTATAGACCCAGCTTTTTTCTATACACCATTTTATTTCCTCTTTACAAGAAACCACATAAAAGCATTTCCCTAATTTTAATTTAGAAAATGAATGCTCCAAGAAATAAAAATGTTCCTTGACTTACTGAATGCTAATTCTGGCGCTGCTATGCTGCTAGTGAGTACTTATGTGCAAGTCTATGCAGGAGGACTCCTGTAGATTGCTCACCAAAGCCACTAAGTACATTATAACATATTTGTTCTTTGGCCTTTAAGGGAAGAGATTTTTGGAACCTAGGCTGCCTCTGTGAGCTTTCACAACTCAGAATGAAAATGAGCACATTCCTCAAGGTAAAGGTCTTTCCTGAGATGCCCCTTTACACGGCTCACTTGCCTTCCTGAATCTTCAGTTTGCTCATCTATTTCTTTCTACCAAATAAGGGGTTTCTTTTCTTCTCTAATTTCTTTTCTTACCTTTGGTATTTGTTACTCATTTGTAAACTACCAAGTGTTTGTATTGGGATTTTTTTTTTATTTTTTATTATTTTTTATTTTATTTTATTTATTTCGGTATGTGTATCAATGTACTGTCTGCATGCAGGTCTGTGCACCCGTGTCGTGCAATGCCTCGGAGGTCAGAAGAGGGTCTCGGATTCCCCTGGAACTGGAGTTCTCCCGGAATTGGAGTTTCAGATGGCTCTCGGCCGCCATGTGGGTGCTGGGGATCGAACCCAGGTCCTCTGCAAGAGCGGTCGGTGCTCTTAACCGCTAGGCCATCTCTCCAGCCCCTGTATTGGGATTTTTTTAATAAGGCTTTGGTTTTTTGTTTTTATTCGTGTGTGTGTGTGTGTGTGTGTGTGTGTGTGTGTGTGTGCAGTACCTACAGAGACCAGAATAAGGCATTAAATCCCCTGAAGCTGGAGTTACAGGTGATTATGAACTGCCCTACATGGGTGCTAGAAATTGAATATGAGTCCTTTGTAATAGCAGTGAGCACATTAATTGCTGAGCTATCTCTCCAGCCGAAGCTTTTGATGTGATCACTTTCTGCAGCTTCCTTACAGAACAAAGCAAACAAAACAAACAAACAGCTATGGAAACAAATCCCAGGGCCATGTTGTTGGGGTATCGCTTCTGGATGTCTAGTTGACATCTTTTAGCAAGTCCCAAATCCTGTGTGCTGGCAAGCCACAATGGCCTCTTCTGTGTCCTCCTAGTCCCAGTAAAGGAGCCTTAGGAATTTGGGAAGTCATTGTTTGCCCCAATGAATGTTTGCTTCTGGGTGACCATTGATTGACATTTGACTCCACACAATAGTCAAAATCATACAAAGTCCTGGATTAAAGAACCCTGCATTTGAACATTGACTTTGAGGAAATTATAAGCATCTCTGGGCTTTATTCCTTTGACTAGGGAAGGCATATGAGGGTTTTACGTGCCTGGCAGGTCACTGTGAAGAATGAATGAAAAAATGACTGAGTGAGAGGGCGCTTGGCTTAAGCAATTCCCTGGAAATGCTTCTGTTTATATTTGTGAAGTGCTTCTGTGACACTCAGATCAATTTTCTATTCTCTTTCAAATCAATTGACTTGATTATTCTGTCAAATTAAAATGCAAGTTGAGTTGCTCCAAAAAATGAGAACAAAGAGTCTGTTGGAGCTTAATTAGGGGGGTAGCCACCTAGGAAAGGGCAGTTCTAGTTGCTTAGACTATGCAGCCCAAGGTTTTGCAAAGTGGAGGCTGCATTTATAACTTGGAAGCAAAAGGGGGACTGAAAATTGCATTGGTTGGTTTTACCCTGGCTAACACAGAGCTGTTCTAAGAAGGGGTCAGATGCAGTCTCTGTTCCTGGATAGTTTGGGGAAAGGGGTTCCTTGCACAGGTCAGAGGAGGTTAAATGACATAACAGGAGACTTCATTTTGGACCACTCTAAAATTCAGCTGTACGTGGAAGTGGGCTTGTCTGCATCTACATTAAAGGTACAGTTACAGATGTGTTTGACACCAGACTAAACTATGCCCCTGAGTCCACTTAAAAGCCCTGAACCAATGTCTCTCCACTTTGATTTTCTCCTTTGATAGGGGTTTCATTTTTAGCACTCAGGACATAAAGCCCTCTGCGTTTGACAAGACAGTTAAATCAATCAAATAACAGCTTTCTGCAGAAAATAAGTCCAAATAATGTTATTGGAAGAGCCAGAAAATGTGTCCTTTCTCATAGGGCCATAAGCCGGAGTTGCCAGATACCCTGAGAGGGTAATACCGCCTTAGCTTCCAAGAGCTGCTTTCTGGTTCTTTCACATCCTTGATGACAGAATCCCTACAGTGCCTTAGAGATACAGCTCTTCTTTCTTCTCTCTCATCAGACCATGACAGTACTATCAAAGGGTTTAAAGGTGATGGGTGAATGCATAGGATTAAAGGGCAGCTTCCTTCCAAGGTTTCCTACATTTGAACAAAACTTTACAATATCAGGATGATGAACTTATCATCCTGCTTTCTGAGGATATTCATCCAGGATCAAAAGATTCCCTCGAACCCCCCCCAACCCCATCAGTGAATATGTATTGCTTGCAAGTTGATTCTGCTAGGTGAAATTATAGCAGTGACAAGGAAGATGCTTGAGGACAAAACAGCCAAGATAATATGTCCATCGCATAACGACTTAAAGTATTTTCTGAACAATTTTCCTCCAGCAAGTCATTTTGGCACAGCATTGAGGACCCCTGATATGACTTCGGAGTCGGTTCATATCTCATCTCTGTCTTTTCTGAGCCTAAAGGAATGACTGTCTAGTCCCTAACTTGGCAACTAGAAGATTAAAAAAAAAATAAAGCTCATACTTCACAGTTTTTAATTATTGAATGGGAAAGCAATTATTGATTTGTTTTGTTCCCTGAAATCTGCAGTTGAGAAAGTTGAGAAAGAAGAGAGTCAAAGGAGAAAAGGCTCACTGCCCTCCCCCTATCTTGTTCCTAGTGCAATCCTTGAGACCTTGGGAAGAGCTGGAACTTGGACATGGACAAGCATTGATTCAAGGAACAGGAAGTCTTCAGGCACAGTGCTGACAAATTGCTGGTCTTGGTTAAACTGTTGATCAGCACAGCAGATTTTGTTTCCCAAGGAATAGGGAAAGGAGCCCAGCCTAGTGTTCTGTGTATGAGAAGCACAGGAGGAAGACATTGTAGCATTTCTTTTGTGGGGAAATGAATGTCCGATGCATTTTAGGACAGAGGGAGGTCAGTTGTAACAGTGATAAAAAGCTGGATGCCTCACCTCGCACCATCAGAGAAGGAAAGCCCTCTTCCTCCTCCTCCTCCTCCTCCTCCTTCTTCTTCTTCTTCTTCTTCTTCTTCTTCTTCTTCCGAGACAGGGTCTCCCTTTAGTCCCAGCTGGCCTGGAGCTTGCTATGTAGACCAGGCTTGCCTTGAACTCACAGAGATTTGCCTGCCTCTGCCTCCTGAGTGCTAGGATTAAAGGCATGCGCCACCATGCCCAGCAAGAATATTTCTTTTTAGGGGAACTCCAAGTCTGTGTATCACAGAGACACTTAGGTATCAATTACATTACAGTACTAGTCACAATAGTTAATACTATTCATGATATAGGAGTCCAACCATGGAGGGCTAGATAAGGAAAATATTATATATGGAATGTTTTTCAACCATAAATAATGAATCCATATAGTTTTAAAAAATGGGGGCAACTCAGATGGGGACTACTGAGATATCCAGCTTGTGGACTGAGCAGCTACTGGGATTTCAGTCTCTTCAGAGTGTAGACTGCCATCGTTGGACTATCCAGACTGTGTCATGGAGGCCAGTGCAGGAAGATCAAGACAGGACACATGCTTGTTGGACCTCATTCGGGTGTCCATGGAAGGGGAGGGACCCCAGTGTGGAGTACAGGGGCAGGATTGATGGCTGTTTGGGCTTGCCAAGGAGGAACATTCAAGTACTTCCTTGGGGAAAACATAACATCTTTTGGCAAAAGAAAGAAAGAAAGAAAGAAAGAAAGAAAGAAAGAAAGAAAGAAAGAAAGAAAAAAGTCCTCCAACTCAGGTGATACGTGTATGTATGTATGTATATATTCACATATGTATATATTAATGTATATATATATATATATATATATATATAGAGAGAGAGAGAGAGAGAGAGAGAGAGAGAGGCAATACAAGTTGGAGAAGAAAATGGAATTTCCATGTTAAAGAATCACTGTATTTTAATGCTTTTTTGGTTTCACAAGTTTCATTTATGTTATTTTGATGCTATGTGTATTATAAAGTTCAAAAAAAAAAAGACTGAGAAAAAGATGCAAAACATGTATGGCAGAATGCATGAACTGAGGTGGGGTGGGAGCATGGAAAAGGGAGAAATGATGCATGAAACACACAAAACACCAATAATTTTTTTTTTTTTGGTCTTTTTGAGACAGGGTCTCCCTGTAACTCCAGCTGTCCTGGAACTTACTCTGTAGACCAGGCTGGCCTTGAACTCACAAAGATCCACCTGCCTCTGCCTCCCAAGTGCTAGGATTAAAGGCGTGCACCACCATGCCTGGCCTTTTTTTTTGGAATAAAATATTTTATTAAAAAATTACAAAATGGAAAAAGAAAATAGGGGCAACTAGAGAAAGTAAGTCAATCTGAGAAAGAGAAATGCATGTTCTCTCTATTTGTGGGCCCTAGGTTTTATAAAGAGGCATAAAGTCTCTGTGCGTGCATATGTGTGCATGCATGCATGCGTGTGTGTGTGTGTGTGTGTGTGTGTGTGCGTGTGTGTGTAATAAAAGAAGTAGAGTTGTCCAACAGGGCAATGGGAACTGATGGGGTGGTAAAAGGCTGACTAAAGTCTTTTAGTCAGGGGTGGGGAGAGACGGACAGAAGGGTGTGAGGGGGAGTATGATCAACAAAACAATATGTATATACATGGCAGCTTAAAAACAATAAATAAAATAAATAAACTTCCACACTCTTTATGCAGCATAATCTTGTCTACTTTAGAAGATATCTACAGTGAACTATTCTACATTTTTATATCTTGGGTCATCCTCTTGTTCTGAATATATTTGTTTCTTATTAAGTATGATGCTGTCTTGTTATTACCAATATGATTCATGTTGTTATTAATATACTTCATGTTATTGCTAATATATTCCAAGTGATAATGTAAATTCTGGGCCTTTTAACCTTTTTAACAGGGTTTCATGTATCCCAGGCTGGCCTCAAATTTACTATGTAACTGAAGACAGCCTGGTCAGATTTGACGTGACCTTGAGTCATCCGTGAAGAGAGAGCCTCAGTTGCAGCCGTGTCTAGAAGGGATCGTCCTGACTGATGATCATGTGGGAGGGCCCAGCCTACTGTGGGTGGCAACATCCTTAGGCAGATGAGCCTAGGCTGTGTAGGAAAGCTAACTGAGCATGAGCCAGAAAGCCCATCAGGAGTCAGTTCCTCCATGGCTCCTGCCTTGAGTTCCTGCCCTGATTTCTCTGTTATGACCTGGAAGTGTAAGCCAAATAAAATCTTTCCTCCTCAAGTTGCTTTTGATCAGAGTGTTTATCAGAGCAACAGAATGAACCCAGAAGAGCCTTAAATTTCTAGTCCTCCTGTGTCTCCCTCCCAAGTGTATAGCATGGCCACCATACCTGTTTTTCTTTTAATTCTGCTTTTGTTTTTTTCCTTTTCAAAGTTCTTATATTTCTTTTTTTTTAATATTCTTTTTTTAAATTTTTATTTATTTTCGTATCTGTATGAGTGTACTGTCTACATATAGGTTTGTGTACCCGTGTCGTGCAATGCCGCAGAGGTCAGAAGAGGAACTTAATTTCTCCTGGAACTGGAGTTCTCCTGTAATTGGAGTTACAGATGGTTCTCAGCTGCCATGTGGGTGCTGGAGATCGAACCTGGGCCCTCTGCAAGAGCAGTCGGTGCTCTTAACCGCTAGGCTATCTCTCCAGCCCATAAAGTTTTTATATTTCTTTAATTTCCATGATTAAGTACTATTTCTCATGTCAGTTTTTTCTATTGATTTGGAAAGTAAACAATCCATTCTAATAATTAAAGTTAGCATGGTATATATAAGGTTAATTAATTACTTTAACTTCCTTCAAAAACAATACTAGGCTTTTAGTAGTCTACTTCCATGATTTTCCTCTTGAATACAGTTATTGTCACTATTTTAGTTTCTTTGTCTTTTAACACAATGAATTAGGTATTTTTATTATGATTATTATTTTCCATCAATATCTGTCTAGACTAACTCTTTTTTAAGAAAAGGTATTATTTTTATTGATATCATTTTCAGATTGTTTTCAACGGACTAAATTAAATCACCATATTCTTTATTTATGATGAGAGAGAGAGAGAGAGAGAGAGAGAGAGAGAGAGAGAGAGAGAGAGAGAGAGAGAGCAATGAAATGGCCAAGTTCACAGAGATAATGGTGACACATTCAGTGCATGCCTTTAATCCCAGAACTCAGGAGGTAGAGGCAGGAGGATCTCTGTGAGTTCAAGGCCAGCCTGCTCTACACAATGAGTTCCAGGCCAGCTAGGTCTACAGGGAGACCCTGCCTCAAAAAGACAATAAAACAAAACAACAAAATAAAACAAAACCAAACCAGCTCCCAGCAAGGCATGGTGGCACACACATTTAATCCCAGGATTGAGGAGGCAGAGGCAGGCTGATATCTCTATGAGGTAGGGGCCTATCTGGTCTACATAGTGAGTTCCAGGGCAATCAGGGCTACCAGGAGACCCTGTCTTCAAAGGACAAAAAGACAAAACAAAACAAAACAAAGCCAAAAACTAACAATAAAACAAAACCAACCAAACAAAACCCCCAGCTCCCAGATCCTCATCTGCTGTGCTTCCTGCAGAGCGCTGTGACCTCAGTATCATCATGAGCAGCACTGAAAATGAATCCACAGGATCCAGATGTCCACCTCACTCATACATTTATGAATTACCTTTGTGAATGTTCTACAGCGTATATCATACCACTTTTATTTTCCTTTTTCTCTAAATTTATTTTACAAATAGACTCATGTGAGGTTATAAATTTGATATGTATGATATATGTCTTGCTAGATAGCCCTGGTTGACCTCAAGCCATAAGTATGTCATTATTAAGTTTATAAAAAGCAAATTTGGGGCTGGAAAGATGCCTCAGTGGTTGAGAGCACTGGCTGCTCTTGCAGAGGACCTGGGTTAAGTTCCCACAATCCATGTGGTGGCTAACAAGTGTCTAAACCTTGAATTCCAGGTGATCTGATGCCCTTCTCTGGATGTTCCTCTACTCCTTATTGGTTTTTATCATAACTTCTTCTACTCACATTTGTGAGATTAATTTCATTTTCACTAAAGAATATCCTGGCTGGGTTGTCGTTGTTTATTTCTTTGTTTTGAGATAGGATCTCATGTAGTTCAGGTTCGGTCAAACTGGCTCTAGGGCTGAGGATGATATTCTCCTGATCCTCCTGCCTTTGCCTCCTCCATGAGAGTGCTGAATTTACAGGTGTGACCACTGCACGGGCCTATAAAAATATCCTTTTAAAGACTTACATTCTGTTGACTTTATGTAGCATAAATGGGAGGGTGATAAATATCGTAAGGCTTGTGTTTGGTTTCCAAATTTTGCTTTTATTCATTTTTCTTTTTCTTTCTTTTTCTTTGGACAGGGTCTTCTACTTTGTCTCACCCCTCCTGGAACTCACTATGTAGACCAGGCTGACCTCAATCTCACAGAGATCTGCCTGCCTCTGCTTCTGAAGTGCTGGGATTAAAGGCATGTGACACCACAATTTTATTCTTGAAAGATGTTTTGTTGCCAGATATTCTACCAGTTTGAGGCACCTCCCATCTTTTGTTTATCCTTGTCAATGTCATGAGTTAGCATCAGTACACTTGTCCTTTTTAAAGTATGAAATCAGTTTAAGTTTTTTGATATTCTGAATTCCTTTCTTCTGTCCACAGTGGCTTTTAGTATGCCTAGAATAGATCTAGATCACTTAAATGTATTCTACTTGAATATGTTGGGCTTCTACTGGATATGTTGGCCTTGAACTAGTGAGTAATGAAATACTCACTAGTTCAAGGGCTGGAGAAACAGCTCAGTAGTTAAGAGTACTGGCTGCTGTTGTAGAGGACCAGGGTTTTAATCTCAGCACCCATGTGGCAGGTAACAACCACCTGTAACTCCAGTTCCAGGAGATCCAGTGCCCTCTTCTGGTCTCCAGGTGCATTGCATGAACAAGTGCACTTACATGCATGCAAGCAAAGTACTCACACATATAAAATTAAAAATTAAATAAAAACGATTTTAAAAGACTCACTCTTTCATCAGTCCTGGAAATTTCCAACCACTGTGACTTTAAATTATCTCCTTCTCTTTTCTCAGCACCAGTCTCCTGAAGCTCTCATTTTCATTATGTTGTAGCTCTTCACACCACCTTCCCTAGCATTTATTTTGCAATTTATACAGCCTATTTCTATTATATTGCAGTGCAGATAATTACTTTAGATTAGTCTCTAGTTTCTTCAAATCCAGTAACCAACTTACTTTGAATTATCAGAGTGATAATTTCTAGAAAATTTATTTGATTACCTTTCAAATATGCTTAACCTTTTTTATAACCTCTTATTCATAATTTAGATTTTATTGTGTTGCAGCATACACACAAATATTTGAACAAATATGAATTATGTGAGTCCTAATGTTTCAGTTCCTGGCACTATTTTATTGTTCTGTTTGCTGCTCTGGTTGACTGTCATCATGTGCTCACATATTGCCCTTGTATGTTTGGTTTTGTGATCTTAATGCATTTTGAAATACAAGATTGACTAGGCATACAGTCTAACTGCTTGAAAGAAATGGTTATTACAGATGGAGTAAGTTAAAAGGCAGGCACATAAAATAGGTGGAAGGCTTTCTGTCCTGAAATATAGGCAACGAAGATTTAAAAAAATTTTTTTTTATTTATTCTTGTATGTGTATGAATGTACTATCTGCATGTAGGTTTGTGCACCTGTGTTGTGCAATGCCAAGGAGGTCAGAAGAGGGTGTTGGATTCCCCCTGGAACTGGAATTCTCCTAGAATTGGAGTTACAGATGGTTCTCAGCTGCCATGTGGGTGCTGGGGATCGAACCCGGGTCCTCTGCAAGAGCAGTCGGTGCTCTTAACCGCTAGGCCATCTCTCTAGCCCGGCAATGAACTTTTAATTATTCTCTTAATTCCAACTCATGACTGTAATTCTTACTCTGAAGGCAGAATGGCCAGTTTTTGAGAACTGGGTTGATTTGAGAGATACTGGACAGAGTTGGAGATGACTTGCAGGTTCTCAGTAAGCCAGATCATTAACCAAGCTAGAGTTCCATCTTCTGAAAGAGGTGTGGTCCCATTGGCCACTCCATATGGAGTGAGATCAGGACTTGTTTATGAAGCCTACAAGTTGAAATGCTTGGGGAGGGAGCTGGATGTGGCACCCGGAGCTGCTGGCATGCTCTGATCAGGACATGTTAATATAGAATGGGGTGCGTCAGTTCAAGTTTGCCTAATCTGTTTTTGTGATTCAATAAACTTGATCTATGGTTTCAACTTTTCAATGGAGCTTTCCAAAATCTGTTTTTATGACTTAACCTGGAGAATACCTCCATCACTCACATTTTCTGCCTATCATCATTAGCGTCCTCTTGTGACAGAAGCAAGAGTTACCCTCCACAGTGTCCTCACCAACATCACTTCATAGCTTGGGGTTTGACATCACCCATCAACGGGCCTGTTTCTCTGTGAAAGAAAAGCCTGGATGAAATTATGGCTCAGTTATCATCTTCATCTAAATTCTCCTGACTCTCAACTTGACTTGGAAATAGAATGAGGATTATATGTGCAACTTTTTTTTAGAACTTTTCAGCTTTTCTTTGACTTTCTGTATCAATAAAAATAGAACTCTAGTGCTGGCCAGCCTTAAAATCAATTCTCTTTCTAGCCAGATAAAAGGTTCAAAAAAGAGAAACAACAAATAATGAATGCAATGCAAGTGTGAGGTGGGAAGTTATTTTTGTCTTGTCTGTAACAAATAACAAAAGCAAAGCTCAGTGAGTACTGATAATCAGAGGATGTGAGTTTGAGCTCCTCCTATGAAAAATTTCTCTTTGGTTATAATGGTATAGGATCACGAGTACAAAGTATGGGCTGGAGAGATGGCTCAGAGGCTAAGAGTACTGGCTGCTTTTCTAGAGGACCCGGGTTCAATTCCTAGTACTCACATGGGGTGGCTAAAACCATCCTTAACTATGGCTCCAGGTGATCCGAGTCTGCCTTCTGACCTCCTGGGGCACTGTCCGGCAGGGATGCACTTACACACAGGCAGGCATTATGCTCATACATCTAAACAGTAAAAGCAATAAATAAAAATACTTTTTAAAAGAGTACAAGTAATAATTATATGCTAGTCAACATATTAGTAGATTACAATGATAGAATCAGACATTTGCTCCTCTGGAAGAACTCTATTCATCTAATTTCAGTGTAATCTGGTTGTTAACTCTCTTTCCTCTAGTTTATACACTGAAGTCAAGGTCTGAACTTCAATTATCTCTGACGTCAGTTCTTACAACCATACCTGTAGTATGTTGACACTTAGTAGATACCTGTAGAATGAATGAAAAGCAGTCATTATTCTAGAATTGTTTAGCACAAATTCTACACTTGAAAATGGCTTTTTAGAAAAAGAAGGAAAAGGAAAGCACAAGTTAAAGATAACTTCTCCTTATTCATTTAAGTAGTTCTTCCCTGAGTAGCATAAAATGGGCATTTGGAAAACAAAGTCCAACAGTATTTACAGATGACTCTGAAGAATCCTGAGTAGAGGACAAGGAAGTGAGGAACTTATAGGATTTCATATCAGAGGTTTTTAAGAAGTTGGAGCTTTGGTTTGTTATCTTTATAACCACCATGCTTCCATGAAATGCTGCTGTAAATAGCAGGGTTGAGAAAGAGGCAGTTGCATTGAGAAAAGATTTAGTAGTGAGAAAGAATGAGGCAAATACGTGTAATTGAACTTAGTTGAGGTTTAAGTTATCCAGGAAACACATTTTCTGCTTTGAACCTGAAAATTCAAAGTGAAACTCAGGGTAAACATGAGTCACTGGGGGATAGGAACTCATGCGGTTCCCACGCCTTTTAGGATACTGAAGTTATGAAACATCTTGGCCTGCTGACCCCTGATTTGATAAAAGACCCTGGGATGCAATAGCTGTGAAATCATGAGGTTGTGCAGTCAACATATACTAAATTTATGTATCTGTTCATCTGTTTCAGTTGCTCTAGGCACTGCTTTATGCTCTGCATTATAATTAAGAGTGAAATCCAGTCTCTGCAGAGGAACAAGACCAGGGGGAGAAATGAAGGATGTTACAGCAGAGTGCTGTCCTAAATGGAAGCATGGGTGGTGTGAGACCACACAAGAACCCACCCATAACCAACATTTTGGGGGGTTCTTGAGGAAGTACAGGAAGGCTTCTCCAGTGACCTGGTATCTAAATGAGACCAAGTGTGGGGTGGGTAGGTAGGGTTCAAGTGAAGGCATGGTGTTTGTTACAGTCTGCAGTTTGGTAGCCTGGCAGAGTTAAAGAAAGGCAAGAGTTTGGAAGAGCTGAAAATAGTCAAGGGTGAGAAGTCAGCAAAAATAAAGTTGGGAAGTCATGGACCAGATCACAAATAGTCATGCCACATTGAGGGTCTGGTTTCCAGCTTTGGGAGACCTTGGCAAATAACAGAGAGAGGCATGAAGTGTGGTGAAGTTGGGCAGGAACAGGGTGGAGGAAGCCCTTCTGGAGGCTCTTGCTTATGGTGACACAAACATAAACTAGTACAGAAGCAATGGGGATGGAGAGATGTGAGAAGAGTCAAAAGCTAAGTAGAAGCCACTGAGCTTCCTGTGGGATTGGAAATGGAAGCCAAGAAAGAGTGTGGCTGTCAGCATGACACTCAGGTTTTCAGAGTTCTCGACTGATGCGACCCCTTCATAATGGTTAGGAGGGGAACGAGGCTAGAGACCAAGAGAAGCTCTGTAAAGTTGAGTTTAAAGTAACTTTGGGACATGAAAGCAGAGGTGTCCTGTAGGACACCGGAACTTTGGAAAGAGATTTGGGTCAGAATACAAGATGTGAGAGTTATTTCAGTAGTTCTTGAAATAGATGAAATTTCAAGTTGAACTCTGACAAAATGAGAACACAGGGAAAAATCAGGAAGAAACTATAAAGGAGAATGACATTTGAGGAGATATGGAAGAAGAGGAGCTACCTAAGAGATCCTTCATGGAGTAAGAGGAACATGAAAAGTCATAGGTGTTGAGACTGATAGCAGAAAGGTGCCCAGGAAGAAGAGAATGGGCTAGCTATGGGGACACTGCCCATTGGCTTTGCAGCAAGAAAACACATATGCATCATTCCCATGGAGTGGAGGAGATGAATCCGGGTGGCCTCTGTGGTGGAGTGACCAGAGGTCAATGTGGGTTGGTAGCAGGGCTTGTTGGGGAATTCCATCAATGGAGAACAGAGTGGGCATTCCTGTGCTCTCTTCTTTAGCCTCTTAGTCATTCCTGTGGTGACTCTCCTTCCTGTTAAGCCATGATGACACTTGGATACAATGAAGAGAAGAAGATATATCAATGTGAGCATGGGTCTAACACCATGTAGGTTCCTACACTATGAATCCCACAACTTGATTTTTTTTTTACAACTTGGTTTTTAATCCTTGCTATGTGCACTAGTCATTCCACTGTGCCCAGATTTCTTAACCTCTGTGAAATTCAGTTTGTCCATTTGTGAACTGGGTGTGATGGTGCATTACATATCTTGTATAGTTCTTCAGAGGCAGCCTTGAATAGATGGACTTGGCGAGATCATCTAGTTAGCCCTGTCATTTTGGTCAGGGCCAATAAAGTGGACTCTGCCCACTTCATTCAGAATATCCTAAATAGATGTTCAGTAGTGATTGGGAACCAGTATTCATCTATTATAGAGGAAAATGCAGCCTTATGGATACTGCATGCCTAAATTGATACAGGCAATTAGTTGGAGCAGTAGAGTTGGGTACAAGTCTTCAATAACAATGAACAGAAAGCCGTAACTCCCGGTTTCCATTTCCCCTATGCGATGCTAGTTTCTCTACTTGATCTGACTTGTAAGGATATATAAAAAGTACTGTTGGATCTGGCTTACTGTTAGGGCTGTGCTGGAACCAAATAACTTCCTAGGCTTTCTGACTATAGCAGCTTCTTAATAGGAGCACACCCTGGCCCCTGCACCTTTCTAAGATCACCAGATTGTAACTCTCCAGACTTCCCTATAGAACCAGGAAGACTTGGTCAATGTCAAGCTATTGCTACCTCTATTACTTTGTGTTCATCCTGTGACACCTTCATATATACTTCAGTTTCCTTAGCCACTTAGAGAAAATGCTTATGGATCCAAGTCTATTGCAGAGAGCTGGAGTTAAAATAGAGAAATGACACAATGCACATCACAAAATATTACATAGAAGTTAGATGTGTAGTGTTATTAAGTAATCAGATTATTTTTTACAAAGTTTCAAATTTTGACTTGAAAAGCCATCACACTGCAATTTTTAACTTTGCTTCTATTGACTTGAGGGAAGGAAATCCCCGTAGGCTACTGACATCATTTTAGATGTAGCCTATCACAGACTGGCATTCCCCCATTCTTTCATCTACATAGGGTAGGTCAGACACCAGCCTTGCAAAACTGTGAAACCTCAGATGAGAGGATAATCCTGGATCAGACATCAGAAACAAAGTTCTATGGCTTCGTTTCATGCTGCTGGAGAAGATCTAAGCAAAGTAAGCAATAGAAATTTTAAAACAAAGATGGGGAATCTTTTTCTAAGAAGCAAATATTGAAATATTACAATGTGAGCTGGGGATATACCTCAGTTGGATGTTCTTGCACAGTATGTACAAGTCTGTAGGTTCAAGTCCCAGCACCATATTAAGTAGACACGGTGGCATATGCCTATAATCCAGGATTTAATAAGTGGAGGCAGGAGGATTGGATTTTGAAGGTCGTTCTTTGACACAGTGAATCTAAGGCCAGTCTGGGCTATGTGAACCCTTGTCTCCAAAACAAAAACCAAACAACAACAAAAACCCTGAAAGACCGAATTGCCAAGCTCTGGATTCTGAATGTGTGGTCAGGATTATCTTAGTTATCCCTTTTAGAAAGATGATAGCATTTAAATCTAAGCAACATGTGTGTAGCTAGAAGGAACAGGTGAGGGCTTATGGGTTGAAAATGAGGAAGAACGAGCAAGCACTGGAAGCTGCTTGCACATGGCCATATCCTGTTGCACACAGCTGGCAACAAAGCATCTAGCTCCAGCCACCCACGGATAGTGGAGGAACAGGCAGCAAGCCAGAGCAGGCACCATCAGGAGGGTACGGCAGAAAGCCATCCTTGAGGCTACAAGAAGATACCATCTTCTGCTCTTAAGCCCTTACCGTCTAATCTTCCTCCAGTGACTCTCAGGCAATATTTGCGTTGGACTTATTTTCATATAATAACTAAAGTCAGATATTCATTCATTTATTCATTTCCTCTTATTGAAGTACAGAAGAGGTCAAATAAAGGACCAGACCTTTAGAGGGTTAAAAAGAATATAAATTTTATTCCTGCAAGACTTAGAATCTATTAGAAAAAATAAAATGTATGCACAGATACCAATTATTTAAGATAGAAGATGATCATTATCGTAAGTAACTTTTGAGTCAGTCCCTTTGGGCGCCAAGGAGGAAGTGAAAGAAATGGTTTTCAGGAAAAGTGGCCATTAAGGTAGATGGCAAGTCCCATTCCTGGTTTAGGACATAGAAGGAGGATACTCAGCAGCAGAGGGAATGGGCTGAAGGAAGCAGGGATTGGAAAGCTGGTGGTAGGAAATAGCCTGGAGGGCCAGGCTGGGTACATATAAAAAGGTTTTCCCTCTGTTGAAATTCAAGAACTAAGACTCTGCTAGACTAAGGACGGGCTTGGGCCATTCTGCCTAAGACCTGACCGTGATCATGACTATATAACGAAAGCAAGGCTAGGGAGATAACCTGCTGCACAAGCACCAGGACTTGAGTGCCATCCCCGGCACCCATGAGAAAAGCTGCACAAGGTGGCATGTGCCTGTCTGTAATCCCAGAACTGGGAAGGCAGGGTGGGAGGGCCTTTGGGGCTCACTGTCTTGCCAGCTAGCCTAGGTGGTGGGCTCAGGCTCCCAGGGAGAGAGTAGGTCTCAAAAGACAAGGTGGACTGCTTTTGAAATGGACCTCTGGCCTCCACATGCAAGTATACAAGGATGCACATGCTTCTGCACACAAATGTACACCCCATACACATGAACACACACATACATGATAATAATCTGTTGGTGACTTTTAGGGTGCTAATAGAAGAGTTGTATTAATACTCCAGGGGAGAGACAGGTGAATGAGATGGAAGGCTGGAAGGCTTAATTAGTAGACATTTTTTTTTTTTTTGGTCTTTTTGAGACAGGGTCTCCCTGTAGCTCTGGCTGTCCTGGAGCTCACTCTGTAGACCAGGCTGGCCTCGAACTCACAGAGATCCACGTGCCTCTGCCTCCCAAGTGCTTGGATTAAAGGCGTGTGCCACCACGCTCAGCGTTTATTTATTTCTGTATGCGTATCAATGTACTGTCTGCATGCAAGTTTGTGCACCCCTGTCGTGCAATGCCGCAGAGGTCAGAAGAGGGTGTCGGATTCCCCTGGAACTGGAGTTCTCCTGGAATTGGAGTTTCAGACGGTTTAGCAGACATTTGTAACCAGTGAAATGGCTGTTGTGAAGTTTCCTACCTGGATGGCTTGAAGATTCTTACACAATTCACAGCAAGCTCACGCCTTCCTCTGCTGGAGCTCTGATTGCCAAGGGGCCACAATGGGTGCTTCGAGCAGTGGCAGGAAGTAGCCGATGCCCGTTAGTGTTCAGTTGTGCATGCCTTCCTTTTGTTTTCTTTCCCAATATTTCCCCCATTCCCCAAGCATGACTCACCTGGTCTTGCTGGGTGTGGGTTCTGTTTATGAACGGCTCTTTGTTCTTCATCTCTCCTAGCCATTCGATCAATGAAGAGAGTTCTTCCAAAGCGATCACTAGGTCTGTTGACTGCGACCCTTACTCCCTCCCCACTCCCCCCATACTAAAACACTCAAAGTTATTTCACGTCCTTCATAGCAATGTCTAGAAAATGTGTGTTTATTGAGCACTGTTGGGCAAACATGACACTGTTGGGGAACTGCACATGTTAAAAATGGAGAAATAAGCAATATGTTTCTGCTGCCTTGAAGCTTGTACCCTTCTGAGGAAAAACCTTTCCTGCTGCCCTTGCCTCATTTTAATTCTTCTTCATTTCCTGTCTTGTCCTGGTAGCCTTCTTGTCCCCAGTGCTAACAGGCATGCGCATAGAGTTGCTTATCAAGACCAGAGATAATTATATCCCAAACCTTCAGGAGCTACCTATTTCCTTAGATGAACTCCTACCACACAAAGTGTCCATTTAATGTGTAAGCTAGGATCACAACACCCACTCTTCTTTCTTTGTGTGGGGATGTATATTTGTATTTATTCCTGTGTGGGTAAATGTGGTGTGTGTGTGTGTGTGTGTGTGTGTGTGTTGTGTGTGGTGTGTGTACATACATATGAGGCCTGAAGGACAACCTTGGGTGTCACCCTTCAGGCCCTTCCACTTTTTGTTTGAGATAGGTCTGCTCTTTGGCCTGCAACTTTGCCTAGTAGGTTAGGCTATCTGCCTGCAAGCTTCTAGGGATTGGCCTGTCTCTGCCTCCTATGTCATCATTGCTGGGATTACAAGCTTGTGGCACCATACCTGGCTTCAGTTCTTCATATTTGTTTTTTTTTTTAATTTTTTTTATTAATTTTATTTATTTCCGTATGTGTATGAATGTACTGTCTGAATGCAAGTCTGTGCACCCGTGTCGTGCAATGCCGCGGAGGTCAGAAGAGGGTCTCGGATTCCCCTGGAACTGGAGTTCTCCTGGAATTGGAGCTTCAGATGGTTCTCAGCCGCCATGTGGGTGCTGGGGATCGAACCCGGGTCCTCTGCAAGAGTGGTCGGCGCTCTTAACCGCTAGGCCATCTCTCCAGCCCCAAAATTTTAGTTATTTTATTTATTTTTATGTTTATGAATGTACTGTCTGCATGTAGGTTTGTGCACCCATGTCATGCAATGCCGCGGAGGTCAGAAGAGGGTGCTGGATTCCCCTGGAACTGGAGTTAAAGACGGTTCTTAGCTGCCATGTGGGTGCTGGGGATTGAACCCAGGTCCTCCGCAAGAGCAGTCAGCACTCTTAGCCACTAGGCCATCTCTCCGGCCCCCAGTTCTTCATATTTGTAAAGCAAGAACTTTACCAACTAATCCACCCCCCTAGCCCAATATGCTCTTGCTTTTGGAGAAGTTATATTACCCTGTGATCATCAGTGTGTATTAGGGACAGAGGATAGAGTCTGTGCTGGATAGCTTTAGTGTCAACTTGACACACCTGGGTTGAGGGAGCCTCAATTGGGGAACTGGCTCCACTGGATTGGCCTGTGGCCACATCTGTGGAGTATTGTCTTGATTATCAGGCAATGTGGGAGAGCCCAGCCCACAATGAGTAGTGCCACCCTGGGCAGGTTGTTGTGTACTGTATAAGAAAGCAGGCTGGGCATGAGCCAGGGAAGCAAGCCAGTGAACAGCATTCCTCCATGGCCTGTGCTTCAGCTCCTGTCTCCAGGTTCCTGCCCTGAGTTCCTGCCTTGGTCTCCCTGAGTGATGAACTGTGACCCAGGAGATGTGAGCTGAATAAACCCTTTCCTCCCCAAGTTATTGTCGGTCAGAGTGTTTTGTCACAGCAATGGAAGACAAACTAGGACAGACTCAAACTTAAAGATGAGTTAACTCATACAAATCTAGATCACTAGATATCTGGGAGGGCAGTATTTCCACTGTTGGTTGCTAATAGTAGTAATTAACATTATTGGTTGCTTATATGCACACAAAGGTTTTAGCATTATGGAAATGCCAGTGGAGTGTGAGCTGGGATTCAGGGAATTTTAGAGTCTCTTCTGCACTTTTTAAAAAACTTTTGTTTATTTTTTAAGGGATTCTACAATATAAGAGCACAGTTGTTTTCAGATCACATTAACGTTGCTCAGTTTGCCATACAATTAGGTAAGTGGTACTAACTTCCACAGATGAGGGATACCATTCGTCGTTTGTTTTTCTGGGACTGTGTTACTTCACTCAGCATGATGTCCTCTAGCTCCAGCCATTTACCTGCAAAGTTCATGATGTCATCTTTCTTTACCGCTGCATAGAACTCCATTGTGTAGATGTACCACATTTTTCTCTATCCACTCGTCAGTTGAGGGGCACTTGGGTTGGTTCCAGCTCTTTGCTATTGTGAAGAAAGCTGCAATAAACATGGCTGTGCATGTATCTCTGCAGTAAGATGAGTCTTATGGGTACATACCCAGGAATGGTATGGCTGGGTCAGGTGGCAAGTTCATTCTGAGTCTTCCAAGGGTTCTCCACACTGCTTTCCATAGTGGTTCTACGAGTTTACATTCCCACCAGCAGTGGATGAGTGTTCCCCTTTCCCCACAACCTCTCCAGCACTTGGTATCATTTGTTTTCTTGATCCTAGCCAGTCTTATTGGAGTGAGATGATGTCTTAAAGTGGTTTTGATTTATATTTCCTTAATTATTAGCAATGTTGAACACTTTTAACGATGTTACTCAGCCATCTCTAATTCCTCACTTGTGAAGTCTTTGTTCGGCTCTTTGCTCCATCTATTGAGTGGGTCATTTGTTTTCTTCTTTGTTTTTTTTGAGTAGTTTATATATTCTGGAAATCAATGTCCTCTGTACTTTTTGACTCCAGTTATGGGTGGGCTTCGTTGAACTGGACAGAAGCTAGCTAATTTTGCCATCATGTATTCAGATGCCTATACCCCACTCTGTGGCTTCCACGTGTACTGCCATGCTGTGAACTTCAACCCTTTCCCACCCCCAAAGTATGAGAATGACCTCATCTACTTATTGTATAAGGATGAACACAGCTAAGGTGCTGGCCTCACTGGGGACAGGGGAGCTGGGCACCTAAGTATCCCTCAAAAGTCAGGTGGTTGTAAGGTGCTAAGTCACTGTAGGCCTCTCTGCTTCTGCCCCTGCAGGGTTCCCAGACAACATCAGCATGGGGCTGCCATGCAGGGGAGCTGAGGCAATGGTGGTATATCCTTAGATTTATGTATGTGAGCTTCCGGGACAGGATGCTCTAGCCATGCCCTGCCACAGATCTGCCACCACTATTGGGTGAGTCACCCAAAGTTTTGAGACTTAGCATCCTGATAGTTCAAATGCTGGACTTCAAGATCTAAAGGACCCTGATTATGTCCTTGTACAGGATTCCTGTTGGAATAAGAGTTATCTTCTATCCTCTATTTCCCAGCTATGTCTCTTTACTCCTTTGGACAAAAGTCAGACTCCTAGTCTCACAAAAGACAGTTAGTGGCTGGGACTTGCTGGTTGATTTTTGCCATAGTTATGGCCCAAGTTACATCTGCTCCATGAAAAATTCATCACCAAATCTCCAATACCTGCAAATAATTTGTTCAATAAACAGTTATAGCATAGAAAGGACGGCCACTTAGAGTCTGTTATTTTTAATATTTAACTTGAAGGGATCTAGAACCATAAGACAAACTTCTGGGTACGTCTGTGAAGAAGTTTCTGAATTGGCTTAATTGAGGTAGGAAGACTTGACTTAAACTGTAGTTGGTACCATTCCATGGACTGGGGTCCTGGCCTGCATAGAAAGGAGAAAGTGAGCTGAGCACCTGTGTCCATCTTTTTCCACATTCTCACTGTAGATGCACTGTGTCTACTTCAAGGTCTTGCCACCATAACCTCCCCAACACGATGGGCTGCACACTCAAAGTGTGAACTGAAAGAAACCTCTTCTCCCTTAAGTTGCTTTTGTTGAATGTATCACAGCAAGGAGAAGAGTAACTAATACTGGATCTAATGACTATTTGAATGTGTGCCTTCAAGGACTTCTGCTTAGAGGGCATTCTAAAACAGAGCTTCAAAATCCTTGATATAAATTTAATTATTCACATACTTCTTTCAAAACTGTAAGAAGGGCAGGAGGAAACAGCACCCTTTCCAGTTTTGTATGTATAAGATGGAAATGCAGGGGATTTCTCAAGGATCCTGGGAAGGCTGGTGAGGCCCCACCAACCCAGCGATTTTTCATGGAAGCATTTCTGATGAAATCAGAACCCCAGGGTCCTGACCTAATGTTCCATAATTAGGCGACGCTGAAAACAGAGAACTTTGAAGGGGGTATTTTTCTTGGGGCAATATTGGAAAAACATGTTTGCCTATGACTAATTTTCCCCCATGCGAACTGTTGGTATTATCTTTGAGGGTTTTCAAGATGAATAGATTGAAGCTGTTGTCAAGTTTCGTCAGACAAAAGCAAACAGAGCTGGGGTCTCTGGATGTGTCTGCCTTGCCACAGAGTCAGCCCCTCCCTCCTTGCTGCCTCTGCAGTGTGTAGGGCTGTTGGAGGGAAGGGAAATGCCCATGTGTCATGCAGAGAAGCACAGACCTTGCTCAGGCCATGACCACATGTGGCTGCTGAGGGACACATCCAATCAGCAAAGTAGTGACAGTTGCCTAAGCTGCCCAGCCCTGTGCCAGGAACTGAGGACACAAATGGAACTAGATACTGTCCTTGCTCTTGGCCTTGAGATGGTACTTTCATTAAAGTTAAATATGCAAAATAAAATGTATTTATTGCGCCTCAAAGCCTTAGCTAGTAGAAATCCTACTTTGCCAGGGATCAGAAGTGATAGTTCCCAGCCCAAAACTGGCCCTGTGAACAAGTTCCTTCCTCCTCTGGGCCTTGATCACTTCTTTATGAATAGTGACCTCTTGGAAAGCTGAACTTTCCAAGTCCTTCTAACTTAAAACAGTGCTAGAAATTGGGGCTGAGGAGATGTCTCGATTAATAAGGTGCTTACTACACGAGCCTGAGGACCCGAGTTTGGAGCCCTAATAGGCATGGTGTCCTACACCTGCAATCCCAGTCCTGGGGAAGCACAGACAGAAGGGGCTCTGGGTCTCACTGGCCTGTAGTCCAGCTAAAGTGATTGAGCTCCATGTTCAGTAAGAGATCCCATTCATAAAGTGAGGTGGAGAATGACTGAGGACGATACCCAGCATTGAGCTCAGGCCTTCATGCACAAACAACAAATTAATAAAATGGAAACAGAAAGATGCTAGAACTTGTCGAATGCAAAGAATTCACCTACCTGCCACAAGAGCCAGGAGTCCATGTTGTCTTCATATAATTATGTCATTACACAAGGGATGAAAATGGTTGGAGAATATTTTTCCTATTTTCAGTATTGACATGACTTTGACTCTAACAATGAGCCTTAATAATTTGTGGTCAATGCCAGATGTTGCAGCTCTTTCATGGACTGAGATACAACAAATTCAGAGCAGCTACTTGGAACTAGAAGCAACTTTCACTGAGTATCAAATGTCTCCTGGGCCACCAGCATGCTATAGTACCTGGAAGATGGTCCATGGAAGTCACCATCCATTGTTCTAGAAAATACTTCTGGAGTGTTCTATGATATATAATTCTCATATTTCTCCTTTATTTTTATGAGATAGGGTAGGAAGACAGGGGACATTATAGGGACATGGAATGGGAAAGAAGCCTCTATCATAAAATCTGATTGAAGCCTTGGGGCATCAGAGAATCAATAATTCCATGTAATGCCCTTGGAGGTCAGATGAGGGGAGCAGATTTCCCTGGAACTGGAGTTACAGGTGGTTGTTAGCTGCCATGTGGTTGCTGGGAATAAACCTGGCTCCCCTAGAACAGCAGCGTATGCTCTTAACTGCTGAGCCATCTCTCTAGCCCAACACTTACACCTGTCTAAATATGACTGCATACTGAATTCTAGGCTCACACAAAGTGTACAAATCTCCATTTTGTTATTTTCTTACTATTTAATGTGGTGGTTTCTGAGTCCATCCATGTTATGAGGTTCTAGTATCAGCTGTTTCTGTATAGATATCTGCTATGATCTTTCTTTTTAAAAGTATTTTTATTAATGCTTTGAGAATTTCACGCAGTGTACTTTGATCTCTTTGCTGAGGTCTTTATCCCTCAGGTTAATAAATGATTATCCAAACATGGTGTCATTCCCTTTGCAGGAATTCTCTTGGGCACACACTGGATTTTTAGTGTGGTAGGCATGCACCTTTGTTTCCAGAGATTGGTCTCTTTCACATTTGTCATTTTTGCTTCCTATGTTTTGTTTGCTGTATTTTAAAGAAAAATGATCTAAAAGTGACTGCTGCCTTGTTTATGGCCCAGAATCTCTCATTTTGAAAAGTTCTTTTTACCTATGGAAATTTTTTCTTTAATTAAGCCAATGTTTTATTGAAACTGTGCATTTCATACAAATCAAATTACATTACAAATCAAATCTAGACCTGTGCCCCCTCTTTGCCCCCCACCCCACCAGAACTCATGCATTCTGCCAAACATGTTTTTCATCTTTTTCTCAGTCTCTCTCAAAATTCTTGATGCAGTTTACTGTCGAGCAGAAGTTCACCATTTTAGTCAGTTCTTTGACATAGACTTTTCTGTTGTTGTTGTTGCTGTTGTTATTGTTGTTCCTTCCAATATGCACCACTCCAAAATATGCACATATGCATGCCACATATATCATAGGTTTTAGCATTTTCAGCTTATGATTTTTTTATTAGGCTGAAAAATGTCATGTATGAAGTCTCCTCCTTGGCAAGCCCAAACCACCATCAGTTCTGCCCTTGTGATCCACACTGGGGTTTTCCCTTCCCACAGTCACCAAATGAGGTCCAGTAGGCACCCTGCATCCTGTCTTGATCTTCCTGTACTGCTCTCCATGATACACCCTGGCAGTCTATACTCTGAAGAAGTGGAAACTCCAGTAGTAGCTCAGTCCACAAGTTGAATGTCTCAGTAATCCCCATCTGGCACTGAAGGTTTGGAGGATTCTTGGAGAGACATGAGTCTTCAGCCCATTTCGGAAGGTTGAAAAGCTGTGTCTTCTCACATCTTTGAAGGATGGAAAAAGAAGTGGCAGCCACAGGGTAGCTGCACTTGCCGGTAAGACAGGCAAAACAACTGTGCTCTTTCGTCTTTTTACTAAGATCTCAAATTTTATACCAGAAGTACAATTTTTCTTATTCTACCTTCTATAGCTCTGTCTTAGATTTTTGTAGTGTCAGATCAATTTAATGATTTTTTTAGTTTTTTGAGAATTTCAAACATGAATATTGTATTTACATCATGTCCATCCCTCCCTTTCCCCATTGTAACTCCTTCCATAACCGCTCTTGAATTTTTGACCTCTCCTTTATTATTACTACACATATAAGCATGCATACACTCATATATGCGCATGCACACACACAACCTACTAGTAAATGCATTTAGTGTTTCTCCAATATATATGTATTTAGGGCTTGCCACTTAGGATTAGATCATCTACTGTAAGCATCCTTAGCCGTAAGAAAATGCAAGTTAAACACTCTGAGATTTCATCAGTCAGAATGGCTCAGAGCAGTTCTGTTTTTTGATGCTTCTGATGCCGCTTTCGAACTCAGCAGTGATACTGGTTCTTTCTCGCCCCCTCATTTTTTCTCTCACTGATAACAACAAATCATGCATTTGTCATTCTGTGACTCTGATCTGATCTTTTAAACCTTCGTATTCTCTTTAGTTGTCTTGAAAATAAAGAGCAATCATCATCTAAAATTTATTACTATTCTCTGGAAATCATCTCTTTACTCCCAAGAAATACTAATAATTTGTGCCTTTTCATTTATTTTACCCTTTGACATCCTTTTTTCATTGGCCTTCTACTATTGTTGCTTTTTCTAGAAGTTCTCTATCATCTGGAGCTGGTCGTAGATAGGATAGCTAACACAGGGATTGTGGGGGTGAACCCAGCGTGGGCTGGAGGGCTGGGTGTGTTGCCTTAAATCCTTGTGTAGACCTCTGAGGATGGGAAGAAAACTAGGACATCAGGTTGCAGAAGGGGACTGATCATTTCTATGAAATTTAGAGTACACTTTTCCTTGAGTTAGGTATCATTTGAGGTAGGTAACCCTGCCACTTCATGTGAAGAGCATGGTTTGTGGGCTTTAGGCTCATGATATTGCTCTGGGTTTGAAGGTATACCCAGGATGGTATGTGCTGGGAAACTTAATCCCAAATGCAAGAGAGTTAGGAATTGGGGTTGTAAGGATATCATTAGTTCTCAGGAATGGGTTAGAGCTGTTATCTCAGTAGTTGTTCTAAGAGACTGATCATTACTACAAATTATATATATATATATATAAAACAATAAAAAAAGAATAAAAAAGAGACTGATCATTATGGGGAGAGTGGTTGGATGCCTGTAGGTGTTGCCTTATGAAAAGAGGAGTTCATCTCTCCTTCCTCCTTTTTCATTTTTAAGTCCTGTGTTGGGCTAAAACAGTAAGATAGCTATCGCCAAGTTCTATTTTTTGATCTTGGACTCTATAGACTTCAGAACTGTGAGCAAATGCATTCCTATTCATTAGAATTATCTAGCTTCAAATATTTTGCCAGTACAGCACAAAAGGAGCCAACCCAAACCCAAAAGGAAGATAGGTCTCTATTTATATTCAGCCCTCCATAGCCACCAGCCTGTGTTCTTCTGTAGGACAGAGATGTATTTATCACCACTACATAGTGCTTTTTCCCAAGTGGGTGGACATAGGAAGCTATTTTTGAAAACGAGTAGAATTGACTGACTCAGGCTCGAGTGTCCATCCCTTTCAATGCCCTATGACTGCTGGCTTTTCTAACCTAACACAACAACATAAAGCTATTGGCTACAGCAGGAGAACAGGGTTTATTGAATGTTCCTACCTTTTCTAAAAGAGAACTTTGACTTCTGATTTAAACTATAAACATAAAGCTTAGAGCACACTAATCAACTTCCCCTAGTGACAAGAGAGCACTGGAAAGGACATTTGGCCACACTGGAGCAAGAAGTCTCCTTCCTGCTTTCTTATGTCACTCTCTTCAAGCACCATATGTAGCTATGTGTAGATGGGAGACAGTTTAAAATAAGAAAGAATATAGCAGATTTCAAGCCGTTCTTTCTATGCCATTACACACACTATAGTATTAAAACATAACAAAAAGGAAAATAAAAAAATCTGTTCTAACAATCTGTTCCATGAGCCTTGAAAGATACACAAAATAAAATATCCCAGATGAAATGCACAGCTCAGTTCCCACCTCTTCAAGGCAGTAGAGACAACCCTCCAGGACCCCTGAGTGGCAGAGCCAGTAGACGTCAGCTCATCCATCCCTTTCCTGAAGAGGGGAATGTTAAAGAAATCATTGTTTTCTGAGGGCAGTTACTAACTCTGAGGGACCAGAGCTCAGAGATCATTTCTAGATCTTTCTCCAGAGAATGGCTTGAAAATCGCCATGCCTCTCAAGTCCTGAGGACCAAATCACATCTAGGCACATGGTCAGTCCTGAATGTGGCAACAGATGACCTCAGTGCTCTGAGAAGAGAGGCTTTGAGCTCACTGTACTGAATCCACAATGTGGTTTCCACCTGCAAAAGAGTAGAAAGCAGAGGTCTCTAGTAGCCTCCAGCTTCCATCTGTGACCCATGATTGTTCACTTGAAGACAGGAAAGTCGGGGTTCAAATCCTGGGTAGTTCCTTCAGTGGTGGGGTATGTCTCCTTTATCTTTGGGTATCAGTGCTAGTACTTACTTCGAATAGCCTTTGTGAGGCCTGGGGAACTCTCCACCTGAGGCAAAATGGAGGCATCTTCCCCTCAGTCTTTTTGATTTGTTTTGAATTTTGAGACAGGGTTTCCTTTTAGCCATGGTTGGCCTAGAACTTGTTATGTAGACCACGCTGGCCTAGATCTCACAGAGATCTGCCTGGTTCTGTCTCCTAAGTGGTGGGATCAAAGGTGTGAGCCATCATACCCAGCTCACTCATTTTTTTAAATTTTATTATTTTTTATTTAATATGTATGAATGTATTGTCTGTATGTAAGTATACTGGTGTTATGCAATGCCCACAGAGGTCAGAAGAGGGTATTGGTGGATCCCCCAAACCTGGAGTTATGGAAAGTTGTTAGCTGCCATGTGGGTACTGGGAATCAAATCCAGATCCTCTGCAAAAGCAGCCTGTGTTCTTAACCATTGAGCTATCTCTCCAGCCCATTGAGTCTTTTTAAAAATTTTTTATTTATTTTTTATGTGTATGAGTGTACTATCCGCATGTAGGTTTGTTCACCCATGTCATCCATTGCTGTGGAGGTCAGAAGAGGGTGTCAGATTCCCCTGGAACTGGAGTTAAAGAGTTCTCAGCCACCACGTGGGTGCTGGGGATCGAACCCGGGTCCTCTGCAAGAGCAGTCGGTGCTCTTAACCGCTAGGCCATCTCTCCAGCCCAGGTCTTTCTTAGTGTTCCACTCCTGTGGTCTGAGAATCGATGCTGCTGTTGACCTTAGAGGCCCTTTGCTCTCCCACCGATGGCGACCTTTGTGTGACCTTGTGCAAGGCAGTGCCCTTCCTAGGACCTCACTGATTCCTTAGGTAGATAAGGTTCAATCAACGTTGATCTCAATGTCACATTCAGCTTTTAAAAAGACCAGGTCCCATGCCGGGCGTGGTGGCACACATCCTTAATCTCAGCACTCGGGAGGCAGAGGCAGGCAGATTCCTGTGAATTCAAGGCTAGCCTGGTCTACATAGCGAGCTCCAGCCAGCTGGGACTAAAGGAAGACCCTGCCTCTAAAAGACAAAACAAAACAAAAAAAAGACCAGGTCCCACAGAATACTCTATCCCTGGCCCTAGAGCTATTCATGGTCACCTCCTTGACTTTTCATCCAGATCTTTGCTCTGGTTTCTCACTCTGAGCAGTACATATGGACTTCCCACCTCTCTAGCAGTACCATAGTGTATGTCACTTGTCATTGCCTGCTTTGCATCCTTGGACTGTGAATTCCTCATGGAAGCAACTGAGTTTCAATTACTAAAATATTCCTTGTCACCAGTCAAGGACTTAGTACTTCGTACTGTACATTGTGTTCATGAATTAGGGAGAAGTTTTCAGTGTGTTTACAAGATGATGGAACATATCTGCCAGCAGCTTCATTTTATTATCTTTCACAGACACTGAGAAGAGGGGGTTTATTAGGCATTACTAATGGGAGGTTCAACTAAAAAGAGCATTCTTTCCTAAGAAACCTTGACCTTGCTTTCCAGTGAAGGTGTCATGCAGATGGCCTTACCTTTATGTATAAAGACAGGTACAACTTGGGGCTGGAGACATGGCTCAGTGGTTAAGAACCCTGGCTGCTCTTGTTGACATCCTATGTTTGGGTCCCAGCACCCTAATGGTGGTTAACATCTGTCTATAACTCCAGTTCCAGAGGATCCAACACCCTCTCTGGACCCCAAATTGCATATACTTGAATACATGTAGGCAAAACACTCATGCACATAAATTAAAAATAAATAAAAAAAATTGAAGATAACTATTTTCTTTTTGTAAGGGTGACTTTTCTCATTTGATATTTATGCTTCCATTAATTTTTTGATAAGAAGGATGGAAACATGGCTCAGTGGTTAAGAAAGAGCACTGAGCTGCTTTTGCAGAATACCCATGTCCTACTCCAAATAACATGTGTAGCTAACAACTGTCTGTAACTCCCAGTTCCAGGGGATCTGACATCCTCCTTTGTCCTCTGTAGACATTTCAAGACACAGGTGCACTTCCACACATACATGCAGGCATAACACTCATACACAGAAAATAAAAATAAATTAAAAAATTCTTTGATAAGGGGCAGATGTTTGTCACATATCAGGGAGTTAGATGGTACAGGCAGTCATTTACATTTGGAGAAGTCACTTAGATTCACTGAGCTTTCCTTATCTGTTAAAGAGATATCTTAAGAAGCTAAGCTAGACACTCCTGGGAAATCAAGTTGTGAACCTCACTAGCAAACTCTCAGTTTAACTCATGGCTGTATTTAACTCAGGTTAAATACAGCCATGCTAAACCCCTTCCAGACCTTCTTTTACTCTCACAGATCTCTGTGTAGATTTAATAGCTGCTTAAATATTTAGTATTTACAAAAAATATTTAGTATTTACATCATTTTCTCGGGGCAATGTAATACTTTAAAAGATAGATCCAAGAGCAAGGTTTAGTAGATTTTTTTAAGTTTCTGCCTCCCAGATCTACTCCATGATTAGTTTACACATAAACAAGACAAATAAGATGCAGTCCATTATTCAAATTTGTAATTAGCAAAGAGTCCCATTTAATCACTTTTTACTTTGTATGTTTGGTATTCATGTTCTTTGTATTTTACTAATGCTTGATCAGCATTTTCTGCATCTTTCTATGAAATTATTCTGCTATTGAAAATCCTCATGCTTAGCTCCTTTCTGAGCTGAAAGAGTTAGAGGCAGGAGCCCACTCATTACTTTGCCATGAAAGCCCAGGGCTTCAGAGAAGATGGGGCATTGGCCAGAAACCTGGAATCACACATCCTGTGTGAACTTTGGAAAGTGGCTTCATGTCTTTGATCTAGTCCTTATTTACAAAATGAAGTTATTAATTTCAAGTCACAAACCTTCTATGAGTGGCTACAAAGGGCACCATCTCCTGTGTGTCCTGAGGCAAGCCCATCAGTGAGTAAATGCTAGGTTTGATATTGGGATCGAAGATTCCCTGGTCCCCAGCCTGCTCCGCTCCTTTCATGCTGCCTCACCCTGACTCTCCCTTCTCCCACACTCACCTGGATGAGACCTGGACATTCTCAGCCCTGAAAGGGAGCACCAGCCACAGGAATTCCTTCCTGGCGAGTTTCCCTTGCAGGGACATTCAGTCAGATATGGCCTAGGAATGCAAACCAGGCACCATCATTTGCAAATGAATTTTTTCACTTGCATTTCTTACATAGAGATTAAAGAAATAGATTTTAGCCAGCTGCATGATATGACGCAAATGTAGGTCATGAACTCTAAAGTCTCATTATGTTGAGTTCAAGCTGATATGCAGGAATTTAGAGGTGGAAGGACCTTGGCTTTTTTATTATAAGTCTGATGAAATAAATCCTCTTGGTCACTTCTAAAAATCTCCTTTCATTTCATAACTGCCCAGGGACAGCTGGCAATTTGTCCTACATAGCCCATCTAATAGCTCCAAATTTACCTGTTGTGTTTCCTATGCTTTATCCTAAGTCTTTTGTATAGAAAATGAACATAGGTTTATTTGCATTTACAAGAATCTTGGATTGGGGTATTTTCATTGTTTAGCTAAGAGTATCAAAACAATTATTCCTCTGTGTAAGGTACATTCCACATGTACAGTGTCTTTATTTCTAGTTTGGAATATTCTCTGTGTCAACTTGCTTCATGTGCCAACTTTGCTTAATTAGCTCTGAGGAGTGCAAAGCACTTAATTTTCTCAGCCTGGCTCAGAGCTCCATAGCTCCCATTTACTGTCAGCTCATCCCTTAAGGACACTCAGCTGGAAGGCACATGTTATGTAGTGCCCACCTCACAAAGCTAACCAAACATGGTGGAGACCAGAATGGAGTATCTCTCCTTCATAATTCCTATTGTCACAGGTAACTCTCCTAGGCATGTTCTGACATAGCAACCCTGCATGCATGCTGCTTTGCAGATAAGGAAACAGGAGACAGACAGGGCAAGCAGGACGTGGTCTCAAACCTACATCATAAAATGCCTCAAAGACTTAATTGGAGCCTTTTCTCTGTTACTGCATGGCAGGTGGTTAATAAATATATATTCAGTGTGTGTCTCTAGTCCTAAAGGAACTATGGTGGTTAGTCTTTTTTTTTTTTTTTATCAACTTGACTGGATTTAGAATCACTATGGAAACTCACCTCTGGGTGTGTCTGTGAGGGATTTTCTAAGTTAGGTTAACTGAGGTCCAAAGATCCACCCTAAATGTAGGTTTTATCGTGATGTGGGGTGGGGTCCCAAGCTGCAAGGGAAGGAGAAATCTACAAATGGTGTGGTCATTTGCCTCCCTCCATCTCCTGCTGCTGTAACTTCCCCACCACAATGCACTGTACCCTCCAACTGTGAGCTCCTTTCTCAAGTTGTTTGTGATAGGTATTTGAACAAAGAAGTAAGAACAATGACTGATAGAGCAGCCAAGGTAGAAGACATAGCCAATGCACCAAAACATAAGACCACTTCCTGTTCATGACTGCCGGCTCACTGTTTACTAACCCCAAGCTAGGTCAGGGTTCTGTTGGAAGCAGATGTCCCCATAAGAGGAAGGTGGCTTTTCTGGGTTCCTGGTACCAAGTTTTATATCTGAGTGTTGACTTCGGAGCCAGCTCCTCTGTGCTGCCAAGCCTGGCCTTTGGGGACTGAGGTTCCCTTGTTCTGAGGAGATGAGTTGTGTGAGAGGAGGATGAATAGACCCAGCTCATGTTTTGGCTCAGCAGCCTCTTGCCTATAGAAGTGTTCTGCTGCACTTGGGCTGGGCTGAGCTTCATTTCAGAAAGGCATAAACAAGCCTGCAATCCCCAGGGGACCTGGCACAGGAAAATGAAGTCATTTTACATTTGTGGCAGCCCGATTCAGATTGGAGCTGCACAAGTGAGATGAACAGGATGCTGGGGTTCTTTGTTTAGCTCTTCTGTGCTTCAGGAGCCCAGCTCCCCTTGGCTTCCCGCAGGGAGGAAGTGGTTATGTATGGAATACACATTTGCATTATATAGTCTTGGGGGCCCTTTACCTTACATAAAACAACCAGCTCCAATCTTACACTCAGCTCTACAGAAGGCAAAACAAGGAGCTATTGAATCCGGCAGGGTAATCAACCCAGCATCCCCTGGGCGTCAGCTGAGACGATGCTTAAATGCATTCCCATAAGGGAACCCTGTCCGCTACTCTTCGAGCCTGGGCAAGGGCACAGGAAGCATGTGAACATTGTCCTTGAGCCCTAGGTAGGGTAAAAACAGGGACGCTATTCTTTCTAGGTCCTTGCCCTTTGCAGTTAATCTCAGGTGCTTTGTTTTAGTGACAGTAGCTTCGAGTTTTCTCTGCTCTGGCTGCTGCCTTCCTGGTCTTTCCCTTCAGACACCCTTCACAGCAGCTGCCTCTGCTTTCCATTCTCTCTTCCGGCTGCTGCATGTCTGCACTTGCCTGTAACAGAAGCCCGTTCCCCCATGGCTTATGCTACCATATTGAAGACATACTCTTTCCAGCGGGGTGGATACCACTTCTACTTTATAGAGAATAATCAGAAGCAGGCAATGAGGACATTTCTCAGGGTTCCGGGTCAGGTGAAAGAAGCAGTCCGCTGTTGAGTTAGAAATATTCTCCATGTTGCTTCTACCATTTGTTTTTGGTTTTTGCAATTTCACTTTACAATACTTTATTCTGTATCAAAGGTTAACCCAACTCTCTTAGTGAGCTCAAGCTCACTGGGAATACAAAGCTGTAACAGATAAGCACTGGCTGGGTAGCCTAAATGACATAGTTCTGGAAGCAAGAAGTGTAGGGTGGAGATGCTGTCCAATGGGTTCTTGAAAAGCACTTCCTCTGGTTTTGAAGGCAGCTGCTTTTTCATCGTGTCCTCACATGACCTTTCTCTTACAAGGACTCTTGGAAGAAGATTGGATTCTAGTCTCTTCCTGTCTCTGGCTCTCTTCTAATTCCATTGAGGATTTGGCCCTGTCCATCTAATCTAAGTCTATAGGCTTCACCTCCAAATACTGTCATATCAAGGTGAGGACTTCAGTATGTGAATCTGGTGGGGTGACCCAAAGAGTCCATGACAAGAGCCAATTCTATTTTTTATTTTATTTTTTTTTATTTCTTTATGTGTATGAATGTACTGATCATCATCTGGAAGCAAAATAAGGGGTTTGTCCCCCATTTTTCAAGGGCTGCATCACTGGACTGCTTGATAGGAGTTTATACTCACTCATAAACTCATGTTGAAAGTTACTTCACAATTAAGAGTTGTGCTCTTAAAGAGGTAATTGCATCATGAGGGCTTCATCTTCATGATTGAGACCGATATTCTTACAAAGGAAACCCCTCACACTCTTCCTCTTTGCCCTTTGCCCTTTGGCCATTCAAGGATGCAGTTGGGTACTCAGCAACAAACCCTCATCATGGAGCAGAGATACCTCAGTAGACAGGAAATCTGCCAGCGTCATGATCATGGTTTTGCTGACCTCTAGCCTCATGAAAAACGTTTCTATCATTTATACAATTACATATTCTGTGGGTATTTTTGTTAGAGCAGCAGGAATGGATAAAGACATGGCAGTTACTGTGGAGTCACTAGTGTGTAACCTTGTATTTCCCACAGTGATGGTCGACCTTCAAAGCTGATGGTGGCCACTAACCTCATCATCCTGTCCTTGCTTGCCCAGAGTATTTGTGCCTTTTCTCCTCATCATCTATCTATTGTTCTTCCATATAAAGTCCTCATATAAGTGGGGAACAGAAGTGAATCAATAGGTTTGACCTTGCTTTGTGCAGGCACAATAGGCAAGGTTGAAATATGCTACACAGAGAACTTGGATAAACTACCTAGTTACATAGCAGCCTGGTAAGACAAAAGAGTCTGCCCTGTTTTCAGTCAGGCATGAACTTGGCACACATATTTGTGTACATAGAGCTATGAGAGGCAGGGGGTGAAGGAAGACTAGTAAATTGCTGGCTCTTTGACAGGGAGTGGCCTTGGTTTGCATAGCCATCAACATTGTCCCAAATGGCACTCTGTTCTTAAACAGTCCAGATGTACTTAGAAGTGCAGGAAGTTGGCAGCTGGATGAGTCAAGAGTCCACCTGTAGAACTTTCTTCTAGAAAGGACAATGGTGGACAATCTGGGCCATCCATGCACTGGAATGACCTTTGAGAGCTGAGTTGTCACTGGTACAAAAATAGAGCCCTTTACTTTTTGCATAATCCAAGCATGTGGTTCAGTAAAGTAATAAATCACCTAAATTCCTCCTGCCTATCAATTCTACACAAAGTAAATTTGATTCCATTCAATATAGTGAAGAGTTACCAAGGACTTCCAGCCTGGGCCTAGTGTGAGCTGTAAATGGGACAGGAGGGCGAACAGGATACTACTGTCTTTGCTCTGCAGAGGCTCAGATTCCACAAGGAAACAGAGACAGTCAGGTGCGAAAGGACACTATGCGGAGAAGTGAAGTCAGTAACAGTCTTGTGGTAGAGACAGAAGAGTCCCAAGAAAAGCTAGTGGAAGATTCCAGGGAAACTCAGAGGGGCTTCACAGTGCAGTGGGACAGCTGAAGTGCACGGACACTGGGACAGCCCAGGTGGGAATCTAGACTCCAGCAGCCCCTCCTTTTACAGAGAGGAGGCATCCAAGAGCCTGAGTGATCCCAAGTGCTGTACGTGCTGTGTTCTCTCTACATGCTCTGCAGCAGTCCCCCATTGTAGTGATCCAGGGGAAACATGGGGTTCCCAGTCAGGCTCCTTAGTCTCACTCATAAAAGAATTTAAGAATGGACCAAGTGGAAGCCTGGGGACAATTTTATTAGAATTTAAAGAAAAATCCTCAGGGAAGGTGAACTGGAAATTATAGCAGCTTCCCCAAGGAGGAGAATGGAGGTGAGGAGGAAGAAAACCTTAAAGCCGGACCTGTTTAGAGCTGGCCTGGAGGTCGGTCAGCCAGGGGGCTGCTTAGCGGCAGCATGGTAGGAAGGGGAAGGGAATTTTAGAGAAAAAGTAAAGAAATCCAAGCTATGGGGACAGTCAAAATGTTATGGAAAGCATGGTTAGCAAAAGGCAAAAAAAAAAAAGAAGAGAAGTAAAACTTTGTGAAGAATTCGGAAGAGTGGTGAGCTTACGGAGAGGCTGCTTGTCGGGCTGGGTCCATAAGCACTGCTGCAGGAAGTGAGGATTGAAGATTCAGGGCAGGAACAGTCTGCCATCTCCTTAACACACTGGATATTCTGCCAGTGTCTTTAGCACGACCTAAGGTGATCTGCTCTCCTAAGGGTGGTCCTCCGATCAGCAAAGCTAGAAGGTTACCGTTCACCTCGGCCAGAGAGTATTATTTTCTTGACTAGTTCTCTCCTTTGGGGTGTTTTTTTTTTTTTTTTTTTTGCTACTGTGACAGCACCAGTGTGAAACTGCTACTTGGTTCAGTGTGTCCTGTGTCTCACTGTTTAAGTGCTTTAGGATCATTAAGTAAAATAAACCATACTTGAGAGCAATGGCTGTGAAATTTCAATAGCTGTGTGATAACCAAGACAGGTATCAGGTACACTGAACCTGAGGATCTTTTACTTCCTGGGTGAGGTGGAATGACATAAGAGTTCATGCTACATCAGAAGGAACATGATTTAAAACTCACAGCTTATTTATTTTTGGTCTTTCCCAATTAATATGTTCAATCCACAGTTGTTAGTAGGTAATTGAAATCATAGCAAGTAAACTGCTAAGGGAAAGTCACATTTGTCCCAGATATAGGGGACACACACTAACTATTAGCAAAGGCACACAACCCAGGTAGCGCTGTCCATCAGTCCAGCAGAGTGTGGAATGCACGCACGGAAGGGAAGGCAGGCAAAGGGTATCAGTCAGGGGCTGTGTGTGTCACTGTTGGAATTGGTACCATATCTCTTGTAATCTGATGCTACAGGGTATTGACTGACAGGACAGAGACACCATCGGACTTTTGGTTAAGAAAGCCGATGGTTGAGGGAGAGAAGGCTGGTGACATGGCTCGGCCCGTGAAAGCATTTGCTGCCAAGTTGGACAACCTGAGTTCCATTCTCAGAATCCACATGGTAGCAGGAGAGAACTGACTTCAGTAAGCTGTCCTCTGAGCTTCTTGTGTACACACAGACACACAGACTCACAGACATACAGACACACACACTATATATATGTAATTTATCATCTCTATCTTTCTATATCTATCTATCTTCATTATCTATCATCTATCATTTATCTATATCTATTATCTATCTATCTATCTATATATCTATCATCATCATCTATCATCTATATCTATCTATCATCTATCTATCTATCATCTATCTATCTTTGTCATCATCATCTATCATCAATCATTTATCTATATCTATCATCTATCTATCTATCATCTACCTATCTATCATCTATCATCTACCTATCTATCATCTATCTATCCATCTATCAACTATATATCATCTATCTATCATCTATCTACCATTTATCTATCTATCATCTATCTATCTATCATCTATCATCTATCTATCTATCATCTATCTATCTATCTATCATCTATCTTCTATCATTTATCTATCTATCTATCTATCTATCTATCTATCTATCTATCTATGTATCATCTATCTATGTATCATCTATCTATCTATCTATCATCTATCTATGTATCATCTATCTATCTATCTATCTATCTATTTATCTATCTATGTGAAGGTGACAAAGGATGTTGGTTCTGCCGTGATCTGTAGAGCAGCACTTGTACTAGGAACTGGAGTCAGGGACTACTCATATGGGACACTATGCCAACTATCTAGGAACCTCTGTGAAGGTGAATCTTTGAAGACTACTTGACTGGTTTTAGAATCTCCGAGGAGACACACCTTTGATCCTGCTTGTGAGGGTGTTTCCTGAGGAGATTAACTGAGGAGAGAAGAGCTACCCTGAATGTGGGCAGTGCCATCTAATCATTACTGGAGTTTTTAGGGCAAAATTCTGGGCCTTGGCTGCTGTACCAAGCTAGGCTCTGCTACCTTTTCCCAGCACACCAACTGAAGAGACAAACAAGTAAGGGTTAAAAAGAGAGATATACTCGGTGTGGCCAAGTTGGTGAGAGGCAGATAACGAGGCCCTGTGACCCCCATATCCATTTTTGAGATACTGACATAAGATTTAGGTTAGGGGCTGGAGAGATGGCTCAGTGGTTAAGAGCACTGGCTGCTCTTGTAGAATGTTTGGATTCCAGCACCCACATGGCAGCTAACAACTCTTTGTAACTCAGTTCGAGGGGATCTGAGGCCTTCTTCTGGCCTCCACAGGTACTGAGTGACATGGGCACACTTACACACATGCAGGCCATACACTCATACACATAAAATAAAAATAATAAAATTAGGATGAAATAGAAGCCAGTGCAGTCACGGGGAAGGTGCGGCGGTTCACTCACTGACGCGTCCTTGTCTGTGTTCTAATCCGTCCTGCAGGATGGTCCTGTATGTCCTCGGAATTTTGTAAAATCTCTTCCTGAGACCTTTTCTCTTCCCTCGGGATAGAATTCCCAGGGAAATTTTAATTTGGGGGGCTAAATGGTTTGAATAGTCTGGGAGCCAAACAGGGTGGGGCACAAACGTGTCTCTTTAGAATATGGACTCCTGTCTGGATGCTCACACCATCAATTGGTGTCCTGAACTGAATAAATAAGGAACAAAGGAGAAAGCATTTGCTTATCACCAGTACTTGTCTCTCTGGTCCCTGACTGGGAATATAATGTGACCAGCTGCCCATGCTCCGTCCACCTTGGCTCCTCTGCCCTGATAGCACGTTCCCTCCAGCTGTGAGCCCAGTAAGCTTGGCCTTAAAGTTGTTTCTGAGGATATTTGTCACATCAAGGAGAAAAGAAAAAACAGTTTCTGTGGAGGAGGGTTGGAGAATGAGGCTGGGCCTGAGGAATGTGGAGCAGGTAGGACAGGCAGTTAGGGAGAGGATTTAGGATGCTGAGCAAGAGGGGAGTGCTGGGCTGTGAGGCCCTCAGATCCACACAGGTGGGAAGACGCTTCTGTGGGTCAGCCAGATTGCTGGCAAGCGAGATTGCTTCTGCCGCAGTTGCCGCTGCTCTCCGTGGACTCCAGGGTCCAGCTCATTTATCTTCTCTCTGCCAGTGTCCACTCGCTCTGCAGGCAGATCCTCTAGTGCAGAATGAGTCAGAGCCTGCATGGTGCTTTTCCTCTGACTCCAGGCTAGTCATCAGTTTTGGAGTTCTTCTGCCATGAACTTCCACATCTGGCACAGAATATTCTGACACTCACTCAGTTCTGGACCCAACATCCCTTGTCACCTTTCACATCTGGTGAGACCTTTGGTGAAAATTCAAGGTCTGGACTCATGACACGATATGTTTTCTCTGTCCTTTCATAGTTGGCACTGTTGGATTCTAGCCTGCTCCATCACAGGGACACCCGAACACCAGTGTGAATCCTATCACCTTCCATCTCACAGATCCTATCCTGACAGTCTACATATATGGGGAACCAAACCTTCAAAACTAAACACACCATCATGAAGTTCCCATACCTCCAAACTGCTTTTTTAAAAATGAAGCCTGTGAACAGCAAAGCTATAAAAGCGTGAATCATCATTCCAGAAATCTTGCCTCCAGGCATGCCTGACACTCTTCCGTCCCGGATGCTCAACCTTCACAGAGGATGGAGGCTGCTGACAGCCTTCTGGGGAAAGGATTGTCTGATTCCACAGGCAGTTAAGAATAACATGTAAATGTCATTTAGATAAGCGATTTCTACATGGATCAAACAATCTCTCAAGTTACCATGATAGCCAAACCTTTATTTCAATAAAATCACAGCAAACCCACAAAACTCTCCTGACTGAATTAGCACCAGTGTGGTATGGGAGACGTTCAGACATTCCTTCCAGGTTAGTAGACTATTTGCAATTCAGCTCTTTTACCAATGTGCGTGTTATATAACCAGTGGCGGCCAAGGGGGGAAGCTAGAATCCAAGGCTTCTCAAAACTTTCCACTGGGTGCTCACAGCCAGCAAGAGAGAGTGAATGAACACTCCCAGCCCTCTCACCTTCTCCTGTAAATGTCAGAGGGAGAGGCAAAGAAAGAGACATAGTGGTCAAGTTCATGGGCTCTGGTGGTAGGCGGTCTGGTATTAGAATCCTGATACGTCTAGGAGGCTTATGGCTTGGCAAGCTTCCCTGGCCTCTGTGAGTTTGAATTCTTGTCAGCTGCAATGATTTTGTCTTCCTGATGGGGTTTCTCTGAGCTTTGCAAGAGTTGATGCATGCTACATTTGTACTACAGTTCCTGTACCTAAGGGCTTGGTAGGTGTAACTATTGCTTAAAAATAAATCGTAAGTGGTGTGCTTTATTTTAATTCCAGCAACCTTGCTTTTTATTCCTTATGTCTTTAAAGCAAAAGAATTATTTTCTCCAGATTTCTAAGAAAAGTGATCATTCCAGTAAGGGTCCATGTTTGTGTCTGGCATTGCCTAAGCCTTGGTATCCTGATGTAAATTCCAGCACTGACCAATGTGTGTTGAGAAGGTGCAGTGACCATGCTGAAGAGAAAGCAGCTATGTTTGTTAACAGACCTCCTTAGGAGGAAGTGCTAGTCCTTTCCTGGGGAACCAAGTACAAGCCAGTCCTCATAGCTGAAGTTACTGCAGGGGATATTCCTGAGCTGTCTCAGTTTGGAAGGCCTGGATAAGGAAAATACTTACAATGCTTGCTGCCCTCACACCATTTTATGTGCCACCTCTCATAGTTTCAGCTACTGATAGTCAGCTACTGCTTGACATTAAATGAAAACTTCCAGAAACAAATAATTCACCAATTTTAAATAAATGGTATTATAATATAGTTATAATTGTTTTATTTTACTGATAGTGATTGTGATTAATTTCTCATCATGCCTAACTTACAAATTAAACTCTATTATGCTGCATATGTAAAAGAAAGCAGATAGTATATGTAGGGTCTGCTAGGAACTTTGGTTTTAGACATCCCCTGTGGGTGGGTTATAGAATGCATCACCCATAAATAACAGGAGACAATTGCATGAATAGACTTGTTTAAAGCTTTGTTGCATATCAAGAAGTTTGTATGATGAAGAAAAGAAACATATCCATGCATTTAATGTCACTTTTGTATGTGTCTATTATTGTTTTATGACTGATTTTATACCTTAGGACATAATACTCAACCAGCAGTGGTTTTATGAATGTTTACTGAAATTTGTGTTGAGAAAGTAATCACAGCTAAAATAGAGATAGTTCTCTTGAGAAACAAACACCGTCGTTATCTAATGGAACATCCGTTTCCAACTACCTTGTTTGCTAAGACACCTGCAATAAACTCTGTTAAAAAATATCTTAATCTCTTCCTTAACTGTCTGGCACTGCAAACATGCCTTCAGAAGGAATTTCCCCATGGTGGTCTTAGGGTATGGAAACACCTGTGCTGGTAATCATGTAGCTGTAACTTAAACCCACCAATGTTGTACTAGTTAAAAAATGGGGTGGGGAAGCCTATAAAAACTGTGAAGGAACTATGGGCTCAAGTTTTTTGAGGAAACAGCTTGAGACCTTTAGGATAACTTTCCTGGTTTCTCCACATGAGTCTTTTGGGAGCTTTCTCTGTGCATGGTGGGTCCCATGCCTCAGTTTCCCATAGCACATCCACTGAGGTCAGCGCTGTGAAGAACCACAGCCAATATTTGTCCCTGGAGGTGAAGACGGTGGAGGGTATTTTTCAGCTTAATTCTGGTCAGGAAGTCTGACCTCAGGGCCAAGATAAAAAGAAGTCTCTGAGGGGTTTTGCACATATCCTTCTTCTGTTTTACATTGTTTCTCTGCTTGTGCTGTGAAAGGAAGAGCAGAGAACTCTGGCTTCATCAAATCCCCACATTTCTGCCCCTCACACGTTGCCTAGGACTCCAGTGATCAAAGGAGGCCCACTCCTTTTTCTTATGAAGAATCTAAAGAAGAAATCTTTTGTGCAGTAGTTTGTCTCTACAACTAGACTTTCAGCCTGGTGTGATGGTGCACATTTTGGGAGGCAAGAGGATTGTGAGTTCGAGGCCCAGCCAGAACAAGAGATATAGAACTTTTCTCAAAAGTTAACAGCAAATAATAAAATAGTAAACAATAAAATAATATACTTTCTACTTTTAATATATGAATATTTTTGTTCAGAATTGTGAGAATTGTGTTTTTTGTGAAATCACAGCACTATATATTTTTCCTTATTTATTTATTTATTTTATTATTATTATTTTTTTTGTATTTTTTTTGTATTTTTATTTATTTCGGTATGTGTATCAATGTACTGTCTGCATGCAGGTTTGTGCACCCGTGTCGTGCAATGCCGCGGAGGTCAGAAGAGGGTCTCGGATTCCCCTGGAACTGGAGTTCTCCTGGAATTGGAGTTTCAGACGGCTCTCGGCCGCCATGTGGGTGCTGGGGATCAAACCCAGGTCCTCTGTAAGAGCGGTCGGCGCTCTTAACCACTAGGCCATCTCTCCAGCCCCTTTATTTATTTATTTTTAACAAATCTAGACCCGTGTTCCCACCCATTCCCCCACCCCGCCAGAGCTCATGCATTCTGCTAAACATGCTTTTCATCTCTTAGTCTTTCTCAATATTGTCCATGGGGAAGTTGACTGTTTTGAGCAGAAGTTCACTGTTTCAGTCAGTTCTTTGATGCAGTCTTCTCTGTTGTTGTTGTTGTTGTTTCCAAAATGCATTACGCCCAACTGCTTTGTACAAAAGCTCAGGGGGCCCTACACAAGAAATACTTACAACTGGGTAATTGGCACTAGCATCCACAGATGAGGGATACCATTCGTCGTTTGTTTTTCTGGGACTGTGTTACTTCACTAAGCATAATGACATAAAGATCCAACCATTTTCCTGCAAAGTTCGTGATGTCGTCTTTCTTTACCGCTGCATAGAACTCCATTGTGTAGATGTACCACATTTTCTCTATCCACTCGTCAGTTGAGGGGCATTTAGTTTGGTTCCAGCTCCTTGCTATTGTGAAGAGAGCTGCAATAAACATGGCGGTGCATGTATCTCTGTGGTGGCATAAGTCTTGAGGGTACATGCCCAGGAGTGGTATGGCTGGGTTGGGTGGCAAGTTCATTCCAAGTCTTCTAAGGGTTCTCCACACTGCTTTCCATAGTGGCTGTATGAGTTTACATTCCCAACAGCAGTGGATGGGTGTTCCCCTTTCCCCACAACCTCTCCAGCACTTGGTATCATTTGTTTTCTTGATCCTAGCCAGTCTTATTGGAGTAAGATGATATCTTAAAGTGGTTTTCATTTGCATTTCCTTAATGATTAGTGATGTTGAACAGTTCTTGAGGTGTTTCTCAGACATCTCTAATTCCTCACTTGTGAAGTCTCTGTTCAGTTCTTTGCTCCATCTATTGAGTGGGTCATATGTTTTCTTTTTTCTTTGTTTTTTGAGTAGTTTATATATTCTGGAAATCAATGCTTTGTCAGATGTATCTGCAGTGAAGGTTTCCTCCCACTCTGTGGGGTTTCTCTTCACTTCCTTGATTGTTTCTTTTGATGTACAGAAGCTTTTGAGTTTAATGAGGTCCCATTTGTCAATTGTCGACCTTAATTCTTGTGCAGCTGCTGTCTGATTTAGGAAGTCTTTTCCTACGCCTATGTCTTGTAGTCTGCTGCCAACTTTTTCTTCTATCACCTTCAGAGTTTGGGGTTTCACGTTGAGGTCTTTAATCCATCTGGAGTTGACTTTTGTACAGGGTGAGAGGTAGGGGTTTAATTTCCTTCTTCTACAAGTGGTGATCCAGTTTTGCCAACACCACTTGCTGAAGATGCTGTCTTTTCTCCATTGTGGTTTCTTGGCCCCCTTGTCAAATATGAGATGGCTGAAATTGTATGTGCTCAGATTTGGATCTTCGGTTTTGTTCCATTGGTCAACAGGTCTGTTTTTGTGCCAGTACCAGGCTGTTTTTATGACTATAGCACTGTAGTATAGTTTGAAATCTGGTATAGAGATCCCTCCTGTGTAGCTCTTTTCACTCAGGGTTGATTTGGCTATTCGGGGTCTTTTGTTTTTCCAAATGAATTTAAGAACTTTTGTTTCCAAGCCCATGAAGAAACTCTTGGGGATTTTGATTGGAATTGCATTAAATCTATACAAGAGTTTTGGTAAAATGGACATTTTTACAATGTTAATTTTCCCAATCCATGAGCATGGGAGGTTTTTCCATCTTCTGATATATTTTTCCATTACATCACATTACAGTTCTATGAGGTGATTTTTTACATATCAAAAATCTGAAATTTAGGGCTGGGCATTATGGTGAAAGCCTTTAATCCCAGCACCCAGGAAGCAGAAGCATGTGAATTTCTGTGAATTAGAGGCCAGCCTGGTCTACATAGAGAGGTCTAGTTTAGTGAAGTCAGATTTACATAGTCACAGTCTCTGAAGGAAATCTTGCAAGATAGCTATAGTCACATGATCAACAAGTGGTTCATTTAAATTCAAACTCATGTGCATTGGCTTAGAGATCATATATACTCTGAGCTAATTCTTCCTGCATCTGATTAGAAAGAGTGTGAGTATATTGCATTTGTCTTGGTTGAGCCTGTTAGAGATCTGTTAATCTTTGTTGATTTTCATTTTTAAGAAGCCATTTAAGGGGCTGGGGAGATGGCTCAGTTGGTACAAGCACAAGCTAAGTACCTGAGTTTGCATGTCTAGCATCAACGTAGAAGCTGGGCACCATGGTGCATGTCTGTAAAGCTAGACCTTCTGAGGCAGAGATAGACAGGGGGATCCTTGGAGCTTAGTACCCAGTCAGTGTAGCCAATCAGTGATCTCTACGTTCAGTGAAAGACATTGTCTTAAAAATTAAGGTCGAGAGCAACTGAGGGAGACATTCTGTGTCCATCTTTGGCCTCGACACATGTACACTAACTAACACGTACACATATATACCACACACACATGTACACACAAGCTACTCAATTTTTATGCAAGCTGTAAGTGATGCATCCAGACTGATCTGGATGTGCATCAAACTTTTTCACTGATTGCCAGTTGTACATTCTTGACTGCTTGTTAGAAACTCAGTCCCCATTGTCCATGCTTCTTCTTATCAATGGCTACGTGTCATGTGTGTGACTTCTGTCAGGAATTCACATGGTGGGTTTGTGTTCAGTGCTACAGTGGGAATGGATGTATGCATGACTCTCTGTACCTCTTAAATATGCTCACACTTTCAAACACAAACTTAATTAGAGACTGGGGATATAGCTCAGTGAGTGCCAGTGTTAACCCTGGAGACAGGTTCAAGGGCTTCCAGTTGGCTTTCTGAACCAAAAGGGTAATCTGCAAACAGTGGACTCGAAGCCCGCCTGCTTTCAGACACTTAGAGATACCTTCAAGTGTGAGCTGCTAGACTGGGAACAGGAATAGTGTTGTCAATTACTTGTAAGAGTCTGACTTCATTCTCCTAGGGCCTCCTCCTCCTAGCACCGGGACAGATTACTCAAGGACAAAAAATTATAAAACAAGAACTATTGTCAGATGAATAGCACTCCTTAAAAAAAAGTGTGGCAGGTGGCAAGATTGCTAGCTGTTGAGTTCCAGCCAAAACATTCGGCATTTTTTCTCCTGGGGGAGGAACTGGGAGCAGGGTGTGAGTTGGTGAGTCAGCAGGGAGGGGCGGCACTGGAGGGGAGCTTCTGCCGAGCATCCTGTCTGGAGCTGAGAAGAATTAGTCAATTCTTGGAAAGAGGGAAACGCTCAGATCACCCTGCTCCCCACCGCCAGATCTTCCTCCTGGCCTTAGTTTGGGGAGCTAGTCATCTAAGAGAACTCGTTAATTCTGCTCAGTGCTTGAGTTACTGGGTTTTGACTCAGCAGCAGGCCCTGGCTTCACCTCTTTCCCTCCGCCCCAGGATTATTTAGTACAGCAGCTTCAAGAAGCAATAGCTGAGTGCAAACAGCCCGGCTTACCCTTTTGCGAGACACATATAATATAGACAGATAACTGCACAATTCACAACTAGAAGACACTAGAGAGGGAAAAGGGCCTTTCTGGAGAGATGGGGGCTGTCAGGGCGTCTTGGCAGATTAAAGTGCTCTGTAGAGAAGTCTTGGGGATACACATTCCAAGCAAAGGAAAGCTTGTGCAGGAGCACTAAGGCTGCACCAAGAAAGCTCTTCCTGTATGACACTGTGGGAAGAGAGCAAAAAGACTGCTGAACAGAACTTGAGATCCTCCCATTCATCACTAATGATTTGAACTGTAGGTAAGCATTAAAATGTGGTGAAACACTTTCTCTGAGTTGAAGTCTATGATGTTTATTATCTCAATGTCCTGTCTTCATACATTGCATGGTGAATTCTTTTCTAACTGCATTCATTCAAAATTACAGAATCCACCTTCTCTATAAAGATGACCTGTGATGACAAAGAAGCATGTCTCCTACTGTTCTCAAGAATTCACCTCAAAAGCACATTTGGCTACCTGGGACTGGGGAAAGACATAGTAGACATTTCTGCTGTGATTGTTATCAGTAGGAACTTGACGAGATCTAAGCTCATGTAGGAGACAAAGATCTAAGGGCCATGTCTGTGGAAGATTGTCCTGTCTATGTTAACTGAGGTCAGAAGACCCATCTTAAAAATGAGTGGCACCACTCCCCAGGCTGGGGTCCTGGACTACAGGACAGGGAGAAAGTGAACCGAGCAGCAGCACTCCTGGCTGTCTGCTTCGTGAACGTCATACGAAGCAAGCAGCCTCCCCGAGCTCCTGCTGCCACCACCTCCCCACCATGATGGCCGTATCTGGAACTGTGACCAACAAAAAACCTTCCTTCTTGAAGCTGCTTTTGCTGGGGTGTTTTATCCCAATAGCAGGTAAAGTAACTAAGACAATTTTTTTTTAAAAAGTCATATGGAAACCCAGTACTGTAGAATTTTCTTTTTAATGATGCTTTCATTGATGTTTTGTGTATTTCAGACATCTTTTTTTATTTTATTTATTTTCGTGTGTATGAATGTGCTTTCTGCATGTAGGTTTGTGCACCCAATGTCGTGCAATGCTGTGGAGGTCAGAAGAGGGTATCAGATTCCCCTGGAACTGGAGTCAAAGATGGTTCTCAGCCACCATGTGGGTGCTGGGGATCAAACCTGGGTCCTCTGCAAGATTGGTTGGCACTCTTAACCACTAGGCCATCTCTCTAGCCCCTCAGACATCATTTTTCAGTTCAATTTAGACATATTCCTTTTTCCCTTCCCTCTACCCCACCCCAGATCATCCATTCTGGCATAACTGCCCTGCATCTTTCTCTCACTGTTTTTTTATGTTTAGGAATTCACATTTTCCTCCTTTAATTTTATATTATTCTAAAATATGGATACATAATTTCCACTCATATACAGTAATTACAGAGTCTGAAAGTAAGTGGTGGGTCAATTCTAGAGCCCATTAAGAGATTTACATTATAACAACATAGTTGCTTTCAGATAAACAGAAAAATAACAATAATGTTGTTCAGCTTGCCTTTCATCTGTGGATTTGGTGTTAGCATCCACAAATGAGGGAAACTATCTGCCATTTGTTTTTCTTGGACTGTGTTACTTCACTTAGCATAATGGCTTTGAGTTCCATCCATTTACCTGTAAAGTTCATGATGTCATCTTTCTTCACCACTGAATAGTACTCCATTGTGTAGATGTACCACATTTTTGTCATCCACTCATCTGTTGAGGGGCATTTGGGTTGGTTCAGGCTCTCTTTCCTATTGTGAAGAGAGCTGCAATAAACATGGATGTGCATGTATCTTTGTGGTAGGATGAATCTTTTGGGCATATACCCAGGATTGATAGGCTCATACAATTTCTAATCAGGGAAAAGCAAAGTACATTTAGTGGCTCTTCTTTGGACTGGTGAAGAATGAGGCAGCATGCAGTTTAGAAACCCATAGTGAATTAGAGATTGTTCAGGAAAGAATGAGGTCAGGGTAGTGATTCTGCCTTCCAGAAAATTCTCCATTGTATGTTCTCCTTATAGGGAACTTGAGGACCTGGGCTTAGGACGGCTGGCATCTCATCCCAAATTGAGGACTTGCTGTGCAATTGGGGGCAAATGGGTTTCACAGAAAGAAATATTAGTTGGCTTATAAAAGAAAGTCAAAAAACTTTTCTGCCTAAACTAGCAGTGTTTCCACATAAGCACATGCTCAACATCCCGCCAAAACTTAAAATAAATTACATTAACTTGTATAGGCTCAAGAAACCATTCAGAAAAGGAGATTCTTATCTAAAATGTGCTCAGCATGATGTGGACATGGCTGTGTCAACTAATCCTTCCATTAGCTCCAAAAATGTTACTTTCATTCCCATTTTGTATATGCATGGACTAAAGCTCAGGAAACTTGCCCTAACTCCCATAACTCTTCCTCCTCCAGGGACATTTGATAACAGGTGAATGAACTGACAAAAGTCCCTGCTCTTTTTATTATGGTCTATTGTCCTAAATAAAAAATATTTACAAAGTGCCCTGGAGTGAAGTAATGATACAGGGGAGAAAGAGCATCCCTTGTAGGGTTATTAGTTTCATTCATAAAAGAATTTAAGACTGGACCCAAGCAGAATCTTGAGGACAATTTAAAAATATGTTTTATTTATTATTTTTATTTTATGTGTGTGAATATATTGCCTTCATGTATATAAGTGCACCCATCTTGTGCAATGCCTGTGGAGGTCAGAAGAGGGCTTTGGAGCTCCTGGAATTGGAATTACAGAGGGTTGTTGGGAGCCATGTGGGTGCTGGGATTCACACCTGGGTCCTCTGTAAGAGCAGCCACTGAGTTAACTCTTCAGCCCCTGCTTTAGGACAATTTTATTAGAAGAATTTTAAGGAGAAAAAAGTCCTCAGGGTAGGTGAGCTGGTAATCTTGAAGCTACCTTAAGCAGGAAAATGGAGGGGAGAAGGAAAAATGCCATGAAGTTATTCAGGTCTAGAGCTTGCTGGAGGTCAGACTCGTGGTATACTGACAGTCACATGGCGCGGAGAAGGGAGCTTTAGAGAAGAAGAAATACAAGGTGCTAGGGCAGGCCAAAGCATTAACGAAGGCATGCTTAGAAAGGGGTGATCAAGAAAAGGAGAAATTACACTTTTCTGGAGAATTTGGGAAAGTGGGCAGACTTACACAGAGCTACTCTCTGTGTCGGGATACAAAAGCACTGCACTAGGAGGGGGTCTCCAGGCAGGAAAAGCTCAGTAGCTCGTTAACGTATAACATATAGGCATTTCTCCCATCTATTTGTCATGACTTAATCTGAACCTGCCTTCCTAAGGTGGTCCTTTGACCAGGCGATTGACCAGTAAAGCTGGAAGGGGGGGGGGGAGTCTTTATCAAGGTTAGAGAATCTGTATTCTTGACTAGTTAACCTTATGTGTTTTTTTTTTTTCTCCTCTAACAGAGTGATTTGTTCTCCACAAGCATCATTGGAAAAAAGGATACAAATGGAAAATCAGAGACTGTTTCCTAGTCCCTGCATGGAAGTGTGGCATTACACAGAGTGTAGCATCACACAAAGGCTGGCCTGATGGGACGTCTCACACAGGATGCAGTTCCAGGCACACTGACAGGGTGACAACGATCACCAGGAAAGCTAAGCTCACTTGTAGTAGGTTCTTCTCACCACTCTGGAGCCTCTGCATCAGCATCAGTGAGAAACACAGCTGCCTCCCCCAGGCACCCAGAAACCTTCCCTAATTTAACTGTACTTGAGGAAGAGCATGTGAGAGAAAGTCACTTGGCTAGATAAGATGGAGTCTGACAAGTAAGAGCTCATAGGAGCACTACTTGGCCAGCTTATCTGCCAGAACCTACAGATGTCACTCACACAGGAAACACAGGACTCAGCTCAGGTTAGAAGAACAACACCACAGATAGAGAGGCTGACACATCAGTCTACTTCCCACATATAGGTGGAAATCACTCTTACAGTTTGAGGTTACAAGTTCCAGCTCTCGATGTTAGCAGCCTTGAGTTCTGCAGAGGCCTCTTTGCCTGACCTGCAGACAGTCCTCACCCTGCACATACCTAGTGTCTCCTTTCAAGGATACCAGAAATGTTGGACTGGGCTCATCTTTAACCTCATTTAATCCTAATTCTTCAAAGCTTAATCTCCAAATATACTCACAATGGTTGTGAGGGTCCCAAGGTACAAATGCTGGGGGACAGTAGTTCAGTCCATTACAGAAGGGAAGGGCTTAAGTGTAATGAAAATGTAATAACTTTCATTGCAAATGTATCTAAGAGGAAAAATCAGAAGATCAGTTTACAAAGGAGTATCATTTAGAAACACTTAGAAAAGAAATTCTTTGGAAATTTGATTGATTATTGATTGATATTGACTGGTTGTTCATGTGTGTAGCTGCACCTTTGGCACCATACACACGTGGAGGTCAGAGAACAAGTTGAAGGAGTGGCTTTTCTCCTTCCAGCATGTTAGTCCTGGTGATGGAACTCGGGTGGCAGGCTTAGTGAAAAGTGCCTTTACCCACTGAGACATCTTGCCAGCCCCAGACCAATAATCCTTAATTCTTCGTAAACAATTGGATGGCAAGAAACATTTTATGTCATTAGCCCTCATGATTGTGGAGTGTGGAAGGTTCCACGTCTTCAGGAAGGCCAGCAGGTTGGAGACCTGATGTTCCTCATCTTGAGGAAAAGTCAAGATCTTCAGTTGATTGGCCAAGATTCAGCCACATGATGGTGGTGAATCAGCCTCACTCAAAGTTCATTGACCAGCATGCTAATGTCATCTAAAAACAGGTCACAAAAATTTCCAGACGGATAGGATGGCTCCACCCAGTCGATGAAGAGATGAACTCTCAAGCTGCTACTGTAGTACTCCTGGCGATTTCTACATGCAGTAAGCTTTGAAGACCATCTACTAGAACCAGGGCTTTCAGCACCAAGACACTCTTGTAAGAGAATCATGTTTAGTTGATATAGTGTTCTAATATTCAGATTCTTTCCCGCTTCCTTTAGTTTTCCCTCTGGTCTTCTCTTGTGGTTTTCTTTGTCTATACATTCTAATTTCCCAAGAAGCTTTAACAGAACCCATGTCAAGGTTCTAGCACTAGGGATATTTCTTTACTTGGGAGGTAGTCTTCAAAATCACAACACAAAAGACAGGCTGGGTATCAAGGACCCACAGATTCTCCAGAGGCAGCCAAGTTGAGAACACCCATTCACATTCACGTAGTTCCATGTTTATTCAATTCTTCAAGTGCGTTCATGGGCAAGTTATCTTGAAAACTGCAGTGTATCTGGGGCTCTTGCCTGGTATGAGACCGTGGGGTCATCCATTGCCTTGGGTTCCTATTCCTGCCACAGTCTTCTAGAGAAATTTTCATAAGGTGCTATGCACAAGTATTCCATCCAAACCTAGAGGAGAGACAAAGGCAATGAGACAGGCTGCTTCTGCTGACAAAGCTGTCAGCAGAAGTTAGTGTGTGGAGAATGAGTCCTAATTGTTGCCATCATACAAATATGGTAGTAGCTTGGGTTCATAGAGCAAGACCCAGGTGAGGCAGAAAATTTTCCAAGGTGGAGAAGGAATAGGGAAGCCTGTCTTAGACAGGATGGAGAGGAGAGCTGTCTTAAAGTCTCTGGTCATGGTAGCTGACAGAGCCTCAGGAAGGTCTGGAGGATCTGATGCTAGTGAGTTACTTAACTGGGCTCATGGGAGGATGGGGCTGGAGAGTGGCTGAGATTAGAATTAAGGAGCCTGGAAACCTAGCCTCAGGAGTTGGACCTTCTTGTGGTGATGCCATCTTAACTAAGTTTTCCCACACCTTCTCCTATAAATTCTATTGTCATTACAAGAAATATTTACTGGCGTTTTTATAGAAATTACCAGAAAGCATTAAAGGACCACATTGGGAGGAGAAAAAGCAGACTCAAAGAAAGAGTCTAATAACAGTTGACTCAAAAAATAAAGATATGACCAGGGAATTTGCTTCTTGAGACAGAAAGGAAATGAGGAAACAGGAACTGGGGATCAGGCCAGTGCCCAGGCCAGGATTTAAGCCAAGGTCTTGTTTCTTGTGCATATGCGAACATATGCCTACACACAAGCATACACATGCAATCATGGAACCACCATTTTTTATCTGGATATGTAAACATGGAGAGCAATCCAGGAAGGTGCTTAGCGTCAACCGTGTTGCCTTGTCTGGCATAGGCTAGCCAGGTTGCTTTAGGGAATCCTGTTTGTGTCTTCTGTGGGTGCTGAGATCACAGGTCTACCTCACTTTGGCATGGGTTCTGGGGATCCCGATTCTGGTCCTCATACATTCATGGCAAGGTTTTTTCCTGCTGAGATATCCTAAGGCAAAGATCCTCATCACTGGTCAGATTAGCTTTCAGGACACTTACCCCATAGGACGAGTTGGAACAATAGTGTTATATATTATTTCATAGATAAGAAAACTTCACATAGCCGGGTGTGGTGGTTCACACGCCTTTAGTCCTAGCACTTGGGAGGCAGAGGCAGGCAGATCTTTGTGAGTTCAAGGCCAGCCTGGTCTACAGAGTGAGTTCTAGGACAGCTGGGACTACAGGGAGACCCAGTCTCAGACAAAATAAAAAAAAAAAAAAAAAAAAAAAAAAAAAAAAAAAAAAAAAAAAAAAAAAAAAAAAAGAAAAAGAAAAAAGAAAACTTCACAATGAAAGTACCAATACACACAAGTGTTGAGTAATGGAGGGAAATTCAGCTACTTTAAATGGCATGATTCTAGGACATTTTCTATCAGTTCCTCTAATGACAGCTTAGCTAGTTTCAGACCAATGCATCATGCTTGAAATGACAATGTAAACCCTGGAGTTCCATGGCCTTCTGCAGCCCTCCCATCTGACCTCAGCTCCTGCAGTGCCTTTTTTGCTTCGTGTGGTGACAAACCATCTGAAGCCAGGTGTTCTACTCAAGCTTCCCTCCTGTGGACCCCGTCAGCTTTGTGTCACCTGTCCTTTCTCCACCCCAAACTCCTGCTCCCTGTTCCATACCCAGCCCCCTATGAAGATCTAACCCACTCTGGGCGATACGGACGGTCCTTCACACATCTCTACACTACTCACTGGATCCTCTGTAGCTGATGCACAACTTTCAGGGTGGTGCTTTATTCTAAAGCATCTCTTCCATTTATTTCTCATCCAAGGCCTGATACATAGTGATCTCTCAGGAAATTTTATTCACTCATCAATTCAACAAGCATTTATTGGTCATCTTTTTATGCTTTAGCCAGTGCTATAGATAGATAAGACGTGGACTATGTCCTGGAGTTGTTGAGTTTGCACAAGGACCCAGGGCCTTTCCAAATCTCTCCTCTACCATTTCTGCACATAGGCTGATGGTTCTTCTGGGTTACATGGTACCTGCAACAGTTCCACTTTCATTCACACTCAAGAACAAATTCAGGAAGGGCATAATTACCTGTCATTATTTCCACCCATAACAGCAATCTTCCCAGGTGCTCCCAGCAGGTCACACCACGCCATGTATAACTCAGTGTGTCAGTAGCAAGCATGATGACTGACAGGTGAAGGCTGCTCACCTCTAGGGATGAGGTAACTCTTGCTTTCCTTGAAGCCAAGTCTGCCTGGAAAATGGGAGGGCAATGATCTTTAGGTGGAGAAGGATATTTTCTACAAGAAAGAAGATATTTTCTATAAGTTCACACATATGGTCTTAACATATGAAAAGAGGTCCGTCGGTCGACTACTTTGGTCATGATGAATCAATGTGCTATGTAACATGTCAAAGTCATTGATAAGATTTCAGATGAGTGACTTTTAAGCTGCACCTTAAATGGAAGTGTGTAAGTCTTGACTGTAGGATAAAACAGAAACGAGTGTGCTCCTGCAGAGTGTGGCAGCGTATGCCTGTAGTTTTAGCACTAGGGGGGCTGAGGCAGGAGGATTGTGAGTCTGAAGCCCACTGGGCTCCATGGTGAGACACCAGCTTTACCAAATGAAACAAAAGCATAAGGAAAGAAGGTGTCAGCAAATAGATGACCACGGGGATCATGGAGAAAATGGGCCAAGTTCAAGTGTCACAATCAATATGGCTTCCTACAGGACACGTTGAAAAATGCAATTCAACATAAAGCATAAGACTGACCTTTGCAGGGATGACTGTCCATGAGACCTGTCTCAACTACAAACAGCTTCTGTTTGGGAGGACTTCTCTTGTTTGCTTTTTATAATCTTCACCCTAGCACCTAGTAGATGCTAGGTGATTATTGAATGGAAAAGTATGTTTGCAATAAATCCAGTCCCTATATTAAAATTACCCAGTTTCTCATTCTTCTCAATTAATTTGGTACTTAAAGGTCTTTCTGCCTCTTACATTTAGAGACGAGTGTGTTCCATGGATATGGACTCTACCCAGAACCCCCAGCAAAGTGCCTTCCTAAGGTTTTCTGGTACTAACCATGGCTCAAGTGTCACTTTTTCTTTTGTCTGAAGAAAATCTCAGACCATACCTTGGCTTCAGAGCTGAAGATCTCCCCTGCTCAGATCTCGAGCTTTTCTACATTAGTGGACCTAGCAACCTTGCTGGACAGGCTGTTGTGACCTTCTCAGTGCATTTCCTTAAAGAATACCTGCTGGGTTGGTGATGTCAACTGGACAGAGCTACATGGTCAGCTTACTACTGTGACATGTGAAGGGCTATAGAAGGTCACACCAGAAAGCGACATTACAGACACTTTTGCAGCCCTGCATTTGTAAAGGAGGCAGATGGGACACTGGAGGAAGGGCTGTTTTAAGACACTGAAATGTTTAGAACTGGAACTCAGGCCTCCCGATTCCCAGATAATGATGTTTTTTTCATATTTTATGGGCACTCTTCCAAGTGTAATGCCAAGGCCCTTTGTGAAACCTTCTTGCTGAGTGTCTTAGTTAGGTTATTCCAGCAGGAGCTCATTTATGATGATTAAATCCTTAAAATCCCAGCACACAGAAACTTAGTTCCCAGAATGCACTGTACACATGGCAGCGAACTGACTCATCATCTTATTCCTTCAGGATTTATCATTAATTCTCTCATTTTCTTGAGTTTTATTATTCTCTTCTTCCTCAGGCACAAATGAACTCAAGCATTGAATTGCTTCATCATCCCGGATACTAAAAGCTTCATTTCAGAAGATTTCGAGGCATGTCCATTTCTTTAACTTCTGGCAGCATCTGCAACAGGCATGCTTGGGGGCCGTTCTCTCCCTCCTCATCCATTTCCCAGCTCTACTTATAGCCACATTCAATTAGACTTTATTGAACAGACTCAGCCTGGATGCTTTATATGTATGACGTCATTTACCCCTGACAATAATTCAGTGTGCTAAAGATTATCCCCATTTTCCAAGTGAAAAAAGCTGAGGCTGTAAAAGGTGGAGCACCCTGGTCAGAGATGCAGGGACAAGTGATGGAGCCCGGTGTGAACAAAGATTATCTAAGCCCTGATCCTGAGCTTCAAGCTAGTTTGTCATTTAGATTGGGTGGGAGTTCTACTTGATCAGGAAAGTTTGATGCAATGATTGTTTCATCCCATTTTGGGAGCAATATTCAGGTAGTGACATGTTCTCTGCTAGCATTGTTTCCAGTGACATCTTAGCCCCAACTCCCACATCCTGTGCAGCAGGCAGACACCAGCTGTTAAAATCCTTTCTTTCAAATGAGGACAATGGGAACTGGGAAGAGAATGCTTTCTGCCCCTAAATTCAGGACCCAAAGGGAGCGGACTCTGAGCCAGCCCTGGGCTTTCCTCCTCTCCACAGTGTCTGATCTGGGAGGCTGTCAGCACTGGGCATGCTAGTTGTGGCTCTGTAGTCTCTGCTCACTCAGCTCCTCAGGGAGTGGACAGCTGTCAGGTCAGAGCATTAGGAGGAGGGTTGCTTGGATCCAAGGAGACCCAGAATAGGACATGTGACCCCGACACGAGTCCGCCTCTGCTCAGGTAATGAGATTTCAATGAGATGTGAGCCGATTGAAGAAAACACGCAGGAAGAATTCATCATTGATGTGGTTATTTTAGGAGATGAAAGAAGGCTTAAAAAGGAAGGACATGTGGACAGTATTCTGGCAGAGTGAGTGTGATAGGAAATGAATATTTCCCTTCATATCTCTACAGTAAAAATCAAACATGTCCTGATCTTTCAAGTCTCAGGGCTGGAAGAGCCAGGTGCTGGGTGCAGATGTCGGCAGCTCTTTGCTCCCTGGATATACAGATTGTGGTTTGGGTGTGGGCTGCAGGGATTTGCGTCTTTATTTCACTGTTGCTAAGAGGAAGCAGGTTTCGTGTGTAACTTCTTGGTTTGGGACTGCTGATCCTCCAATCCCGCCTCTGAACATGTCAGTGGTGGTCCTGTGGAGACAGGCACAGCTGTTAGACTGTTCCCCCACTGTGCGATGAGGACATGTTTCCCCTCCCCATTACTTGCAGAGGACTCTGTGTCGAGCAACCGTCAGCTGGGGAGGAGATGGTACACAGGAGAGGGCCTATGGCCTTTTCTGAGAAGCATCAGATGTGCATTTGACCCATATTCTTCCAACTTCAGTGAACTCCTAAGGGACACAAGAAAGAAGCAAGAGTGAAAAGAGAACAGATGAGATCCACAGCCCTGGAAAATCCACATCCTGGTTACTCTGTTCTCTCGCAGGCTCTCGCTGCAGCCTCCATGTGGCCTGTCTTGGAGGCATCCTGTCAGCCTTACACGTCAAACAGAAAAGAGGCCGTGCTCCCCCTGGACTTCTCTCTGTCATGCTTCCTGCCTCTGCCCCTGCTCCTACCTTCCTGGCTTCTGATTTTAACAGTTCATTCAACCAAGTCACATTAACAACCCCATCCTGTCAATGTTTTCCTATCTATGTGCCACACCCTTCATTTTCCATTATGCTTTGCCTGTGGAAACACTTATTTACATTTTGGGCTTTCTTCTTAGTCAAGCCTCTTTTGGATAAACATCCCTCAAACTCTTATATCCTGGCATCCTCTTGTAGGAAGCACCCTCTCCATCCACTCTTCCCGAGGATTCCCAGACTCCATTAGTGAACCTACACACTCCCCTGCACATTCACCCTGCAGAGGGTCATCTTACAAATGCCAAATTGTCTTCAGTCATGTCCTCTCTTGTCCTAGAAAATGCCCATGTCTCCCTGCTAGTCCAAAATGACAATTCCTAAACAATTCTTTCAGTGCCTCAGTGGACATTGTATTGAATACAGGAGTCAAAGCTGCTTCTTTCTGCTCTTTGTAAACATTCATTGAGTCCCTTTAAGTGGCTAGAACTCAATAGATGTTGTGGATGAACACAGTGCTGAACAAGTTAGACAGTTTGCCATCTGTCAGGGAAGACATCAAGCAATCAATGCATGAAGAGCATTTGGAAGAAAAGTGAAGGGAGTTGGAGAAATAAGAAAGGAGAAGTGGACATGGCGAAGCTAGTCTGAAGAATCAGCAAGGTTAAGACCTAGAGCATGAGAAGGAAGTGACCAGGCTAAGAACTGGGCAAGGTCTCTGGGAGGGAAGACCACGATCCATGTCACTGGAAATAGCAGGACGTGCTCAGGTGTCAGGAAGAAGAAGATTAGATTTGAGGAAAATGAGTATTTTCAAAGGCCTGGTCCTTGGCTTATGTTAGTAGAGTCACACGGTGTGCATGTCAAGTGGCTGATCCCCACCCTCCACTATTTAATTAGAGTCACTAGGGTGAGTACTGTGATAGATTGATTGGAAAAATGGCTGTCTTTTCTCCACTCTTTATGTAGCCCATGACCTTTGAAATGTGACTGCAGCTCTTCCAAATTCTTTGAATCTGGGCTGGTTTTGCTACCCTCTGTCATGTGGATTAACTTAGAATTATCTGGGAAGAGAATCTCAGCTGAAGAATTTCATAGATCATATTGGTCAATGGGCATTTCTGCTGGAGATGGTCTCAATTGTTAATTGATGTTGGAGGGCTCAGCCCACTGTAGGTAGCACCATTCTTGAAGCAGGGGGACCTGAACTGTATAAGAGAGAAGAAAACTAGAGCAAGCAAGGAGGCAGGATGGGTGAACTCATATCATATCTCATTGCTCTTGACTGTGGATGCTATTTGACTAAGTGGTTTGAGTTCCTGCCTCAACTTCCCCTCAATGATGGACTGGAATTGAAGCTCTCTTTATCCAGTAGGATGAAGGAGATATATTCTCATGCTAGTTAGGAGTTCAAGAGTCAAAAGGCACAGTGTTCTTACTTTCTTAGAAACTACTGACACTGTATAAAGAATATGTGTCCACATAAAGGAGGACTCAGCTGTGCCTCTGAGAACATGCTAGACCAGGCCCTAGCAAGCCAGTGTCTGGTATTTGAGTAGCCAAGGTGACTGGAGCTGCTTACCTGACCTATAGCAGCTACAGATGCATCCAACAACAATCATGACAACAATAATATTAATTAAACCACTGAACTCGAAGCAGCTTATTTTGCAGAAACTCTGTTTTAGAAGAGAAGAATATAAAATATCTATTTTGTGAGTTTGAAAAAGAGGTTAAATCCAGTGTGATTCTGCAGGTATATTGTGGATTTAGAACTTCTTCATAAGAGTATGAGAAGGTACAAACAAGCTTTAAGCATGAAGTAACCACAACTTGTCTCTTCCCTGGAAGAACGAACAGTAAAGGCAGATGTTCAGAAGGAATCACAGGAGACTTCAAGTTCAGGTTTTGTTTTCTTTTAAATGTATACACCGAGCTTCAACTATGCATTCAGTAATGAGATGATAAGGAAAGTTCATGTTCATGTCCTGTCTACAAACCCCCGGGAACTGAAAGTGATGACTTTTGTCAAGCACCACCACAGTGGCACACTCAAGTACTCACAGTATCTTCTAGATGTAGCTGGGGGTTGGGGATGGGGGTAGGGATGAAGGATTCTGTTCATTTAGTGACAGACAGGGATGCTGTGACAGTGAAGAAGCATGGTTTTCTAGGAGCCTGCATGGGATGTGGCATTTCCCAAGTGCAAAGCAAAAGGTGAGACGTGGGAAGCGAGGACAGGCTAGGAGAGGCGGGTCATGAAGCTACTGGGTTTCATGGTTCTTGCTATCTCAGAGAGGAGTGGGCTTGTGAATGAAAGGGGCTGGGTTGAGAGATCAGAGCTCTGTCCTGGGAACCCAAAAGACATGTGTAACTCTGGCTGTCTGACCTCCTGATGCCTAGGAAGCTGAGGGCAGAAGGGAGAAATCACCTTGGACAGACAGTTCTGGAATTACAGTAGCTTCCTAGAGCATCCCGGTCTCTGCTGCTCCTGACAGTCAGTCTGGAATTACAGCAGCTTCCTAGAGCATCCCGGTCTCTGCTGCTCCTGACAGTCTCCTGGAGGCAGCCATCAGCGGAAGCAAGAAGAGAACATTCTTGTCACAGCACCCTGTCTACCCCGTAGTGTTTGGCATGCCCTGCTGCCAGTCTCCAGCTGTCTGTCTAGACGGAACACAGATTGGACCTGTGAGGTACTGAACACTGCGATCCAGGCCCACTCACTCCTGGCTGACTGGAGGGCGTGCAATGAAGAATAGAATCTGGGATGAAGAGATGAGTGGGGGGGTGTTACAAACTGTAGAGATTTTTATCCACTGTACTGCCTACTGCCCAAGTCTACATGTCCTCTGGACCAGCTGACTCTCTCTCTCTCTCTCTCTCTCTCTCTCTCTCTCTCTCTCTCTCACACACACACACACACACACACACACAAACCTACCAGATCTGCACTAGTACCAGTCTTTCCGAAATCACAAAACTTCCATGAATAGTAAATTCTCCAAGACTGAATGCCTGCATGTGTGAGACAGGAACATCCATAATTCCTCTCAGTATTCCACTCACCTTACATGGTAGTTCATGAAAAAGACATTATTCACCATTAAATAGAAAAACACAACTTTGAAATGTGAACTAGCCTCACATACCTGGCTGGGTAGTGGGGGTAGAGGAGCCAGAATCAGAACACTGAACTACTTAACTCTAAATCCCACATTTCATCTTTGAAATTGCTTGTGTTGTCCAAAATCAGAGAGAAAGGCAGAGACAAAGGGGGAAGAAGGGAGGGAAGGGAAAGAAGGAAGGAGGGGGAAGTGTGTGTGTGTGTGTGTGTGTGTGTGTGAGAGAGAGAGAGAGAGGAGAGAGAGAGAGAGAGAGAGAGAGAGAGAGAGAGAGAGAGATTGAGAGATTTATGATGCAGACAAGACCTTTCTGTCAAGGCTCTGGATTCTTTCATATTCCTTCCTTCCTCTTTGAGGCTCCACATTCTCTCCCTCACCTCCCTCCGAGGCTGCTAGGACCCCTCTGCCCCACCTGGATGGGGAGGAAAGACACTTTCTGGAGATTCCTGGCAGAGATGACAGCTGAGTCTGGCTCTTAGCAGTGACAGGGCTGAACTTCCCTTCCACCTACCAATTCAGGCAAGAGGCTTGAGGGGCTACACAGAGGCCCCAGCTCCATATCCAACATCCACCTCGAAAGAGCCCTGGTGATATTTAAGATTTTGGTGCTTGTTGTGATTGTTTGGACTAAGTATTGATCTTCTTTTTGTAACTGCTATTTAATCTTGTGATTATAAGCCCAGGGTCCCATAGAAATCCAAGATTTTCAGGAAATTTATCTCAAGGTGCACAGCCCACACTGAGTATATATAAAACTTTCTTTGTGACTAAGTAATAAATTTTCCCCAGCATGTCAGAGTGAATTTGGGCAAGGAACTAGTACCTAGTTGTCCTTAGATCATGATATTTTCTTTCCTTTTCCCATGACTACTGATCCTGTACCTTGACCTAGAGATAATGAACTCTGATTACCCCACATTCTGTTTCTTTCACTTTCTCCATGCCACTGTGGTTGTGTGGAACAAGAAGTGAGCACTGTGAAGACACCTGCTCCTCAGAAAACCTACCACTGTGAGCTTGATTGCTAGGACCATAAGAGCAAGGCAGAGCTCCATAAGTCATAGGGCCCTGTAAAAAAAAAAAAAAAAGGAAATTTTGAGATCTTCCTTTAAAAAATTACCAAAGAACTGTAAGTCTCAGCATTAGAGTATTAACCAAACCACAGACTCATGGACCTGTTCTTGATCAGAACAGAGAAGTAATGCAAAGGTGACAAGGAAGGGAAGGGATGCTAGAGCTGACGTGTTCACCTTAGTGTCAGTATCTTCAAGATGTAACTCTGACCTTGATAAATGTACATGAATTTTCGACCTTGTACACAGAATACTGCCAATGTTAGGTGCCCTTTAGGGAACAGCCCCTTTCCTGAAGCAAGAATCTAATTCAAACCCCCTCATTTGCAGAGGAGGAATTAACTTGACAAGAAGCACATCTTGTTCATGATTCATTTGTGTGTGGGGAATAAGGCTTGATCCAAGCCTTAGTGGACTTCCATTAACCAGGCCATCTCTCATTGTTCCAGCTGCCTGAGATACTTCTTTCTTGACTAATGGTTAGTGCTTATCCACAGATGGTGTGGAGACTGAATAAACCTTCCTCAAGACTGGCTCCACTTCCTGTCCTGTTGCTGTGTTCCATGACTGAATAGTTGTGAAATGAATGGTATCCCTTATCATAGGATTCTTGGGGAGGAAATATCTTTCTCTAGTGACTTTTCACATGGTCCATGATGGCATGGATTTTTCTGGACATGGTTGCTTTGCAGACACCAGACAGAAGGTGGTACATTTCAAAGGCTCTGCTGCAGACAAAGGTGTAGTCCACTGAACTCTGTATTAGTGAGAAAACCACTGATTATGGGCCAGGTCATAATGCAATAATGACAATAATACCTCAAGAAGCATAAAGCTCATATACTATTCTTGTGTTAGATACCATGGCTCTGATACAAGAGGCAAGGCTAGTGTGAGTTGATGATTTCTCAGAAAAGACTATTACTGATCCACAATGATCTGCCTCTGTGCCCCAAGCCCCACCATACATAATGATGGTGCTGGAGTCTGAGAAAAGAGATTAATTTGATGGCCTTTTTATCTCTTGGATCTATGACAAAAAATTAGGAGCTAAATCAATGATAATTATGACATTTAAATTTTATTCAGTCACAACACAGCAGGATTATCTAAAATAACATGGAATTCTGGGTTCTCTACACTGTTGTGACTTCTGTAGTGCTTGCTTGTTCCTGGAAACTGGAGGCTGATGAAATGGCCACATCCAAACCTTTAATTGCCTTCAGTTGCGAGGGCCTGTTTGACAGAACAGCCTTTTGGAAGTGGAAACTGTAAGTGAAAAAGTGGTTGTGATGCTCATAAGCCACGGAGGAACTTATGCATGGGGCACCATTTCCCTAAAGCTTTGAGACTCAAGCCACAGTTTGGAAAGACAGTCACCACAGAGTATAGGGCCACCCCTCCTTAGCCTTGCAAAACATATCTGTTATTTGCAAAGCAGTGTTCTCCTTGATAACCACCCCCAAATAGTTATAAATACCATAGGTAGCTTGAACATTTGCCTGCACAGTTTAGGGAAATTCAACCCGTTAAGTCATATACCGCTAACATTTGGAAGGGCGGCCTTGGCAGATAACTAGGTTTAGGTGAAGCCATGAGGGTGGGTCCAACGACGGCGTTAGTGGACTTAGAAGAAGAGTCCTGACCTGGTGGCTTGTTTTGTTTCGCTATGTGATGATGCATTTTGTCATTTCCGAAGCTACGCAACAAAGTCTTCATCAGATTCAGCTTTTCAACCTTGGACCTTCTAGCCTTTAGAAATGTAAGAGATAAATACCTTTCTTTTATAAATTAACTGGTTTGGGGGATTCTTTTATCATAACATAAAGTATCATATGACATGGAGAAACTGAAAAGAGAGAATTTAAGTAACTTTTCCAGAGTGGCACAGCTGCAAAATGAGGAGGCATGGATCTAAACACAGTAAGTCTGCTCGGAGCCTGCTATTGGCCTCTATCACTGCTAGAGCGGAGGTGTGTCCCTTCTACCTTTCAACTGTTTATGTTGAAAGCCTAGGCCCTGGTCCATAGTTTGTGATATTATTAGGAAATGCAAGAGATTATTCTTTCAAGAAGGAGGCTAAAGTGGAGTCTTTAGGATGGTTCTCAGTCCAGTACAACTAGTGTCCTTATCAGAAGGGGATATTTAAATATGGGCATGGAAAGAAGACATCTTCCCTGAGAGAAGATAGCAGAAGACAGACATCTGTGGGCCTAGGCCAGATGCTTTAAAAGAAAGGAAGGACCTCTAGCCTCCCCCGTGAGAAAACAAATGTCTGTTGTTTAGCTACTGGACTCTGGTATTTAGGTTGCTTCCCACTGCATAAGAACTTCTTGAGCATAACACAGTCCTCCAGGACTCGGGACCCTCTGCCTTTTCTCATTCTTGCCACCAAACCCTCACTTTCTGGACATATGTTATTTATTTCGCTCCCCTTCCTACGCTTGCTGTTTTATTGAGTTTGTGGTTAATCTTCGGCTTTATCAATAATTGTATTCCTTTTGACCATCCGTTAAAAATTGACCTGTCAGCTCTTCTTTGAACCTTTCACAGGCCTTGTTTGGACCTAGACTGACTCCCTCCCCTCTGGTCTCACACTAGTGTTGTACAGTTCTGTCCCAACCATCACCACACTCCATTTCCTCAGATTATTCATGACTCCTGGGAAGGACACCCTGTCTGCCTGGGAACTGGGGATGGGGGGTGTTAAGGACAAAAGGACAAGTCCTCGCCTTTAAGGGAATTTAGCTCCACAGAGAATGAGGTCCTAGCGGTGTGGGCTGTAGAACTGCACCAAAGTGCCTAAGTGCTCCCCAGGCAAGCCAGAGTAAGAACCGCTTCTTGCAGAAATTGATGTGGTGCTTGTCCGAGTGGGAGGAAGTACGGAGACAAGTAGGCCACTGCAGGCAGAGGAGAAACCCTGGCATGGTGGGAAACAGCAGAGTGTGCTTGTAGATTTCCTTAAGATTATGCTTGGGAAAAGTTTCCATACCTAACTTAATATTAGGGCCTGCCCAAATATTGGCTAAATGAATGATTATGGAAAGAACAAATAATACCACTTTCACATTATTTACAACTGCCAAAGTGGGAACAAACAACGTGTTCACCAACAGATAAATGGATAAAAAGGACATGGTACATATGTACTTCATAGCCTTTTAATTTTATTTTAATTGGGTGTAAAACTTTTGTCTGCATGCATTCAAGTACCTTTAAGTATGCAGAGGCCAGAAGAGGTGTCAGATCCCCTGGAACTGGAATTACTGATGGCTGTTGGTCATTGTGCTGGTTCTGGGAACTCATCACAGGTCCTCTGCAAGGGCAGCCAGCGCTCTTAACTTCTACACCATCTCTCCAACCTCTTAGGCAGCATTTAAGAAGAAGAAATCATATTGTTTTCAACAACATGAATGAGACTAGAAGACATTGTGCTAAGTGAAATGACTCAGGAAGAGAAAAACGAATACTGTGTTCTTACTTAGGCGTGAAATCTAAAAAAAAATAAAAAGTCCATCACACAGAACCAGGGAAGAGTGGCTGCCAGAGGCAAAGCAGGGAAGGGGGGCCCAGGAAAGACGCTGATCAGAGAGCACAAAGTCCCATTAAAAGAGAACTGTTTTCAGTGAATTGTACAGCACAGAGTGGCAGTTAGTCATATAGTACAGACCTCAGAATTGCTAAAATTATATTTTTGTAAGGTGAAATATTTTGTGATTAGCATTATAATCACAAAAATTAGCTGGGGACAAGATGGATATGTTAATTACCTTGATTGACCCTTTTTACAATATGTTCCTTGATCAAAACATTACATCACACTACTTTTTCTGTAAATTTTTGTATATTCATACAGAACGCCTTAATCAGTCTTACTCATCTTTCTGCCCCCTCCCCTGCCGGCACCCTCCCACCTCCCCACTGGGATTCATATGTTCTCCCATCTGTGTTAAGGCCTGTCATGTCAAGTTAAGGTCTCCCATACATTCCTCAGTGCAAGTCCATTCATTGGGGTCTAGTTAACCTGTCTAGAATCCCACCCTTTAAGAAGATCAGCTCTTCTTCGCCCAGCAGAAATAAACTTCCAATAATTCTTTGACTAAGATTGGGGTCTGCTGCTCATTTCCACAGTGCTGTGGTGGGTTTCACTTTGCAATCTTTAAGTATTCTTAGTGAAGACTTAGCAACTCAAAATCAGTGAAAGGCAAAGACTAGATAGACAAAAACCTCAATAAAAGAACCATGAGGAATGGAGCCAGTGTGTCTGTCAGGGATGTGGAGGAAAGCAATGGATTGGAACCAGTGTGTCAGTCAGCGATGTGGAGGAAAGCAATTGATTGGGCCCAGTGTGTCAGTCAGGGATGTGGAGGAAAGCAATGGATTGGAACCAGTGTGTCAGTCAGGGATGTGGAGGAAAGCAATGGAATGGAACCAGCGTGTCAGTTAGGGATGTGGAAGAAAGCAATGGATTGGAACCAGTGTGTCAGTCAGCGATGTGGAGGAAAGCAATGGAACCTCTCTTGCATCACATAACCAGTAACTTGGGGACCTTGGGACCTGGAAAAGCTTTGGCCTCCAAAGCAACCCTGGCCAGATGCCTTTCGGTCTTTTGTCTTATGAATTTCAAGAATGAAGTTCACAGATAACAGGGAGGGTGAGGTTTATTTTTGTGAGAAGAATGTGCTTCTTTATTTATTTTTTATTTTTTATAATGCTTTTATTGATGTTTTGTGCATTTCAGACATCGTTTCTCAGTTCAGTTTAGACATATTCCCCTTTCCCTTCCCCCCACTCCACCCCACCCCAGATCATGCACTCTGTCATAACTGTCTTGCACCTTTCTCTCAGTCATTTTTTTATGTTTAGGAATTCGCATTTTCCTTCTTTAATTTTATATTACTCTAAAATATGCATACATACTTTCCACTCATATACAGTAATTACAGAGTCTGAAAGTAAGTGGTGGATTGATTCCAGAGCCCTTTAAGAGATTTACATTATAACAACATAGTTGCTTTCAGATAAACAGAAAAATAACAATAATGTTGTTCAGCTTGCCTTTCAATCTGGGGATTTGGTGTCAGCATCCACAAATGAGGGAGAACATTCGCAGCTTGTTTTTCTGGACCTGTGTTACTTCACTTAGCATGATGGCTTCAAGTTCCATCCATTTACCTGCAAAGTTCATGATGTTATCCTTCTTTACCACTGAATAGTATTCCATTGTGTAGATGTACCATATTTTTGTCATCCACTTGTCAGTTGAGGGGCATTTGGGCTGGTTCCAGCTGTTCGCTATTGTGAAGAGAACTGCAATAAACATGGATGTGCATGTATCTTTGTGGTAGGATGAGTCTCGTGGTATATACCCAAGAGTGGTATGGCTGGGTCAGGTGGTAGACTCATTTTGAGTCTTTTAAGGGTTCTCCACACTGCTTTCTATAATGGTTGTACAAGTTTACATTCCCACCAGCAGTGGATGAGTGTTCCCCTTTCCCCACAACCTCTCCAGCATTTGGTGTCCTTAGTGTTCTTGATCTTAGCCTGTTGTATCGGAGTGAGATGATATCTGAGAGTGGTTTTAATTTGCATTTCCTTAATTATTAATGATGTTGAACACTTTTTAAGATGTTTATCAGCCATCTTTCCTTCCTTACTGGTGAAGTCTCTGTTCAGCTCTTTAAAACTTCTAGAAACGATTAAGAGTTTCAGTAAAGTGGTAAGATGCAAAATTAACCTGGAAAAATTAGTAGCCTTTTTTTACGCCAATAATAAACAAGTGGAGAAGGAATATAAGAAGACCTTCCTACTCACAAGAGCCTCAAAAATAATACAATACCTGGGAACAAACCTAACCAAAGATATCTATGATCTCTACAACAAAAATTTTAAACCCCTGAAGAATCAGGCTTCACTACTAAAAATATGAACTAGACCTTAGAGAATCAAGAAAAACAAATACCATATGTAAGTTTTTAGATGATTCACATTTGGCTTTTTTTCATGAACTGGAGTATATTCAGAAATATTTCATATTCAAAGTCATGTGTATTAGTGCTTATAGTAGCAGCTATGCTGGTCAATTAACAAGTGTAAAGTATAGGTATGAAGTGAAGCTATCTTGGAAGTGAACACATCTTCTGTTGTCTCTTCTTTTCACAGGACATGATGCCTTCCAGAATTCCATTCTAATCAGTGGGCCAGCTCCATCATCTTCTTTGACTTTATGAGCTGGAGGGCAAGTTCAGATGTCTTTCTTTGCCTTGGATGGCCTTATATGAACTAGTATTTTTGGAAGTACTTGATAATTACCTAGTGTCCTAAAAATGGATGTCAATATTGATATACTATTTTTATTTTATATGTATGAATGGTTTGCCTCCATGTATGTAAGTATACCTATGTCATGCAATGCCCATGGATGCCAGAAGAAGGCATTAGACCCCTTGGAACTGGAGTTACAGAAGGATGTTAACCACCATGTAGGTGCTGGGAAATGAGCCCAGGTTGCCTGCTAGAGCAACCAGTGCTCTTAACTACTGAGCCATGTTTTCAGCACTATTGTGCTATTCATAGTGGAAAATAGAAGCTTGTATTTAATTTATTAATTTAGGATAAAAACTTTCTTCTTATAATATTTTGTTCTTTTAAAGTTTCATATATTGTGTGATGTGTAGTGATTATATCCATCCACCAGTGAAACCGCCAGCAATCCCTAGGGCCCCTCACCCTGTTTGTTGCCCAGGTTTTTGTTGGTGGTAATAAGTAGTGCAGCCCATATTTGCATGGGTGTGTGTCCATAGTTATCTTCTTAGTTACTTTTCTTGTTGCTGTGACCAAATTACCTCACAAGAAGCAGCTTAAAGGAGGAAGGACTTATTTAGGCTTACACCTGGAGAGAATATAGTCCATCATCAGAGGAGGTCATGGCAGCACATGTGTCAGGCAACTGGTCATGTTGCCTCAAGAGTCAGGAAGCAGAGAGTGGTGGAAACCTGTGCTCCGCTTGCTTTCTGTTTTTATTCAGTCCAACAAGAGCCCAGTGCAGCAGACGGTGCTGCCTACATTTAGGGCTTCCCAACTCAATGCATCCACAAATTAGAAATGGAGAACCTCGCTCATGGACATGCCTAGAAGGTTATCTCCTAGGTATAAATCCTGTCAAGTTGCCAATCAATATTAGCTATTAGAAGTCTACCCCTTGTAAACGCAACACCTAAATATCTCACTTTTAAGCCAAAACCTTCTACTCCTTGTCCCCATGGATTCATGGCCAGTTTTTGTAACACAAAATTCAATCCCAACATCAAAAGTCCACAACATCTGTAATATCTATTTATACCATCATTCAAGATTTGAAAGGAAACTAGGGCGGGGCCATAAATGAACTCAAGACTTTTTCTTTTGATCTTTCCAGTTGACCTGCTGAGACACTTGTTGGTTTTCCACGTTTTAAAGCTCATTTTCCTAAAAAGTCCTTACCTAAAAGCCACTGAGCTAAGGAATGATTGTATTTCATGCATATGAACTTCTGGAGTGTGGTGGTTTCCTTGTCTGTTTGTAGAGGTCCCAACTTATGGAGATTTTGGTGGTTTTCCCAGATGTTGGCCCTGGGTTATTGGGACCATTTGCTACTGAAACACTCTGTACAACTGCAAACCAAGATCCATGAGGAAATTTATATTATTTTATGGTCAATAGCACCATTGTTGTTTTAGAAACGGGGTCTCACTTTGCAGGCCTAGTGGCCTGAAACGCATTGTGTAATCTCTCAGGCTGGTCTTGAGAGATCCTCCTGCTTCAGCCTGCTGAGAGCAGGGATTACACAAGGTAGGATCGCACCCAGGTTTCCCACACTCTCTTCATCTCAAAATACCAAACTCCATTCCTATTAAACAACAATTCTCCATTCCTCCTCTCCTCTCTTAGGTCTGCAGTAAACAACCATTATTCCATTTCCTTCTCTATAAATTTAATGGCTCTGGGGATCTTCAGTAGTGAAACCACACAAAGTATGTCTTTTTGTGACTGGCTTATTTTGTTTAGCATAATGTCTTCAAGATTCATTTGTGTGGCAGCATAAGACTATATATAATATATATATTCTCCTTCCTTTTAATGGATGAATAATATTTCAATCAACACCTCTTTTAACAGTGCAGGTCATTATGCACATGGAGTTCTTTCTGTTGCCATTTTGTCTCTATGTCATAACTTTTTGTCTTATTTTCTCTCTCATTGTTTTCCATTGTGCTTATGATTCTGTGGTGAAGAATTTTTAGTCTTTTATTTTTTTTTCTTTTTCTGGATATTCTGTAGATATTTTCCTTGTGGTTACTATGGGGACTCCGTATATTCTTCTAGAACAGTAGCTATTTTCAACAGATGCCAACCTCATGGCAAACCAGGCTTTGCACTGTAGAAGCCCTAATCCCCTCTGTATGTGACTGATGCCACAAATTACATTGTTATATAATATGGCCAATAGCATGAATTTATAATTTTTAATTCTTTTGCCTTCAAAACCCTATAGAGGCTAGGTTGGAGGGATAGCTCAGTGTTCAAGAGCACTGACTGCTCTTGCAGGGGACATTGCTTTCCAGCACGCACATGGTGGCTAACAACCGTCTGTAACTCCAGTTGCAGGGAATCCAATCCCTTCTTCTGATATCAGCTGGCATTGCTCATCATGGGTGCATTTACACACATGCAGGCAGCACACACAAAAATAAAATTAAATAAAAATTTAAGCCTTTAGAGGCATAAAACGTATGCAACAATTCTTTTTAGCCTGGCCCATGTGTTTATCTTTACAAAGGAACTTTTCTCATAGATTTTCATATGGCTACTCCTATTCTTGTTAGAATTAAGCAAAATTCAGTGTGCATAATCACCTAGTTAGGGCCAGAGAGGTGGTTCAGTTGGTAATGTTCTTGTTGTATAAGCATGAGGACCTGAGTTCAGTCCTCAGAATCCATGTAAGAGGCCAGCATAGCCATCCATGCATGCTTGCAATTCCAGTCAGGAAGACCCTAGGGGCCTACTAGGGACTCAGTGTAGCCAAATCTGCAAGCTGTACGCTAATGAAAGACCTGTCTCGAAAGACGAAGTGGGTGACATCCTGACAAAGAATATCCAAGACTGAGCTCTGGCCTCCAAACACATGTGCACATGTGTACACAGAGAACAAATATGTATATGCATACAATTAATTACCTAGCTAATATCATGCATGGAATAAGTGTGTAACAAAGGCTGATCACCTTTCTCAGAGAAGCTTAGTGAATGATAATGAATCATTATAAATGACTATGTGCTTTCTTCATCAGTGAGGCCTGACAGAAAGAAACAGACAGAAATTTTTGTCATGGGATTTCATTGGCCACATAATACCAATACGAGTAAAAATGAATTGAAACCACTCATGGCGGAGGCAGTACCAGGCACACCTCTTGGACCTCTCTCCCTTCTAAGTTCTAAGGCACTGGTGCTGGGTTTTATGCTTACCCTTCTTCAGGTCACTGAGGTTAGACTCAATTTTAGCAGATGTGGCTTTAAATAGTTTTCCTTCTCCTTCCACTGATTCAGGAAGTTCCACTCTGAATCAATGCCAAATGGGTTTGGTTTTCAGCTTGATTTGCTGTAACGGGTGGTGGAAGAGATGATTCATAAATCCCATCCTGACCTTGCTTACCTCATGTGCAAACGGCAGCAGGAGGGCTGTTGGACTCTGCAGCATGAGGCCATTAAAGAGATGCAAGGACTCTGTGAGGAAGTCCTCACTATGGGAAAAAAACACATTCATGGCAAAGGACTCAGGAAAATGCACAGTTCAAATTGCATGTGAATCTATGTGGGCTGTATTAACAGGAAAGAAAACATTTAGGGCATGCATTTAAAAATAAACAGAGACTATAAAATATTATAATCAAGTGCCAAATGTACATAAGATATTTGGTCCCACCAAAGCAACCACATGCAATAAGGAAGTTGGATTCACCTACTCTTAATTTAGTTCTTGTAAGATACAGAGATAATATGGCTGTGATGTCCAAAGGAGTCACAGTCTTGGAGTTAAAAGACTTTATCCCAGGAAACCCTTTTGAGTTTTACTTCATGCGTTCAGATGCACATTGGGTATGTTTTGTAGAACAAAATAATGGATACAATATTTGAAATTTTTATTCTAATCTTAGTTCTGAACCTGAGTACATAGCTCTAGGAAGCCAGGAACATTCTGTAGCCCCAAACTCTTCATATGTAAAGAGGGGGCTAGTGTTGATAATGGATATAAAAAATAAAAACAGAAGATATACTCTGTAAGTACCTAAGGCAAGGCCATGCTCTCTCAAGAGTCTAATCAAAGCATCTCTTGGGCAAATACTGAATTTTCATCACCCCAGTTATCTACACAGTTGTAAAATATAGGCAGTCACGTATCTTATATTCAATATTAAATACCCATCGGATAGAAATTTGACTTGAATGTCTTCATTTGTACAAAATACAAATACTATCTTGCCAATTAAGTAAGAGTGCTTGATTGTCATATTTAAATATTGAATATCATGACAATTTTTACATCTCCACAAAGAAAACAATCATCATTTTTCTCTCCAATGAATTGTTTCAACCTGGTGACTATATTGGTACACAAATCTAAAGTTAATATATGACAACAGTTTATTCAATTTAATTTCATGAAATGTCTCATTATCTATTTTTCTTAAGACTGCACCCAGGGCCTCATGCAAGGGTACAGGAGCCTGCATATGAATTCAGTGCAAGTATAACCGACCTGACCTTACTTCTAGATGTGAGTAGGTGCTCAAGATTCCTTGGAAGTCATCAGATCCATTAGTCTTTGGTCTTGACATTTATTCAGTCATTTATTGGTGTTTGTAATGCTGGGAATTGGACCAGAGCTTCATGCATGCCAGGCAAGTACTCCACCACCGAATTATACATGTAGCAAGTCTTTATATTTAATAATGGCACATTTCCAAATGTCCTTCTCCATTAGATATATTTGTACTTCAGCAGTTAAAGATAAATACATCTTCACCATTAACTTTATCACCTGATTTTTCTTCTACTGCAACATAGAAAGCAATGCTACCAGAAAATAAGGAAGTGAACAGGAATCTGTGTTAAGACTGGGATTGGAAACCCATTGAACACACTCACCAAATGACCAGACCTGGAGAGAATGACTCTCAAACCCAGTTTCCTGTCATCAGTGTGGTTGGTCTGTTATTTTGTTCACTGGTTTCCTACAGCCCTTAGTATTTTCCAGAGCTGAACTAGAGACATGGCACTAAAACTCAGAAAGAGTAGAGATAAGCAGGAAAGTTGAAATGAGGGAAACAGCAGGAGACTGAATTAAATCAAGTGGTTAACACTGTACGACAAATTTACTCCATCTTCGCAAACCCACCTCAAAGTGCCTTCACAGTGGGCTTTGTGTCGTTTACTTTTAGTAATCCCATGATAAGATCTTGATGGAAAAGAAGAAATCAAGTTCTATGGGGGGAGAAAGCTTTGCCTAAAATGACCCAGGGAGAAGGTAGATGAGCTCCAGGGCTTCAGGTTCTGAGTGCCCTGTGCTGGCCAAGTCACCATGGGTCCAATCTTTCCTCCAGCACTGTTTGGCAATGAGCCCTGGCCTTGCCCTCAGAGAGTTTCCAGCACAGTCTAGGGATGAATGAGGGGTATTTGAACTGAAGACGTTGTAAGTCTGGGTTGTATACCTGTGGTCAAGGAGAAAGGAAATTCTAGCTTACTGAGCAGAAGCCTAGCCCAGACATTGTGCGTGCATTGCTATGAAGCAAGTAATCGCTGCTTTCCAGATGCATGAACTGAACCCAATATTTTTGTGTGTTTCAGTCACTTCTTGTTATCCTCAGACCAACCAAGTGAGCCGGATAAGTGGGAAATTCAGCCAGACACCAGTGCACACATGAATATTGCTGACTGCTTTCTTGCTGCATGAAACTCTGGTCTGTAGGTCTGGATTTGACCTTGATTTTGACACTTGCATGATAAAATCACGTAAGTGTGGTCTTTGTGCATGTATATAAATATATGTATTTGTGTTTATCACACACACAACACATGTATAGTAGACACAGATAAATTACATACAATTTCCATTTGTGAACCATACACAAAATATTAGATATTAGGAAAAACCGACCTTAGATACAATCCTATACCTCTTTCTTATTTAATTTCTTCACTTATGAAGTGGTCGTCATTGTACTGACATTTTAGCTTGTGTTGTTCAGAATCAGCTCGATGTCATACGCCTAATACATATCTGGAAAGCAGCAAAGCTCCAATATTTATTTTTTCCTTCTGGGAACCTGCAGGACCAAGGTTGAATATGTCTTGGTGGCATCAATTTGCACTGTGAAAGACATACAGTCCCTGAAGCATAGGCATACACTGTCCTGACATTATCCATGCAATTCTGCAACTGTTCACTACCAAACAAACCACAGTGAGGAGAATGGTGTACACCCTTTTTACAGAAGTTGGTTGTTATAGTAACAACAAAGAGGACGAACACAGTGTTGACACATCCCCTTGTCATAGACGGTTGAGATTCATATAAGCTACAAAGATTGTGCTAAGTCCCAAAGCATCAATTCAGGACTCAGAACAAGCTGCTTTGATTCCACTTTTGACTTACTGTCCATGACAGAACTCATCACAGCACACCAAAGACATTGAATCAAGAGACACGTGCTAGTTAGAAAAGCTTTGTGATGGGCTGGGGAGATGGCTTAGTCAGTGAATGCTTTATTTATTTTTTTTATTAATTTTATTTATTTCTGTATGTGTATGAATGTACTGTCTGCATGCAAGTCTGTGCACCCGTGTCGTGCAATGCCGCGGAGTTCAGAAGAGGGTCTCGGATTCCCCTGGAACTGGAGTTCTCCTGGAATTGGAGCTTCAGACGGTTCTCAGCCACCATGTGGGTGCTGGGGATCGAACCCGGGTCCTCTGTAAGAGCGGTCGGCGCTCTTAACCGCTAGGCCATCTCTCCAGCCCCTCAGTGAATGCTTTATAAGCATGATGACCTGAGTTTGATGCTCAGAATCCATGAGAAATAAAAAGCCAAATCTATGGTGTATGATTATAATCTAAGCACTGGAAAAGCAGAGACGACCTGATCTCCAAGGCTTGCTGTCCAGTTCTAGACTACACGATGAGCTCCAGGCCAGTGAGAGAATTTGCCTCAAAAATATATGATTTAGATAGGGCCTAAGAGAAGATACTGAAGGTTATCCTCTGGCTAACATCTACATACACAGAAACAAAACAAACACACGCACACCCCATATGCATAGAAAATTTACAAGATCTTAACCTATCCTGAAACTGTAAAGAAAATGTCCGGGAGCTGGATGTGGCAGTGTAGGCCTTTAGTCCCAGCAGAGGCAGGTGGAGCTCTGTGAGTTCAAGGCCAGCATGGTCTACATAGTGAGTTCCAGGCCAGCTGCTTGAGAACCTCTTTCCTGTGAGAGTAGAAGGGCACATGAAGGTCAGGGAGAGTTGCCTCTGCCAAAGAACCATCACTATTTCTCTTCAGAACAAAACAAGAATGATATCTGTCACTGCCGTTATTCTTTCCGATATGGTTAGTAGGAAGAGTTGATAAGGATGAGTTGGCAACATTTTATTAAGAACAAGAAACCCCAAGCCACAGCAATATGGAGGTTTTGAGCTGTGTGGGACATTGAAAATCATATATTGAAAGTGAAAATAAAACACAAGCAACACAATGTGAAAAAAAAGGCTTCAATCCCTAAATCCAAGTGTTATTTCCCTCTCACCTAACTCCTTAAAATTCAGAGCATGCGCTGCTATATTCTGTGTCTGTTGCTACATGCTGATGTCTCTACAAAATGATATTTCTTAACATGCTTCCCCAATGCATACTCACCACCTATCAAATTCATATTTAAAACCCAAATCATGCATCTCTGCCTGATAATGGCTTTTTAAACCTTGCTATAAGTACTCTCCTTTGACCCAATACATGTGTGCTCCATTACATGGATCCCAGTCTCTAAAGGACTTTATATTACAATATCCAAAAAGGATGAGGAAATACTCTTACTGGGTGTGATAGCCCAGGACAGACCATGTAGCTCCTCAGGAGAAAAATATATAATAGAATAAATGAATATAAGCGTTATTGATGGCTTGTTGCTTCAACCATCCTCCCTTTATGACTGATATGTAGGTATGTTGCAATGGCACGTTTTCCAAGACCCTAGGCTTAGTTACAATGCTAAGTAGTAATACTGTGAGTACAATCTAAAGATTTTGATTTCCTTTCATCTAAGTCAGCAGGATCTTCCTCTAGCTCTCCAGTTCAATAAACAGAAGAATCCATTTTCTAGGCAACTTAGTAACAGACTTAGTAGTGAGGGCTTTGGGAATTTCCCACCTGCTAAATAACAGCAGTCCTAGTATATCCAGGGCTGTGGTCACTGAGAGGTAATTCTCTGGCTGCAGATAATAGCTATGTATTTACTCAGCTGTTAGTGGACCCAGCAGCTGGGAATGAGCTCCCTAGCTAGCTATAGGCAAACTACCAGGGACTCATACATCTAGCATTAAAATGTAAGCACTTGGCAGGGCATCTGGTCTTACTTTCCTAGGTTATGATTGGGTGCTCGGGGAGACATGGTTGTTGGGAGAGCAGCTGGAATATTTAAGATGTCAAATAGGAGGCTCAGAAGTCTTAGAACTTCAGCACGGTTTCCTTTATGTGGTCAGTGGGGTTTCTGGGTAGAATGAAGATGTATTCAGAATCTCTGATGCTCTGTAGGTTGAGCTCACCTTGAACTTACACCTGACATAGTTTATTTGCTATTTCAGTACAAGATATTTTTGGGGGGTGGGATCAGCATGATAACTTTGGGGGTGGTCAACATCTATGAAAACACTGAGGAGGCAGAGAAGCTGCCTGGTATGGTAGAGATGGGAACAGGGGTGATCATGGATTTCCTGTTATTTGAAAAAAATCTAAAATTCCATGGACATTTGTGGGCCTGAATTGATATCTCATTTGGCTGGAGCATTAAGGGAGCTGACTTTTTGCCTCATAACCTGCAAAGGCCAGGGGTTTAAGGCCAGCCCTCCCCAACCCTTGCTTGCCAGTTGATAAGACCAGCCCTGCAGGGGATTGAGGATTCGGGCAAAGGGCATTCCTGCATTATCTAAAGAGCACATCTTGGTTTCTAAAACCAACTGGAGCCTCTGGCAACTTGAATAAACACAGACTGAGGATTTCCTGTGCACCCCTCCCACCCTCCATTCTCACCAGAAGCCCTCCAAATGTCAGTATATAAGACCTCAACCTCCTGCAAATAAACGAGTTTTGGTCTCTTGTGGCCAACTCCCAGGTCTTTTGACATGTGGAGTTTACTTGCCTCCTAGCCCTTTTCTTCCTTTCCTCCCTGCATGCTGCTTGGCGTTCCAGTGAAATGGCTTTATGCTTTCACGGGAGGCTGGCTCTGGTGTCTCTTGGGACACGGGAACCTGGACTCACTCATCTGGATGCCTGGGAACCCCATTGCCTCACAGAGAATCATTTCTTTATGTATGAAACTGTGATAGTTTCTCAAGCAGGAACAAGAGAGGACATGGACACATCTGATGCTGATGGTTTCTCTACCAAGGACTACGGAGGATGGGTCTGATGCTGATGGTATCTTCCATAAGGACAATGGAGGATGATCTGATGCTGAGAATCTTGTCAGTTGGCAAGGAAATCATGCTAGAGGTTGACTGACTCTGCTGGCACCACAAGAATTGCTGTATATTCTCAATTTCATTTTACCTACATATTTGACTAAAACCATGTTTCTCAGGAAGTTCAATGTACTACATAAATTATGCCTCATTTTTCTTATGTAGATCATTATTGGGCATGATGTAAGAAATCCCTCTGTAAGTGTAGTCTTAGTGGTGCATTCCTATAACCTCAGCACTTAAGAGACTGAGCCAAGGGGATGGTGAATTTGAGGCTAGTCTGGGTTATGTACAGAGATGCTATCTCAAAAAAATAGACATCCTTTCAATAAATGTAACTTTGCACTTTCTAAATATCACATTATTTCTTTTTTACAAAAAAAATAAGAGCTTAAACTTTGGCCTTTCTTTTCCCTTCCTGAAAAGCTTGAAAGTGCTTATTTATACTTGGTCTCATCATAAATCTCTAAAATATCACTTAGTACTAGTTGCACCTCAGAGCTTTTGGGAGTTCATTGTATCATGACTTACTGGGAAGGTGGCGGAGATGACAACTTGTGACATGTCTGGTGTTTTGGTGTTTTACATCTAACATGTCAATGTGTAGGAGACGGTAGGCACAGAGCAAGAGACAGTTGACAAGAAGTAGAGCATCATTCCATCTGATGGTAGACCAACCTATGCTCTCCTCTACTTTACCCCTCCCCTCCCCATAGATTCCTCATAGTTCCCCAGTTATGACTGGCTGTTCAAGCTTTGACTTTCAATTTTCTTTGTTTTTTTTCTTTCTTAAATTTTTATTGAGCTTTTGTACATTTCATGCAAAATTTCTTAATCCAAATTAGACCCCTTTCCCCATTCATGCCTGTCCCCTACCAGACCTCATGCATTCTGCCATAGGTGTTAAGTCCTGACTTGCATCTTTTTTGCAGTCTTTTATAACTTTTTCAATGCAGAAGTTTACTGTTTTAGTCAGTTCTTTGAACAAACCTTTTTTGTTTTTGTTTTTCCCTAGAATGTACATCTATACACTGCACACATATAACAAATATACAAAGCCTGAAAATAAACTATAGGTTCATTGCAAAACACATTTAGGGATTCACAGTTTAAAAGTAAACTTGCGGGGAACCGGGGTCGCAGGGGAGACGCCATAACGCGCCAGGGCAGCAGGATCGAAAGGTTATTCCTGGACAAACTGTCAGCCCATGAAAGGAAACAGCCAGAATTGACCAGAGTCCAAGTCAACAGCTCCAGAGAGAGTGGACTGTTTTACCTCTCATCCACCTGTGCCCCTTTTCTAAGCCTAGGGAACAACCTGCGGAAGAGGGGGCNAGCTTGCATGGTGCTCTCCACAGCTGTGAGAGCTAGCCAGCCTTCAGAGGTGGTGGCTTCTATGTCAGATCCAGCTCCATTCCTCAAGATCCAGTCTCCAAAGCACATCCTGTTTTCAGCAATAAGGTCTTACCTTCAGGTAAAGAGTAAGCAATCAAGGGCTGTTGCCATAGCCTGTGTGATTTGGGGAGTCTCATGGACTACCCTGGCCAGCAGCTCTAAGGAAGATTTCTCCTGTCTGGTGCCTTCATCTTTGCATATGTATTCTTGTACAGGCATTGTGCATGTATTTTGTCAACAGACTGTAGACTAATACAATTCTCTCAGGTTAATTTTGCCCTAGCAAGGCATTATTGATCTCCTTTCTCTCCCTTTACCTGCCTAGCTCTCCCTCCATGTCTTCTCTATGCCTTCTCCATTTAAAGTATCCCCAGTTCTCCCTTGATACTGCTAGCCTCCTATGACACTATTTCTCTTGGGCTTCTCCCCCCACCCCTTATCCTCCCCTTTCCTTCTATAACCCTTCCACTCCCCTCCCATTTAGATAGCCTGATTTATCCATTCCTCCCTTAGCAACACCTTCTACCTCAGATTCCCTCCTTCCCTTTATCTTCCTGGTTCCTGCAGTTGCATCATGGTATACACTTACATACATGGATTTGGTGGTAGGATCCACAAATGAGCAACAACGTATGTCATTTGTTTTCCTGAGGCTGTGTTACTTCACTTAGCATAATGGCTTCTAGCTCCATCCATTTACCTGAAAATTTCATGATGTCATCTTTCTTTACTGCTGCATAGAACTCCATTGTGTAAGTGCACCACGTTTTCATTATCCACTCATCAGTTGAGGGACACTTAGGCTGCTTCCAGCTCTTCACTATTCTGAAAAGAGCAGCAATAAACATGGATGTGCACGTATCTCTACAGCAGAATGAATCCTTTGGTTATAGACCCAGGATTGGTATGACTGGTTCAAATGGCAGGTTCATTTTTAGCCTTTTAAGAGTTTTCCACACTGCTTTCCATAGGGTTTTCATGAGTTTGCCTTCCCACCAGCAGTGAATGAGTGTGCCCCTTTCCCTACAACCTCTCCAGCATTTGGTATCATTTGTTTTCTTGATGCTAACCAGTGTAACATGGAATCTTAAAGTGGTTTTAATTTGTATTTCCTTAATTACTAATGATGACGAACACTTTTAAAGATGTTTCTCAGCCACCTTTACTTCTCTTGAGAAGTTTCTTCAGATCTTTAGCCCATTTTTTAATTTGGTCATTTGTTTACTTGGTCTTTTATTTTTTGAGAAATTTATATACTCTGGATGTTAAACCTCTGTCAGATGTGTCTGGTGAAGATTTCCTCCCACTCTGTGGGTTTTCTCTTGACTTGTTTGATTGTTTCTTTTGCCGTACAGAAGCTTTTTGGTTTAATGAGGTCCCACTTGTTGATTGTTGACTTTATTTCCCGCATATCTACTGTCTGATTTAGAAAGTCTTTTCCTACACCTATATCTTATAGGTTACTGCCAATGTTTTCTTCTAACATTTTTGGAGTTTCAGGTTTCATATTGAGGTTTTTGATCCATTTAGAGTTGACTTTTGTACAAGGTGAACCATAGGAGTTTGGTTTTATTCTTCTACAAGCTGTGATCCAGTTTTGCCAGCAACATTTGCTGAAGATGCTGCCTTTCCTCCATTGAGTATTCTTGGACTCTTGCTCAAATATCTGGTGGCTAAAATTGCATGCACTCAAGTTTAGGTCTTCAGTTTTGTTCCATTGATCTATGGGTCTATCTTTGTGCCAGTACCATGCTGTTTTTATGACTACAGCTCTGTAATATAGTTGGAATTCTGGTATGGTAATCCCCCTTACATTACTCTTTGTTCTCAAGGTTACTTTGGCTATTTGATGTCTTTTGTGTTTCCATATGAATTTTAGGATTTTTTTCTCCTAATTCTGTGAAGAAAGTCATGGTGATTTTTTTTTTTTTTGGATTGCATAGAATCTATATATTACTTTGGGTAGGATGGTCATTTTTATTATATTAATTTTTCCAATCCATAAGCATGGGAAATACATCCATCTTTTGGTGTCTTCTTCAATCTCCTTCTTCAGAGATTTAAAACTCGGGAGACACCATTAAAAGGCCAAACCTATGCATCATAGGTATAGGAGAAGGAGAAGAATCTCAGGATAATGGTATTGAACAGATTTTCAACAGGATTGTAGAAAAAAATTTCCACAAACTAAGAAAAGACAAATACAAGAAGCACATAGAACACCAAATGGACAGGACAAGAAAAGAATGCCCCATGCCATATCATATCTAGTAAAAACAGTAGATGCTCAAAACAAAGAGAGAATACTGAAAGTTGCAAAAGAAAAACAAGTCATATATAAAGGAAAACCCATTAGAATTACAGCTGACTTTTCAATGCAAATGATAAAAGCCAGAAGAGCCTGGACCAAAGTATTCCCAATTCTAAATGGCTGTATGCCAATCCAGAATACTTTATCCAGCAAAAATGTCTATTATAGTTGAAGGAGAAAGAAAAAAATCTTTCATGACATAAATAGGCTGAAAGAATTCAAATCTTCAGAGAATATATGAAGCCATACAAAAAGTGGAAGAAAGGAATGACTATACTCAGTGGCAACAGAAAGTAGTTAATGAAGGTGTAACTGTGAAAATACAAACCTAGACCAAAGATGCAAACAGAAACTAAAATTATGGGAAGCAATATACATCTCTCTCAATAAGAACTTTAAACATTAATGGACTGAACTCCCTAATAAAGAGACACAGACTAGGAAAATGGATTAAGAAACAAAATCTATCTTTTTGTTCTCTGCAAGAAACACATCTCCCCTTCAAGGACAGCCACTGCCTTAAGGTAAAGAGTGAAAAAAATATTCCAAACAAATTGTACTAAGAAGCAAGCAGGAGTTGAAATTCTAATATCAGAACAAAATAGACTTCAAACTAAAACTAACCAAAAGAGATGAATAGGGTCACTTCATTCTTATCAAAGGAACAATTAACCAGGATATCACAATCATGAATATATACACACCAATTTTCCTTTGTACTCATAATTCTCCAGCCTGTCTCACTCCTTATTCCTCAACAGAGATCATTTACATTGGTTGAATGCCCTCTTCACTCACTGTCTGCTCTCTGCCAGTCCATGCTTCTTTCGTGTGTGTGTGTGTGTGTGTGTGTGTGTGTGTGCAGATAGGTATGTATGCTCATGTGTGCAAGGATACTATGTGTGCATACATGTATATGGAGTCCAGTGGTCAATACCTGGTGTCATTCTTCTGGAACTTTTCACCTGGTTTTCTGAGACAGTGTTTCTCAGTAAACCTGGAGTTCACTAATTTTTCTAGGCAGGCTTGCCAGTGAGCCCTAGGGATGCACCCATCTCCCCAGTGTTGCCATTACAAGTGCACACTGCCACACCTGACTTCTTGTGTGGCACTGGGCTTGGAGCTCTGGTCCTCATGTTTCCATAGCAAACATTTTATTGGCTGACTTCTCCCAGTATCCAAGCATGCTTTTAAATCGTTACAATATTGACCTCAGTCTTTTAAAATAACTTTCTTTAAAAAACATTAGTACAGTGTGCACATGATATATGGACACACATGCCATGGTGCACATGTGAATGTCAGAAGACAATTCCGTGGAGTCAGTTCTCCCTTTCCATTTTTAATGGGCTCCAGGGATCAAACTCGTGCCACCGGCTTGCATGACAAGTGCTCGTAAGACCTGCTGAAGCATCTTGTCAGCTCTCTGATTATATATTTAGCAAGCCTGTCCCCACAGATAGGATACTCTTCTAATGAAAGCATGATAAAGAAACATCTTAGAAATAAGATATAAACATAAAAACCAGAAAGGATACAGGTGCTTGATATGATTGCAAGTCTGTTTCTGGAATGCTTCCAGCTCGCAGCTCCACCTGCCACATCAGTCTGTTCCCCTTCTCTTTGTTCATTCATGTGCTGTTCTGAACATACACCTATTACATAGTCAGCACTGTGGAAGGCACAGATGATAAAATGTAGTGCTGAATGAGGCACGTTCCTCATGCTTGTGAAGTTTGCTGTACAGTAAGGAAGCAGCAGAGCAGACTTTCATTTTGAAAGGACTGCTCTGACAGACTATAAGGCTGCACAGGGGAGGAAATCCTGCCACCAGGAAAGCCCATTAAAAAGTAGCTGCAATAATTCAGCAAGGGTGATGATGAAAGAAAAGGAGAGGAGTTAGACATGGAGAAAATCTTGATGGATCACACTGGGGACAGTTAGTCTATGAAATATCTACGTGAGCTAGGAACTGTGCTGTGTTTAACACACACTCTCACCTTCCAACTTTATAAAAGACTTTATAGAAGGTTTCAGCCTCCTTTATAAAGGCAGATAAAGAAATCAAAAGATCCATCTCGTGCCAGAGGGTGCAAAGGTATCATAAGCATCAAAGCCTGGGTGTAATGTCAGGTGTGACTGTCCCCAATACCCAAGCTCTTAAGCAGCACTTGGCCTGTATGATCAAGAGGGGAGGATCACAGGGGACTGCTGCTCTGTGCCACCCATATTCACTGAACCCTGGCTCGTGACTGCTTGGATTTTGTGTAGGTATGTAAGTCCAGGCAATGACTTAGGTCTTTCCTGTGGCTTTAGATTCCCTTTGCTACCATCTCTTCCTCTTCTGAAAAAAGACTCTCAGCCTTCTGAGAGGAGCTGGTCATTGATCCTACAGGGATGAAAGCTACAGCAACTCACACACTGGCATCTCCCAGTGGAGATATGACAGTGTCCCAGAGTTGAGTCGCCCACAGAGGAAGAGGACATAGTTATTTCCCTGCAAAGAAGAAACTTTTATACATATTAGAAATTAGCTGGGTATGATAAATGTATCCCGTGAGCTTTTTTAAAAAGATATTTTAAATTTTTATTTATTTTTGTATATGTACGAATGTACTGTCTGCATGCAGGTCTGTGCACCCATGTCCTGCGATGCTGCAGAGGTCAGAAGAGGGTGTTGGATTCCCCTGGAACTGGAGTTAAAGACAGTTCTCAGCCGCCATGTGGGTGCTGGGGATTGAACCCGGGTCCTCTGCAAGAGCATTTGGCACTCTTAACTGCTAGGCCATCTCTCCAGCCCCCCGTGAGCTTTTTAAAGAAACAACTAAACCCACATGGTCTTCCAGTTCAGTTTTTACTGACATAGGAGATGCCACATTGTCTACTGCCTTGGCAAACTCTTAACATGAGCAGATTTTTAATCTTAGTAATCATAAGAGATGCAAAATGGCTTGTCATTGTGGTTTTAATTACATGTGCCTGATGGTACACGATGCTGAGCAGCTGTTCATGTGTACATACCCCTGTGCTTTCCTTGGGACTGTCTGTTCAAGTACTTGATCATATTTTTGAAATTAAGCCTTTGGATTTCTTAGTTTTGATTTATAAGCATTTTAGAAAATATAATATATTCTGGATTAAACAGCTTTATCAGATGCATGTTTTGAAAATCGTTTGTCCCACTCTATGTCTTGTCTGTTCATTTTCCTAACAATGTCTTTCAAAGAGCAGATCTTTTAAATTTCAATAGTTTAGTTTATGATTTTTTTTTCCCTTTAGGGCTTGCAATGATTTTTATTGTCGATTTGACTGGATTTGGAGTAACCCAGGAGACACATCTGAGAATATGTCTATGAGGGTGTTAGAAGTTTAACTGAGGGGAGCGTGTGATTGGCACCATTTCAGGGCTGGGGTCTAGACTGAAGAAGCAAGAGAAAGGGTGTTGAGCAGCCACACCCATCACTCTCTGCTTCCTGATACAAATGCACTGTGACCAGCCACCTCACACTCCTGCCACCCCAACTATTACTTCTTCCCCACCATGAGGAACTGCTTCATCAAACCAGCCCCAAATAAACTTTCCCTGCCTTAAGTTGGTATTTTGTCACAGTGGTGAGAAAATTTCTAACACAATGAGCTTGCTTTAAGTGTTTTATTTAAGACATTTTGCCTAATGTTAGGTAATAAATATTAATTACCATGTTTTGTTCTAGAACCTTTACAGTCTTCAGAAATATCAAACTGGTTGAGGTTTTAAAAAATATTTTCATTGATTTTAAAATTTCATACAATGTATTTTGATCCTACTCAAAACCCTACCCCATCTCCACCCCAGCTTTAACTTCTCTCCGCACATTTCGTGTCCATTATTATTATTAATCATTTGTCTTTTGATAAGGCCTTGAGTCTAGTTTGTGTTTCTTAGGTGCTCTTGTGTGTATAGTCTTGTCACCTACCAGATATTACATCATTAAGAAAAATTACTCTCCCTGTCCTAGTATCTATCAATGGCCAATATATCCTCATCTGGGGCTGGTGCTTCTGGCCAACATCTCCCCATATGTTGGGTGTTTGTCAGTCTTGGGTTCACAGATAGTGTGCATGCTGTCATAGATGCTGTTGGTTCATATGTGCAATTACCCTGTGATGTCCATGCAACACAAGTTCTTTGTACTCATCTATTACCTATGTCTCTTAAAATATTTCTGCCCTCTTCCACAATGATCCCTTAGCCTTGGGAGGAGTGGGTATCATACAGGTGTCCCATGTAGGGCTGAGCTCCTCAGACTCTTATTCCCTGCATGCTAACTAGTTGTAGGTCTCTGTGTTAATTACCATATGCTGCAAGAAGAAGCTTCCCTGATGAGAGTTGAGAGATGCACTAATATATGGGTGTAAATAATGGTAGGTTCTCCTCTATCACCTGTCTACAGTGCCAGGTGTGGACTCCCTACTGTGACCTGGGCCTGAAATCCAATCAGAATGTGGTTGGTTACACTTACAACATTCATGCTGCTATTGCCTGGTTTAAGTTTGGGACTCATTTTTATATGCTATGCAAAGTAAAGACCAAAGTTCATTTTCCAAATATGAGTGTGTAACTGTCAAGCACTCTTCCCTGGAAAGGGCTGTCCTTTATCTGCTGACTTGTCTGGATGTTTCCAAAGCCCAATTATCCATACTCATGTGGGCTTATAGCTAGACTCTATAAGTCTATCTCTAGACTCTGTTGGTCTATCTCTAGATTCTATAGGTCTATCTCTAGACTCTGTGTTCTGATATGATTACTTCATATTCTTTCAACACTGTAGATCATTAAGTGTGGAAATCAAACACTATTAATGATCTAGCTGCGTTCTTCTCTTCTACCTCTTTGGCTATTCTGAGGCCTTTGCTTTTCCAGAAGAATTAAAGAATAAGAATATCAAGGTTTTCTTGTTGAAATTGATATAAAAATAGCATTTGTGGAGATTTTTTATCTTAATATTTAGTCTTCTGAACTTTGACTAGCTTGAATCCTTGTATTTATTTATGTATTTTTTTAATTCCTTACAATACGAGTTTATAGTCTGAGTGTAGATGTATGGAACACCTCCTTCCAGCGTAATCCTTTAGCATGCCATAGTTTTGATGTTTTGGAAAATGTTATTATTACTTTAATGGACAATTTTATTAACCAGATTTCAGGATGAAAAGATTTCAGGATGACAACACTTCAGAAAATTGAAGATGAATTTCCAAACATGATTTCAAGGTATATAGCTGGAAGAAAGTATAGGAATTATATATATTATATATTATATTATATAATTATAATAATATATATTTCACAGGGAAACTTGTAATGGTCATCTTTCAGTAACTATGGAGGTTTGCAACAGGACCCCACAGATATAAAGATCCACTGATTCTCAAGTCCATTTTATACAATATTGCAGTTTTGCATACAGCTTAAGCACCCTGTCCTAGACTCTTTAAATCATTGATAGATCATTTAAAATACAGTAAGATAACCAAGTCCTTGGAAGCAAAGGAAATTTTGAGTCTAGAGTGAAAGATGGAAACACAGGAGAAACTCAAATTGGAGAATCATTTTACTGTTTAAGTGATTATATAGGCGAGATGAACATTTTCATCATATCACAGTTGTACCTGTCCATCGGTGTCTTTGCCAATAGACTGTGCATCTCTGAGGGTGGCATCCTGTCTAGCCTTCTGATTTTAAACTCTAAGAAGCAGAGTTGATACAGAGCAAGTGTCTCATTCATGCTTGTTGGATTTATGTCTCAGGGTCCTGGTCCTCATTTTGTCAGCTCTAAACCCTAAATAGAGGACTTCAGCCCTTCACAGTGGAAAAATTTAAACACAAGCAAACAAATGCCCAGTTGGTACCTTTCTTAAGACAAAGAAGTCATCATCAATGAATGGTAACTTCAGTGAACTAATTTTGTATATGATTGATATTGTAAATGGCACCAGTAGTTGGCATGTCCAGAGTTACCAAATGTTTTCTATTTATTTGCTTATCTGGGCTTATAATATTAGGACACAGGCCTTCGTATTAGCCTTATTTAATTATGTGGAAATGGTTCTGGGGAGACGGAGTATTTGACTCATGGTCACAGTGCTCTCACTGGTAAAATCTGAGCTAGTCTGCAGGCAGACCATATTAATAGGTATATTGCATTATACCAGTTGTGTAGTTTGTGTTCAGATCAGCAGTACTTTAGATAGCCCTCTGTTCCTAGTCATTGTTTCATCTGCCATCATTCTGCACATAGGGAAACTGTTAATGGTCTGAGATATAGATTATGTGCTTCATTGCTGACTGAAGACAATTCAGGAGATGGCTATGTCTGACAGGTATATACTGACATGTGTAATTTTCCACAAATTATTTTTCTCAGCTATAGTATGCATTAAAAATTAAGTCCTCTGGATTTAGTGATGAATAACACATCAGTTCCTTCCTGCTTCTTTATATAAGTTTGGCAGTTTAAATATATATAATGTAATTATCTGATCAATAAACAAATGCTTTTTGAAAAATTGAACTTAATGCATTTTAATATTCTATGGGCATGGGTTTTAGAACAATGTAATTCTTGGCAAAGACAATGATTTTCAGATTTAGAATTGTTTTATAGACTGGAGTGGAAAGCCTTGCATTGCTCACCATACCCCATTTGGATCCTATTACTATTCAAGTAAAAAATGTTGGTTGAATGTTACCAACTATGAAAAAATACATCTGCCCAGCACTTGGGAGATAGAGGTAGGCAGATCTCTGTGAGTTCAAGGCCAGCCCGGTCTACAGAGTGAGCTCCAGGACAGCTGGGGCTACAAGGAAAAAAAAAAAAAAAAAAAAAAAAAAGGGAAAAAAATACAACTGGAAATTTGTGGAACAAGTTAAAAGCAAATTAAAGGATCCTGACCTCTTATGATTAGCTAGTTTGGCATCCTGGGATTCTCTCAGACTTGAGTGTGTTCTAGTGAGCAGAAAGGTGGCAGACAGAGAGCCATCTCTGAGGCTGTGTGTGTTCTCTTGTCTTCTCTGCCACCTTGCTGCAGGAACTCTTTGTGGAAGGACTGATGAGAAGCTTAGACAAGTTATCTGAAAGTTTCTCTTCTTCAAAAGGAGTATTGTATGGGCAGTGAGTCTTGATGCAGGATCCATTTCTGATTACAGTAGAATGAGCATGATTTCAATGCAGACACAAAGGCAACCAGTTCCTGGAACTGTTCTCTAGTGGTGACACAAGGAATGGCAGGAAACAATTTCCTGGAGGGAAGATGTAGTAACTAAAAGATAGAGGGAGAAATCTGTTTCACTTTTAATCTCTCCCCAGGCAAGCCCATGCTCAGATATTGGGACACACATGCTATGTTGCATTTGAAGGGGTAAAGTTCTTATTAGACAGTAATGACTAATCTGAAACACTAGAGGAGCAAATAATATAATTTTAGTTTTGAAGTGACCTTACACAGTCTTCAGCTCCAACCATTCATTTTTATTGATGAAAAAGCTTAGGCCCCAGTGGTCAAAGTTCCATTTAGATGGTGGGGATGCCAGGCATAAATTTTTGTTTCTTGGGATGCTATTGATAAGCTCAATATGCAACCAAATTCAGTGTCCTTTGATTATGAGTCAGAAATACATTTGTAATTTCCTGAAAAATGTTAAAACATGTCTCTCTCCTCATCTCTCTGTTTCCGGCTGGCAGGGAAAAGTAGAGGACACACTCTTGTTCTTCCAGACGCAGTTTACTCAGGCAACTCATACATCAACTCTCTTCTCTCCTTCCAGTGTCCCCCTACTCATATCCCCTCTCTCAACCCCGCCTCCTGCAAGGGCGCGAGCACCGCGGCAGTCTCTAATTGGTCTGTAAGCGGTATGCACAATATATGGAAGTCAGCGGACATGCTAATGAGGGTTCAGGTTTGGAGTTCTCTTATTGGCTGGGGAATGAGCTGGGCAGTCAGGCGACAATCAGGCGATAAGACCTGGTCAGGGTCCAAAGCGCCATTTTGGCCAACGCCCGCTCTCCACATCTCCCCCTTTCTTTTATAATATGGCAGAGAGAATGCCTGTCTTAGGTTGCCCCTGCAGAGGTATTCCTTACCCATCATGGGGTTAAACAAACAGCATAGGTTTGTTCCCTGTCTTAGGTTGGTAATACATGCAGCGGGTCTTACCCATCTTTGACTACTTCTCTAGCATGCCAAGCCAAACTTGAGGTGAACTGCCCAGTTCAATAGCGGCAAGAGCCTGCACGAAGAACGCTCTTTCTCTGCGCTGATTGTTCCGCATTCGCATCAGACACCACAGACACAATGACCCGCGCAGGATTATACTGCAACCCAAACCCGCTATTCCAGCCCACTGCTGTAGGTGAGACACCGCCTTCGACATCCAAGAGATAAAACCCTCCGACATGAACAAGTCTACTCGTGTAGAATCGATGTGCACGATGGATGAGCGGAGTTCTTCCAATAGAGAGTCGAGTTCACCGGACCAGTTTCTTGTTAAATGATATGAGAGACTGCGTGATAGATTAGCTGCATGGCTCAGATTCTGAAAAGGTACAGAGGTAATGTAGAGCCCAGAATGTCTCCATTCACTCCCCAACTGTGCTATCTGTATAAGCACGTCGAGCTGATCCTGCACAAAATCAACCCTTTAATTGAGTGACAAAAAGGCGGGGGAATACTTGCGCTGATTGGGTGACCGGGATAGGTTTAGCGAACACTGTCATCAGCCCCCAACGAAGCTCTTCCGTCATCGCCATGGGCCATGGCACCATCATCACGAGTATCCCACACTTCCACATCTTGAACCACTCGGGTGAAAGGAGCATTAAAGGTCTGAAACACTGTTATGACTATAGAGGGGACAGTGACAGCAAATCTTACCGTGTCTTGAGAGTGAAGGGGAATGGAAAAGAAGCAATCTTTTATCTATAATTATAATGGGCCAGCGTCTTGGAATTGCTGAGGGCAGAGGAAGCCCCCGCTGCACGGGCCCCATAATTACCATTTGTTTAAGCACCCTCGCCGCCCCATTCCCATCTGCCCTTTTGTCATTTGCGTGACTGCAGCCGCTAGGCCAGAATTGGTAAGAGGGCCGCCAAATTCCCGACAGACCTTCATCCACACTTCAAAGCCTTTATTTTTGTAAGGGTTTATTGCCTGCCTACACTCCTTTGTACATTGTTCAAATACCAATTGTTTAACAAGCGGCATGGCAGTGTCAGGGTCACCAAATACTTTTCCTGCTGCCTCCACCATTCTTGCCACAAATTTTTTTAATGATTTTAAAATCGAGTGGCTCATGATAACGGTTATCGTCCTGTTGGTTTTGGAAGACCGGAAAACATAGGGCTGGATTTTGAGCGGCTACCTCCCTCCAGCACTCCGGATGAAACGAAGTGCCAGGTACCGCAAAAGGCGGAGGGGGCCCCGGGGCCGTCGGCTGTAGCGGAGGTCCCGGGCCTGCCGGCTGTATGTTAACCTTCACTTGCTCCATGCTTTCTACCAAACTCTCCAACTCATCAGCTGACATATCCTGCTCTTCATCCTCAACCCCCTTGGGTGGCGCCTGTTCCTCTTTTAGCTGCTGTAGAAGTTTTTCCCCTTTTTTTATTTCTGTTGTGCAGCTCCCTTCATCACCCAAGCAATTTCTTATTAATTTCCAAATCGGAATTACACCTCTCTGCAGAATTCCTTGTTCCTCAGCAAACATTAGGTCCCTCCCTAACTTTTCCCAACGATGTGGCGCGAGGTTTCCGGTCACAAGAAACCAGGGCGCGATCATTCTCAGCAGTTCCTTTAAGGCATCGTGCAACGGCCGCATTGAATTTGAATTCCCCATAGTGTCTACTTCCGAGAACCTTAATCGTCCCCTTTCCCGGGGAACTTTATCATCTCACTCGTGAGAGCCTTAATTGTCCCACTTACCTGGGAGCTTACCGGCTAGCCCACCTGCCTGCGTCTGGTTCTGAACCGTGCTCACACCAATGGAGGTTCCCTGTCCGGGCCGCCGCTTGTCGCTCTCCTTGTCGCTCTGTTCCCGGCCGGCAGGAAAAAGGAGAGGACACACTCTTGTTCTTCCAGACGCATTTTATTCAGGCAACTCTTTTTTTTT